>OX352772.1:258622697-258761271 GCA_947095535.1 Poecilobothrus nobilitatus | reverse complement strand
ACCACAACAGGATATTAACTCATCTATCTCTATCTTCTATTTAAAAATTTTTGAAATAATTAATTCATTTGTGCCAAAAATACGAAAAAAATACGATAAAACCACTAAACCTTGGTTAAATAGAGATCTCAGGACATTGCGTAACCAACGCAATAAACTCTTCAAAAGAATAAAAAATACAAATAATCCTAATTTCCGACGCAAAACCTTTGTTTAGAATTGAATGAGTTCAAAAACATTTTCTCTTATTTGCTTTAAGAATTCAGTTTAATCCTTCCGACTATGCTAATCTTTCGAGTTATAAGACTAAAATCTTTAAACATGCTAACCTTGTCATCTCGAAGGAAAATTTCTTCATCTTGCTTCAACTACGATGTTCTTTATGACAATATTCACATTGAATATTTGAAAAACAATTTTATCGTAAATGATGGGGTAAGGCAAACAAGATACACGAAATTCTTAGTTGAACAAACTCATAGAACAGAATACGGAAGAAATGATCCAATTAACAGATGTTGCACTATCTTCAATAAGCACAGTCATCTTTTTTCTTCATTAATTTCAAAAAGAACATTTAAATCTAAATTACACCAACATTTTTCCCTTCAATGACCTTACACAACTTTTTTTTTTTAAGTCATTCTAATCATAATTATACATTTAAATTTTTAAAGTGCATTTTGTTTAAGTAATCAATTTTTGTATTAAAGTTATTAAAGTATTATGTCATATTGTAAAAAATTAAAGATTTGTTACGAATTTAAGTACTGTTTTGAATTTAATGTCAATGTTAAAAAAGTAAAAATTAAAAAGTAATAATTTAATTTTAAAAAATGTTTTTAAGTTAAGTTAAGCGCCCTGTAATCATATTTCATGTTTTTGTTTTCTTTTTTTTTGTGTATTATATCATTGTTAAAAAAAAAAAGAAACATAAAAAAAAAAAAAAGAATTGTATTCATATAATATGTACATACGTTGCTTGATATTTATAATAAAATAAAATAAAATAATCCGTTAATATTCCTTTCACAATACTGATTTTGATATTTCGTATCAGTATTAAGTTCTTCTTCCGAATATGGTACTTTAAAATAAAATATAAGTGGAACTAAACTTCATTTTTCCACAGCTGCCATTTTTTTTTAAAAAATATTTTGCTTTTAATTTCCTCGTGAAAATTGTAAATCGACTATTAGAAAATGATTTCCTTCCATGGCAAAGTGGAATAATGAAATGACTAAATATTTTTGAATTATCATGATTTTATACATTAATTTTACTATAAATATAACAGAGTATGCGCTTACCTTTTAGTTTATAATGACAATGTTATCTCATCCTTCCACAATGATGGTAGCGAGACCATCGTGTTGTGGTAAAACTACATTTATTCGTAACTTAATAGAAAATAGGAATACAGTTATTCGTCTTAAAATAAAGAAAATGATTTGGTATAATCCTGATAGAAATGTAGTTCCATTAAACATTAAAGAACTTGAATGTTCTAATGCTTTACCAGACTTGAGTGAAAGTCACCATCCTTTATTAGTAGTAATAGATGACATGATGTTGGATTCAAGTAATAAAAGCGTTTGCGAATTGTTTACTAGAGGTTTGCATCGCATCATAGCAACCTATCTGTAATATTTACAACTCAAAATGTGTTTCATCAGGGAAAACTTTCAAGAGATATTTCTCTCAATCAAAATATTTAGTACTTTTTAAAAACCCCAGAGACAAGTCACAGATAATAGCATTGTTACGAAAAATTTATCGCAATAAAATGAAGGAATTCCAAAAAATATATAATTAAGTAACGTTACAACCGCATGGTCATATATTTATAGATTTTAGTTAAGATATTAACAATCTATTTAGATTGAGAAGTGATATATTAGGAGAGAATTTTTGTTTTTGTGAAAAAGAAGATTTAGATAATTTAAGTGAGGAATATGAAATGATTGAAGGCAAACTAACATATATTGCTCTATTAAAAACTATAAGCCGAAATTCCAAAAAATTATTATAAAACATTGCAACCATGAAGTAATATAAAAATTGTGCGAAATAGCGTTGAATATATTGGAAGGTGATTGTGATTTTAGTAAAAAAGCAATAAACCAATTGGACAAGTATAAAAAGAAGTTGAGATTGTTAATTTGCCATAAAAAGTCTTTATTTAGTAAGCTGAAAACCATTATTGAAAGGGGTGGATTTCAATAATGACACTAATTGGCGATGTTCTATCAGGAATAGTTGGAAAATTTTTAAAATGAACAACATATTTAATAAAATGATTTTAATAAAACGGGAGATTTATGAAACCATCAAACAAAATACAAAAATTGAACTCAATGAATTAACTAATAGCATGAAAAAAATTATCTTAAATAAAAATTTGTGGGTTATTCAAAAATGGTATTTATTTCGTCAAAATTTGTTCGAAGTAAATAATAAAAAGAGAATGAGCTCACCTCAGAATAAAAATGGTCTACATAAAGAAGAAAGTATAAAGCTTTACGAATCAAAGGGTGTTCACGTCCTAAACCACTATTACGAAATGCAGAAGCTCAATCAGAATTTGTCAAGAGTAAAAATTTTGGAATGCAATTTCCGGTGGAAGAGATCTATGAACAGGAACCAGCTGATGAAGTATTTATTAATGATGAAAAAGAAAAGAAAATATATTCAAAGCAATTTCTGCTGCAAAATCAGGGGAACGTCTCAGAAAAAGGAAGTCTATTAAAAAGGTACAATTGTATGAAACTGATACTGGAAATATTATAACCATACCTTGAGATAGTCCAAGTCCGCTTCAAAAAAAGGAAAAAATTATAAATAGTAAGGAAATGGGTATTAAAGAACAAATATGTGTTTTACGTTCAAATAGAACTGCGGGAGAAACTCAAACGGAACTTAATTTTCCAATACGAAAAATCAAGTCAACAATGGACAACATACAAATAAAGGATGACTATTACATCACACTACTTAGTGATTCATCTATGAATTACTATCCCAAAAATATATTGTCATCTTTTACAAATAAACTGAATAAATATATGTGTGGTTCTAGTTAGAAAGTCGGTGTTTCTGAAATTTATGTTAATAATTTTATTCCAAATACATATGAAGATTGGGAGAAAAGTACCCAGGTATATATTAAGGGTATGCAAGATAAAGATTTAATAGCAGTCGGTACAACGTACATTCCATATGATGAAAAACAAATGTTATGTGATTGGAAAGTTTTTCTATTGCCGACACTAATTCAAAATATTAGGCCATTTCAAAAATTTTCAAGAAAAGAAGTTGAAGGACAGCTGATAAGGGGGATTTTTAATTTTTTAAATAAAGATGGCAATTATGTAAAACCAGCAAAACCTGAAGATATGCCTCAAAATATATCTTACACTTCCATATGTATGGCTAAAGCAAAAATAAATATAAAATTAAGAGCAAATTTCTCTTATTCTTTAGAAGGACTTTTAAAAACATGTTTCAATCAAGTATCATCGAAAATGGCAGATTTTAAGAAATTGAAACCACGTGTAATAGAAGGTTTCAAAATGTTTTTAGATAGTCTACAATTAATTCCAATTATTGAACCAGATATGTTTTTATATCTTCTTCTTCTTCTTTTGGTCTATAGCTCGATGTGAGCTTTGGCCTTCTTCACAACATTTCTGCATGCATCACGATCTTGAACAACATTTTTTCAATTTATAATTTGCAACACTCGAGCGTTCCTTTCAATATTATTGAGCCATCTCATACGTGGCCTGCCTCTAGTTCTTCTTAGATCAGGTTTGATATTGAAAGCTCTCTTTTGTGCCCGGCTTTTACTTATTCGCCTCATAATCCCGGCCCATTGTAGTCTTTGTGCCTTGGCAAATCTGACGACACCTTCTTGTTTAGTAAATTCATCCATTTGGGCATGAATTCATCCAATTCTTCTTACATATTCGCCTGATGGAAATCCTTCTGGGTCAAAAATTTTTCGTAAGATTTTTCTTTCTAAAACTCTTAGGTTATTTTCGTCTGCTACAGTTAACGTCTATATTTCGCATCTATATGTAACTACTTGACGGATTATAGTTTTGTATATTATGTGCTTTGTTTGCCTTGAAAACAATTTGGACTGTAACAATTTTTTATTTGCAAAGCAGCTCCTATTACCAGCTTGTATTCTCCCACATATGGAGAGATGCGTACTGTTGTTGCCACATAATGTTGCGCCTAGATACGCGAAACTTGAAACCCCTTCAAAATTGTACTTGCCGATGGTTATGTTTTGGGGACTTCTTCTCTTCTAACTTTTAAGTATTTTGTCTTTGTTTCGTTTATTTCCAAGCCACTTTGTTTTATAACTCGTTCAAATTCAGTGAACGCTTCAACCATGTTTTTATAGCTTCTAGATAGGATAGTAACATTATCAGCGCACGCCACTACCTGATATGCTTTATGAAATATATTTCCTTCTTTATCTACTTTTTCTATTTCATAATTTAATAAGATGTTAAATAACAATGCAGATAGTGCGTCCCCTTGTCTAAGTGTGACCTGTATTTTGTTTTATGTACATATTAGGTTATGTACTTTCTGGTGTAGTGTTGTTCCTGCTGCTTTTAGGAGCTCAGAGGTTATTTCGTCTTTCCCCGGGGCTTGGTTGTTTTTCAGTCTAATAATAGCCTGCATATTTCTTCGTATTGTGATGGTACAACATTAATATCAGCAGTATGTATATTATAAGATGTTGATTCTTCTTCTTCTTGTTGCTTATTTAATAACTTGTTAAAATATTCGCACTACCTTTTTATTACATCATTATTTTCCGACACTATTTTTCCTTCTTTATCTTTGCAGGCACGAATTCTTGGCTGGTATTATCGAGTTTCTCTTTGAATGTTTTTATAGAAAACCCTTATGTTATTTAGACTTTGTTCATCTTGAATTTGTTTTATTCTTTTTTTCATCATTTTTTTTTTTTTTTTCTACATAGTTTATTTGCTATTATTCTTTTTTGTTTGTATTTGTCGCGATTCATTATTGTGTTTCTTTGTAAAAGTTTTAATCTTGCTTGGTTTTTTGAGGTAATCGCTGTTTGGCATTCCACGTCGAACCAGTCTGTATTTCTTTGTCTTCTAATATTACCAACTACTTCAGTTGCTGCTGCGTTTATAGTATTTTCAATGCTTTTCCATTCTTCATTTATATTTGTGTTTAAACTTAAGGTGACATTTCAGCTAATTCCTTCCCGAAATCTCCACGTACCCTTCTGCATGTCTTTTCTCTCTAGTGCAGTGCTTCTAATTACTAGGAATGTTTAATTTTCGAGGTAACATAGACGTTGTCCATTTCCGCTAGTGGTTTCATGTAGGGAAAAATTACCGGTTACATTGCGTACATATTGTTCTATTCCAATTTAAGCATTAAAGTCTCCCATTAACACTAATGTGTCGTACGAGGGTGATGTTTGAGAATCTGCCTTTTAATCTAATGTTACACATTCTGTTGTTCAAAGGGCTAAAACCAAGTATACTTTTTTGTATAGACTTGTTTACAATAAATCTGGTACCATAGCTTCCAGATCTGTCGTCACTTCCACTATAATATACTAAGTAGGGCAGCTATATCTTGTGGGGCAACTATATCGATTTTATATTTTAGAATTTCGCTGGCTATTTCGTGCATTTTTCCAAGCTGTAGCATAGTTCTTGCTTTCCATGTTGGAAGTTTCAAATCATATTCTTTTATTCGTCGCCGGGTTCTGTTACCATTAAAGTCGTCAATTTGTATCCGAGGCTGTTCTGAAGTTTCCAAAACATTTCTGTTTTTCAATGTCCGGCTGTTAACCAGCACGATCAACCCCCAAATTGTAGGACCGGGTCATTTAATTTCGGAGTTTTCGTCTCCTAACCTTTGGTGTTCCAACCTCATGGGTACAAAGCAGTTTACTTCGAAAAACTGCTCTGCATGAAGGAATCTAGGTAGCTCTTCTCTACAAAACCGCTCTCTACTCCCTGTACGCGCTATCTATTGGTTTGATGTCATCAGTTACAAGCCGGGCCTACGAGCAGGTTGATAGCTACGGTTTCCCACCACACGTCAAGTCTCAAAGAGGACGAGGATGAAGCAGTTTTCTCGATGGATTAATTATTAGATATTTAAAACCAATATTAAGTTTAGGTGTAAATATATTAAAGAACGAAGCTATAAGCTCTGGTAATAATACATTATCTGATATTGCATCAAGTGCAAATGTCAAGGAAGTGGTGAAAGATCGTGGTAAAGAAATTGTTAAAATATCAGACGTGGTGCTGTTCGAAAACTTAATAAAATGTATGGATCTGGGAAAAAGGAAAGAAATATAAAAACTAAAATTATAAAAAGGCCAGCTTTAAAACTTTTAAGTTATTTAATTAGAAAACGACGCCAAGTTAAGAGCAAAAATAGAAAAAAAATATTTTTGATTAAAATGAGTGAATGTATGAAATCGGAATTGGATATTTTTAAATTTATTACCTATTATTATATTTATTTATATTATTTATTTATATTTATTTATTATTATTTTAATTAATATTACCCATTCAGTCCAGCATTTTACGATCTCAAAAAGTTTGTTACAATCCCATTCCTCCTTTAGATAATTCATCAAAGTAGGTAATCCTGCACTTGGGGATGGGAAAAAATCATGCCATATCGCCCCGAAGACCACGCCCACTGACCTATATTTTGATTGATGGGTTTAATGTAGGTTATTCTTGGTTAGTAGGTCAAAAACTTGTTTTGTTTATTTTGGTTTAGGTTATAAGCATGGGTTGTTAACTTATAAGTTGCAAGTGGTTGTATAGTAGGAAATGAAGGTTGTTGGTACTGTAGAAGTTGTTAGGCAAGGTTAATGAACTGAACAAATTTAGGATATTTAGGTTTTTCAATAAATTCATTGATACTTTGTAATAGGATATCATACAAATAGAAAGATGATTTTTTCAGGTCAAATCAAGTTTATTTTTTTTAATTGCGCAAAATCGCATGCTTAATAAAATATACCTACATACGTAAAAGGAGATATAAAAGAAACGAAAAAAACTTGTTTTTATTATTTCATAAGAAAAATATTCATAGGTACCTTTGAATACCAAGATGTAAATTATAAGAATAAAAATAAACCGTAAACAAGAAGTACAAAGTGTAGTTTGGCTTATAAAGAAGATTAATAATTGTTAAAAATTGTTATTATAGCTTTAAGGTGCAAAATAAAAATAAGAAAAATATGTTACCTATTTTAGGATATGAGTTGTTTCTCTATATTCAATATTTTGTTCTAAGTACATATGAACTTAAAAAATATTTTGCATTCTTCTAATTTCTGTTTACCTGGTGTAAAATAAATTGTAAAAACTAGTTTGACTCTTTTAAACAATGTTAAAATTTATGAATGCAGTAAAAAAGTAAAAATAAAAACAAAAGAAAGAAAAAAATTATATAATTATAGGTGCATCTGTTATGTAAGATTTCTTTTTTCTGTTCTATAAGAAGATTGAGAAAATAACCTGAAATCTTCGATTTTACTTTGTTTTGTTATTATTACGTTCCATTCTATGCTGTAAGAAATGAAAAAATAAAAAATAATAAAAACGAAAAGAAGAAACTGCTTTTGGTACCTATTTTGTAAACATAATATTAAAATAAAAGACATTTTTATTTTTATGTTAAAAATCTTTTATTAAATTTTTTATTATTATATTTTTATTTAAATCTAAGTTGCAAAATTTTTTACGATAACCAGATGTTAAGATTTTAAAAATTTTAAATTAATATGTAAACAAATTTCAATGATTTACTTATCAACACGTGATTTTTTCCTATTATATCCATACGGTAAAGAACTACCATCTTCATTAAATTTTCGTTTTTCCGATTTTGGTTGATATTTTTTTATTTGAGGAATCGTAAGTACATCGTGATTTTTATTTCGACGAATATTTTCTGAAATGACGTATCTGTACTGATACGTGACGTGACGTATCTGTACTGACATATCTGACGTGTCTGTACTATTCAATGAATTTAAAACTGCTTCCTTTATGCTATTAAAATTAATTTTTAGTGAAGCTTCATAATTAAGAGAGAATCCTTTAACTTTACAAACAATTTTTTCGGTATTATCTTTTGTACACTAAATTTTGTAGGCGTAGTTCTTGGGACCACCACTTACAAATTCTGTAATATAACTCCCTACACCATAACACTCTAATTCATCTGTCATGTCTCCTATAAATTCTCCTGTTTGTGGTTCATATTCTCCTTCTCGACTAATATACAACACCGAATCAGTGTCTTAATATTATCTATTATCTAGCTTCTCTAGATAACTGTAAAGTTGAAGACGAGCATGTGTTGTAGCAGCGATACTTACGTTGACAGTAGATAAAAAAGTTGCTGCTTCTTCTTTATACTTCCAGCTATGTTTTCTTCATTTACTGGAAATATGTGACATACTTCTACAGAAGGGTTTGTTATTAACTCGTAAAGTTTAAAAGGTTGATTTATTATGATGGTTTGTTGTTGATTTTCTCTTTGCCCAAATTTTCCCCAGAATGAGTTTAAAATAATCTTAGCAAAAGATCTTAAACCAGGATTATTAACTACTTTATCGTATTCTAATTTAATTTCTTCCTTTTCAAAAAAACTATCAATATATTCTTCCTTTTCTTTTTGAGTCTGACATTTTATTGGCCATCCAGAAGATTCTTGTTTAATCTTTATAAATTTGTTCATCATTTTAGTGAATAAACCATCAATACCATTGCCATTGTCATATTTTACTGTTTCGTATTCCCAAACTTCATAAATATTTAAAAGTTTATACCCTTTTTCAATTGCTTTTTTAATTTCATCAATTATCCAGGTTCCTACTAATGCTCTTTCATCGTCTGTATGTTGACAGTATTTTCCTTGATATTTTTTTTCACTGCAAGTGTTACATAGTGAGAACATCAATTTATTATTTTGTTTTGCAGGTAACACGGGGTGTAATAGATTTGTTGGAGGTAAGATTTTACATTTAATAATACCGTCAATAGTTATTATGTTTAACTTGGAGCAGATATCTTCTCCAACATAAACCTTAGGATGACTTATGGGAAATTTCCCTCGTTTGCAAATATATGGGTATAAGGAACACACAGTTATGTATTTAATTTTTTCTCCTTGTTTACATTTATAATATGTGTAAGTATTTCCCGTTCTTCCACCATAAAATGCATCAAGAGAATTTAAAGGAGCTAAATTAATTAATGAATGATTTTCTAAATATCTCATATTTTCATTGTGTCTCATTAGCTCCTGGAATTCACATTCCCACATCTCAATAACTTTATATTCACATGATTTTATAAACGTTGATCTCATTAATGTTTTTTCATATCGTACATTCAAAGTATCGCCAGATTTATCGTTTAATGGTATATCTCTCTGGTTTGTTAAACATTTTGGATGTCCATGATAATAGCACCCGTAAAATTCAAATATTTCTTTAGTCTCTTCGCAAAAACCATCGACTTTAACATTTCCAATTTGTTTTTCTTTTCCATTAAATGCACATTGCAAATCAATTTTTCTCAAATCTTTTTCCCAAATAAGCCATTGCATGGCAATTTTTGACTGATTGTCTACCATCATATATCCTTTTCTTGGTATCATACCTATAGTATTCGATTTGAGAAAGTTTCTTCTATATACAAGATTACAGGCTGAAGCTATTGTTTTTGCTTCTACAAATGGTTCCACATTACATTCTTCTATAAAAAATTTTCTGAAAACCAGACATGCTTTAGTTAGATTTTCAACATCATTTATACAGTATTCTAAAATATCTTTCTTCATATTAAATTTTGAGTTTCTATTTTGTTCATACCACATTAAAAATTCATTACGTTCATCTGCGTTCATTGTATTAGAGTTATAGTATTTAATTGCTGGAAGTGGGCCAATATAATTTTCATTTTCCAATTTATTAAATAGATGCGAAAAATAACCCTTTTTCAAATTGATTGATAAATTAAAAGGTTTTGGGAATTTTGCCAAGGCCATAGGAAAAGTAATTCATAGAATCTATAAATTTAACATTATCAATTATCATAACAATAATTTTTGTACCTCACATAATTAACTTTGGTTCAAGGACAATTTTATTGAGTATATAATTCAGAATAAACTGATGGTCAAACGCTTGACCATTATGAGCAATTATGACAATCTTTTTGAATTCCTTTCTTAATTTGAAAATAAATTCCATGAAATCCTCTGTCACATTTTTCGTTTTAAAAATTCTCTCTCTTAATTTACATTTTCCACAGAAGTATAGAGAATCAATGTTAATACATTTAAAGCATCTTAGCTGAGCCACACATAAACTTGGAACATGTTCTTTTATTATTGTAGAGCTAATTTCTAAATCATAAAATACGTAAATGCAATTTTCAAAATTTACTTTTGTTTTGTCTTGCTGAATGAAGCATTTATGGTTTTCAGGAACATGATTATCGCAAATCTTATAAAAATATTCTCCACATATATGAGTCCTACTGCTTTTATGAACTTTAAAACAAGATTTGCATTTTCTAATTTCTTCACAGCTTCTATTTTTTGAACTGGAAGCCTTATGGCTTTCAAAACATGTTTGACCACGAAATATTCGATTACACTGCATACATAAAATATTTTTAATATTAAGTGAACAAGCTGGTGAGTTTTGACCGCAAGGGCAACTTTTCGAACATCTATGTTAATTTTTCTTAGAATACGAAATATGACATTTTTCACAATAAAATGCTGTAATGATTGTAATGATTTATGATATAACAAGTTAATTTTTTTCCCATTATTCAATCCTTCAAATATTATTTCTGCACCCGTTGTCTCATATTTATACACAACAATCTTGCGTTTGTGTAAAAATTTTTGAAATTGATTCAATTCACGAATTCCGTAACCTTCAGATGGAATTGTTATTTTTGATTTTTCTAATAATTTTAAAGTTTGAAGTTTTCCTATATTTTTTCGAAGTTTTTCATATTCAATAAATTTTTCAATTTTAGTTATTGAAACAACAAGTGCACGCGGTAAACATAAATTATCGCTATTTTTTATTGCTATTATTCCTCTACTTTTTAAGCATTCCCCATCAAAATTTGAATATTTATTACTTCTACCTCTACCAACGGGTAATTTAACATGGGTGTCTGTACTTAAACCTGTAGACGTAAAATAAAAATAGTTTATAATAAATGAAGCCAAAAATGTATTATAAATAACTACCTTCAGAATTACTTTGGAAAACATTAGAAATTACATCCCAAACGTCGCTAAATTTTAGTTCATGAGCGGATCTAAAACTGAGATACGCAGGACCTTGATGTTCAAAGCTCTCTCCACAAAATGTTAACCCAATCTTATCCCTAGAATTCACATCTTTCACAGCAATGTTGATTATTTGATGTATAGCATCCTTAATCCAGCTAATTGGTTCTCTATTGTCAGGTACGGATTCAATTACAAATTTTATTTTGTGCCCGTTTATATTAAACCGTTTAACAAATGTCGAATTTTCACTTTCGATTATATAAGGTGTTACAGTTTCGGTAAGAAATTTTTGTAAAATAATTTTTTTCGACATTTTCTTTATACGAATTTTAGATATTAAATGCTTGAATAACAGAATAATATTAAATTTTTAATACAGATTCACTCTGTTAAATGAACAATTACATTGTAGATTGTAATCAAAGGTCGCTTTAATAAATTATAGTTGTTTAACTAGAAACACCAGTTTTATTTTAGAAAAAAAACATGTTTACTACCTCTGGCTTCAATGTATATAATTCACATTATGTACGTTCAATCGATGTAATAAATTGTACGGCAAATTAACAAGATGAAATCTTCTATTTTTCTTATGTTGATATGCAGTTTTTGTTGTGTGTATTTTTCCAGTATGTTGTTTAAAAAAAGTTACTCTAATAAATTATTAGCATGTATTATAGAGTTTTTTAATGTCATGGAGCACTTAATGTCAACATTCAATTTATATTTACTAAATTTTTATTTTTTAATTATATTTTAAAATTCACTAAATATTTTTTTTTATACCCTACACCTAAAGTATAGGGTATATTAACTTTGGTATGGTGTTTGTAACCACCAAAAGGAAGCGAGTTAGGTATAGACATGTATATATATTCTGAATCAGGATCACCGCCGGAGTCGATCTAGCGATGCCCGTCCGTCCGTCCGTCCGTCCGTCCGTACGCACGATAACTCAAAAAATAATGATGCTATCTTGATGAAATTTATATAGTAGGTTACTAATTACGAAAGAAAGGCTAAGTTCGAATCTGGACAAAATCCGTCCATGGGTTCGGATTCTGGAAGCTTCCGAATGATTCCGGGCTTTTGGAGATAATCTCCGCAAACGAGATTATCTCCAAAAGCAACAAAGATAGAACCTTCAAATTTTGTACAATGATGTTTCTTCCCGTTCGATTTATGTCTCTGAAATTTAAGAGGATTTGGTCCATGGGTTTGGGTTTTGGAAGCTTCCGAACGAGCACCAGAGCAAATGAGATTATTTCCAAAACCAACAAAGATAGAACCTTTAAATTTTATACAATGATGTTCCTTCCCGTTCGATTTATGTCTCTGAAATTTAAGAGGATTTGGTCCATGGATTTGGAAGCTTCCGAACGAGCCCCAGAGCAAATGAGATTATCTCCAAAACCAATAAAGATATAACCTTTACTTTTGGCAGAATGGTGTTCTTTCATGTATGATTTAGGCCTCTGAAATTAAAGAGGATTTGGTCCATGGGTTTGGATTTGGAAGCTTCCGAACGAACACCAGAGCAAATGAGATTATCTCCAAAACCAACAAAGATATAACCTTTAAATTTGGCAGGGTGGTGTTCTTTCATGTTTTATTTAAGTCTCTGAAATGTGAGAAGATTTGGTCCATGGGTTCGGGTTTTGGAAACTTCCGAACGAGCCCCAGAGCAAACAAGATTATCTCCAAAACCAATAAAGATAGAACCTTTAAATTTTTTATAATGATGTTTCTTCCAGTTTGATTTATGTCTCTAAAATTTAAGAGGATGTGGTCCATGGGTTTGGATTTTGGAAGCTTCCGAACGAGCCCCAGAGCAAATGAGATTATCTCCAAAAATAACAAATATATAACCTTTAAATTTGGCCGAATGGTGTTTTTTCATGTTTGATTTAAGTCTCTGAAATTTGAGAGGATTTGGCCATGGGTTTAAATTTGAAAGAATTTGAACCGTGGATTCGAATTTTGGAAGCTTCCGAACGAGCTGCAGAGCAAATGAGATTATATCCAATACGAACAAAGGTAGAACCTTTGAATTTGGTACAATGGTGTTCTTTCGTGTTTGATTTATGTCTCTGAAATTTAAGAGGATTTGGTCCATGGGTTTGGTTTTGGAAGCTTCCGAACGAGCCCCAGAGCAAATGAGATTATCTCCAAAACCAATAAAGATATAACCTTTACTTTTGGCATAATGGTGTTCTTTCATGTATGATTTAGGCCTCTGAAATTTGAGAGGATTTGGTCCTTGGGTTCGGATTTTGAAAGCTTCCGAACGAGCCTCAGAGCAAACGAGTATATCTCCACAACCAACAAAGATAGAACTTTTATTTTTAGTACAAAGGTGTTCTGTTATGTTTCCTTTTCTGTAAAATTGGAAACTGACATTTGAAAGAATTTGAACCATGGGTTCGTATTTTGGAAACTTCCCGACGAGCACAAGAGCAACGAGCATATCTCCAAAACCAACCAAAGTAGAACCTTTAAATTTAATAGAATGGTGTTCTGGCAAGTTTTCTTTATGTTCCTGAGATGGATTCGATGAATTGGAGTGGCAATTCGGGTAGCTGACACAAACATCTCAAGGACTACCAATCTTCGAAAATAATTAAGATAGAAACTTAAAATTTTATACAAGGGTGTCAAGCATATCCCAAGCGGATGCCTCTTTTACGTTCTTGAAATTCGAGTTGAATAAGACAGAAAAGGGAAGAAGTTCAAGCAGCTGCCAAAAACACTTATGGATTTTTAATTTAATTCGAATTATTCAGGTGTAGGGTATTAATAAGTCGGTTGCATCGACTTACTGTTACATTTACTTGTTTTAACTACACTTTCAAATTTAATTTTTATTATATAACAATGTTCAGTTCAAATTTAATTTAAAAATAAATATTTAGGTAACACAAATTAGTTCTATATTTTATATTACATATGTACATTGTGGATTATATTATGTAATTTACAAAAAAATGCTTTAATTATAGTTTACACACACACACGCTCACAAACCGGTTCTTCTTTTTCTTTTTTTTTAAATTTAATTGTACTTCTAAAAAAAAAGGGTCACTTGCATAATTGTTTTTTAAAGTTTTAGAAACAATTTTCGCTTAAATAAATCATCAAAAAATCCTGAAAATGTTTAGAATTTCGTCAAATGGTCTTTCTGAAATGTTGAAATATTTATTGTTAAGGCATTTTTCTGCAAAAGAACATGGAATTATAAATATATGTGAAATAAAATACATGTTTTAGTTAAGATTTCTAGAAAAATATTTTTTTTAGACCCCAAAAATATGGCAGCTTTTGTTTTGTTTCCTATTTGCTTGACATAACTAAAATATTACCAAAATGTAACTAAAATAATACCAAAATGTAGCTAAAATAATTCTAAAGCATTGATAATTATTTTAGTTAAAATTTAATTATTTATCAAAATTTAATTATTTAATTAGCACTGCTTCTCATTCATAAGGGAATGAGAGGTCTCGGGTTCGATTCCCGGCTGGGTGCAATAATTATAATATAAAAAATTTTAAATTTAATTTTTTTATAATTTTTCTTAAGTATTTTATTTTCCATTTTGCTAAGTACCTAATAACGTAACGTAAGTAAGAATTTAACTTATTACTAATAGGTAAGTAGTTAAAAAAAAAATGTGAACACAAATTATTGTGACTCTTTTTGCTCATAAATATTATATCCATAGCTGTTAAATTATCTTACTCGATTATGCTCAGAAAGAGTAAAGAAGGTCTCAATAGCACTCTTCTCGTGTTAAAAAGCCATTGGTAGAAAATGGGGGCTTCAGCCAGACATGACTTACTGGCTATACACAACCGTAGTAAGACCCATTCTTATGTACGGAGTCCTAGTATGGTGGGAGGCAATCGATAAAGAGGTCAACCGCAAGGCGATCGTTAGGGTCCAAAGAACAGCCACACTATGTATTAGTGGCTCTTTAATAACAACCTCTTCTGCGACATTAGACATCATGCTTAATCTGATGCCTGTAGAATATTGTAGCAAATTTGCAGCCGCAATGTGTGATTCTGTGAGATTAAAAGCTACATCTCAGTGGATCAATTCACGAGAAGGTAACTTGGATATCATAAACCAATTCAAGTCCACTACCGTCTTGGTGGACTACACGTTCCCCACTTACTTATTCGGGAAATATCATGTGACGAGCATCTCAAGCCGTGAGAGTTGGAACTCGAACACAGTGATGACCTTCGAAGGAGTACAATTCTACACGGATGGTTCTAAAATGAACAGCAGTATAGGATGCGGGGTCTTCTCAGATAATCTGAATATCAGTCATAATTTCCGATTACCAGACCATTGTAGTGTCTTCCAAGCGCGAATTATGGTAATTCAAGAAGCCTTGATTCTACTGAATAGAAGCGTTTTGACTGTGCAGCAAGTACGTATTCCGTCAGACAGTCACGCTGCAATAAAATTTCTGGAATCAACATGCACAACCTCGAAGACTGTAATAAACTGGGAAAACTACTTAATGAGATGGCCAGGCAGCTTAGCATTCAGCTTCGCTTGGTACCAGGTCATCGAGGTATTCCGGGAAATGAAAATGCTGATGAACTCGCAAGAATTGGTACAACCTTACAAGTTTTCCCGGATAGGGCAGGACTAGGGGTACCTCTATCCACAAGCAAAACGTTATTTTGAAAGCAAATAACGGATATGGTAAATTACAAATGGTTAAACTTGACCTCGTGCAATACCACAAGATTGATATGGCCCAAAACCGATTTAAGACGATCCAATGATCTGCTTTCTCTCAAAAAGGCAGATATTGGAATGAAAATTGGTATAATCACCGGTCACTGTCTAATAGGGAGTCATGCCAGAAGACTTGGCTTATCCGCAAACGACTATTGTAGAGCCTGCAAGGATGAAGAAGAGGAGGAAACTACTCTTCATCTCCTTGGCACATGTCCTGCCTTGTTGGTAAGAAGGAATACCCATTTGGGGCAATATCTCTTCGACAGCCTTAGCGATCTGGCAGGTAAAAATGTGAAGAGTATTCTTCGCTTTACCAAAAGCTCAAATTGGTTTTAATGAGTGGGATAGAAAAGCTTCTATGTGGTATCACAATGGACCAAATACGGTCTAAGTGTGCTTTTTGGCCTTAACCTAACCTTATTCATACACAGCCAATTAAACAGATTTTGTAGATCTTCATTGAGTTTTCTGCAATATTCTTCCATATTTCGACCGACTATGTATATTAGCGCATCATCAGCAAAAAGTATAATTTTAGAAAACTTAATACATGATTTTATTTATATAAATTAAAAAACTTATTACTCCCAATATTGTTATTGATAATTTTAATTATATATTGATAATTTTAGAAAACTTAATACATGATTTTATTTATATAAATTAAAAAACTTATTACTCCCAATATTGTACCTTGTGGAACGCCATTGTTAATCATTCTAAAATTAACGAAAGAAAATCTAAAATTAACGACAGTCATCGTATCAACATGGCTCAGCAAAAACATTAATAAGAATTAACAATTACTAGAACAACTAATTTAGCAAGCTCGTCAAGTAAAGAGATTAACTGCTATCATACTAAAATATCAACATCAAACTAAACAAAATCCAAATAATAATACCAACCAAGAAAATCAAAACATTCAACCCAACCAACAAAATCAAGGATGCCATCAAAATAACGGCGGGGGGAAAAAACCTAAAAGGCCTTACTTGCTTTGATTTCTTAAACGAAAGAGTGTTTTTTTGTTTTAATTTGCAATTATAAATAATTAATACAAGTTAATAATAATATAATAAAATAAAGTATTTGATTGAATAAAAACTAGTTCAGACAGTGATTTGTTCACTTTTGCAATTCATATATAAATTTAGAAGCAATTTTTTTTTTATTTTTTTATATTAAATACTATAGTAAAAAATTATACAATTATACATTAATATAATATAGGTAATACTTATACACATATACTTAATAACAATAACGAGTAATAACAATACGTATTAACTCTGTGACTATGATATTATTATTTATATCATTATATAGTATTTTTATATTATAGATTATAATTGATAGTACTATTGATTGATAGATTTAAATTCCTAGCACAATTATTTAACTTTACTTTTAAATAGTTTGAAATCAAGGATTAGTTTCGGCGCTCCAAAATTATACCGACTTAAATGACAAATTTAAGAAAAATTACCTAAGAATGGCGTTTTACTAAGCTTTTGCAGCTCTTTCGTTGGTGCATATTCACACAACACTAGGTATATTTATCTACGAGATATTTATTGGATATTTTGCCGTCACAAAAATTTCAGCGTTATATAAGCCATTATATTGGCAACAACATTATTTAAAATTAAAAAAAAATTAAAGAGTTATTTCGCCTACTATGTTTTTTTCTTTTTTCGTAGGTCGGAGGAGATCTTCAAAAGGTACTGTAGAACCCGTATACTGCTACAGTATGGCGGATTCTAACCGACTAAAGCCACATTTACTTGTGTCTGTTTGATCGACTAAATACTTTTTCTTCTTTTTATTTGTTCACGTGTACTGGAAAAATATTATATAAAACATGTTTTCATCGCTCATTGTAGTAAATCTTGTGGTTTCCTTTTTTTCAGTCGACAAATATTGTTATCAACACCCAGTACTGCTTTTATTTTGACGTTCTCATGTATGCGCAAGCGCTGGTAATGCTTTACCGCAAACGTTCTGATCTCTTCAGTTACCAATTTGATCTGTAGATCCCGATGTAGGTCCTTGTTGCGTATTAGAAACTTTATACTTTGTTTTGAAAAGTTTGGAGTATATTGATATTTGACATTTTTGCGTATATTCCAAGGAGCGTTTACAACTCCGCGTAGTACTTTGTTTTGAAAGTGTGGAATATATTGATATTTAATATTTTTGCACAGCCCCATAGTTGGATACCGTTCGTCCAGACTGGTTTCAATACCTGTTTGTATAGCAAGATTTTATTTGCTACTGACAACTCGGATTTACTTCCTAGTAACCTAGTATGTGCTCATTCCACTTTAGTTTAGCAGCCAAGTTCATATCCAAGTATTTGGCAGTGTTAACATAAAGTATAGTTTGGCTATTTATGAATAGGTACAGTAAGATTGGCTATCTTTTTGAGCGTGAAATTTATGTGTTGATTTAGTTTCGTTTAACTTGATTCACCATTTTTGCGTCCAAGTTGTTATTTTATTTATTGCGTTTTGCAATTTATTTATGGCGTCAGCAATACTATTTCCTACTGAGAGAATCGCAGTATCATCTGCAAATGTTTCTGTACTAACATTATAATCTTAGGGTTATTTCTTGTGAACAATAGATATATTACAGGCCCGAGAACACTTCTCTACAGAACACCTGCCGCTTTTAGGTCTGAGTATTCAGTTCCATAGCGAACTCTGAAGTATCTATTGCTTAGGTATGAGTCAAGCACTTCAAAATATTGTCTAGGTAGGTCTCTATGAAGTTTAAACTGGAGACCTTCGAGCCATACCTTATCGAATGACTGGCCAACATCCAAGAAGACAGCAGAGCAGACTTTTTTTTCCTCAAATGTTTTTTCTATTATATCTGTTTTGCGATTGACCTGATCTAGTGTTGAATGGTTATATCTGAATCCAAATTGATGTGATGGAATTAAACTTTTTTGTTTAATAATTACATTAAGCATTTTCAGCAATATTTTCTCAAAAATCTTTTACATTATTGGCAATAAAGATATTGGGCTATAAGATGTTACTTCTGTTAGAGATTTGTCTTGCTTAGGTATAACAATTACTTCGGCTATTTTCCAAATTCGAGGTACATATTTTAATTTGAAGCAAGCGTTAATAATATGCTGTAGTTTTAGAATTTCGTATCTGGAGGATCTTTTGTAGTTTCCCGGAAATATGATCATAACCTGAACTTTTCTTGTTAATGAGGTTATTTATTCACAGATCCCTCAGTTCTTTCAAGGTGACATCGGAATTTCCTCTTCATCAATTTTTGCTATAAGATCTGTACTTCCATCAGCTGCACTTGCGGGAATGGTTGGAAGAGATTTGATAGCTGTGTTCGGAAAAGATTCTGGCTTTATCTTTTGGGTTTCCAATCCATTTCCCATCTTTAGTTTTCAACGGTGGGTTTTGAACCTTTGGTCTTCTAAGCCGATTTGCAGCTTTCCATAATGGGTAGTCTGTGCTGTCAGTAGCTGTTAATTCACTGAGAAAAATAATAACAGACTCATTTTTGAATTTATTAATTTGTTTTTTAGTCTATTGCTCAGCTCATTTAGTCTATTTAGTTTCTAATTTCTAGCAACGATCTTGGGTTTATTTTATTTGTTTTATTTATTTTTTGTGGTTTTTAATTAATACGTTTATTTTTTATTTAATAATATTTCGGTCTTCATAAAAATAAAATTTTCTTTTATTTTAAAATTTTTTTTTTATTTTATTTTAGTTCATTTTAATTATATGTCATATCATTTTTTCTTTTTCACCCCCTCGAATGGTTTACCTTGTTGTATTATATAGGACAGCTGTTTTTTTTTACCACGCATTGGTTCTAGTCTAAGATAATAATTGTTACACATGAAACGATAAGTAATAGTGGCTGGTTTACATTTCTTTAAAATTAGTACCTAAAATTGAATTTATAAGAAATATAAGAAATAGAAAAATAAGTAATCAAATTTCACTAGACGTGGTAAGAGAAAGTTTAAAATTTTGAAATATTATAGAAGCAACAACCTACCCCATAGTGTGGTATATGGATAAACCATACGCTGTTCATTACAACACAGTAAGTTCGGACTAACAACGGACGGACAGACGGACGAAATTACTGCAACCAGCAAAGCGTATGGCAGAGATATTTATTTTTTTCTTGATTTTATTTTTTTTTTTCCCAAAAAAAATAAACTAAAAAGTAGAGTTAACAAATTTTATTAAAATAAAATTTCAACAGCTACTACTTAAGCGGTTACTTTTAATATACGCCTAAATTAGTTATTTAAATTTTATTTAAACAAATAATTTAGACAAAAAAAAAATTTTTCTCTGAGTTTCATTGACGTAAATCCTTCGTATGAAAGACCCCGAGTCTTTTCCCGGCCAAATACTCTAATTGATAAAGGGAGTTACCCACGTTCTTAGTAATTTTTGTTTTCGTAAATTTATAAGCTAATTTGGCATTAAAACCCTTAGCCTGATCGCTCAATTGAAAATTTCTTTTATACACAATCTGGCCCGAACTAAGGCTAACATACGTCGACCGTAAATTATTCCGCTTTGCGTTGACTTGAAAAGCTCTGAATAAGGTTTTGCGCCTCATACCGCACCATACTCTGAAGGTCATGGTGCTGAAGGTATTCTCAACCATTCTCTAAAGCCTCCAGCCGCTGCAGGAGCTGATAAATACTGGCATAAGTCACAATATGCTGACCGAAAGTTAGGAAGTAGGGCGAATGCCAAACTGTCCGGTGGACAGATAACCGTAAAGTGCAACTAATAGCGCTATGAGTTTTGTAGCAGCTGTTTTGCTTATTTCTCAAATAGGCTCTTATACCGGCTATTAGGAAGTGGTATTCTAGCGGTTCCTATCCGAAAGATCCTTTTGCTCCATCAACAATTTTAACGACGCGTGGTCTGTGACTACTGTGAACTCCTGCCCTTCTATGTACGCTCGGAATTTTTTATACCTAACAGCGCCGATAGACATTTCTGTTCTGTTACGCTATAGTTCTGTTTGGCAGAGTTTAACCTTTTGCTCATGTAAGCTATAGGTCGTTCATTGTTATCGCTACCACGTTGGGGAAGGACGCGTCCGACCCCATCTTTGTTCACGTCGAAGGGAAGAATAAAAAGCCGTGAGAAATTTTCTTAGTACCGGTACCGACGCGGTCACCAAGGTTTGTTTTAATTTTTGAAACGCAGATGCTGCTTCTAAGGTTATCATAAATCTTCCCTTTTGCTGTCTCAGTAGGTCTGTCAAAAAAGCGTCGCATCTGTCGCTTTGTTTTAGAACGGGGTAATCTACAATAGCCGGAGGGGTTTACTGGGGTCAACATTTAGGCAGCCTTCGCCAGCCTTCGATTGAGTTTCTAGGTGCGATTCGAAATCCTCATAAATAATCTGCAAGTCATCAAGATAGACGAATACTTAGCCTTTAAAAAGTGGAGGTATGACTCAATCTCTCAAGTGGCTCATAGTCTGAGGTCATTACACAACCCGAAAGGCATAACTGTATATTGGCATAATGGTCTACCAGGGACTGTGAATGCTTTTTTTTCTTTTGAAGCTAGTGGTATCTTCCTAGTGGTATCTGCCAGAGAGCATCTTTCAAATCAAGACTTGATATGTACCTGGCTCTCGGCAGTCGACTTAATATACCATCGATTTGTCGTAAAGGATAGGCGTCATTTATAGTAACTGAATTTACTCGGCGGGATTCTAAGCAGAGTCTAATATTTTCGGGTTTCCGTATTAATACCACTGGTGAGCTCCAAGAGCTGTTACTTTCTTCTATAACTCCCAAAGCTAACATACGATCCAGCTCTTTGTACATTAGTTTTTCGATCGGCGATATGGGATGATGCCGTTGTTTCACAGGAGTGCTATTACCCATGTCTATAACGTGTTCAAATAATACCGTTCGGCCCAAACCATTCTTCGGAAAAGACGGAAACTGCCGGATCTTGTCTTCTTTCCGTTAAGGTTAGACTTTCCCAGTTACCATTTTCAGCTACATTGGACAGCTGAGATATGTCAGGTATTATGTCTGATGCTAGTCTGCACGAGCGCAGAAAATCTACCCAAAGATACAGATCTTATGCCAATGTGGGGACTATCTGCAGGTTCATGGTTTTCGTTTCCTCTCGGAACTTCACCGCCGTCTTCACTTGACCAGTGACTCTTTGCCCTGCTCGGTCAGCCGTTTTAACGTTTGTCCGTAATCTTTTCGTATAAATTGAACTCTCAGGTTTTTTTGCAAGTTTTCCCTCTATACAACTTATAGACGCTCCTAAGTCTAGTGGACCTTTTTCTGTTCCACCAAAAATTTCTACTTCCGCGTATGATCTTACCTCCTTACCCATTTGAATAATAGTAGATAGGATTTGCCGTTGAATCTGCCTACTTTCTCTCCATAATTTTCTAAGTCGATGACATGACCTGCGCACTCGTGAAGGAAGGACAGTTGTGTCAACGGAAGAAACCTTGAAAATTCTGGCTCTCGTCGCGTTATATCGATTCAGGTATTCTCTATAAGGTGCAAAAGTCAGGGAGTAGTTGGCCGTTGGGGCCCTTGGAGATGTGCTTCTTTTCATTACAATTTTAGAAGCGTTGGGAGGTTCTCTAAATTCTTTACTGTTGGGAGCGAGTACTCGGTCGGGGAGTCTCACTCCGATGCACGTTTCTCGACCGGCAATTGTCGAAACTAGGGCGATATACATCCTTCTTTCCACAGCCCCAGCAGAAAACCTTAGGTAGTTCCGTGCAATCATAAAATCGGAGTACTTCTACCTGACAATTCCAGCACTTTACGTTTCTAGCATTATATTGGGTGCTTGGAGGTTCTGTCTAAGAATGGACAGCAATTCGGCGCCTCCTATTGGGCGGTGGATCCGATCCGTCAATTCTAGGATAACAGACATAAGTACAACTCATTATTTTATGTATATAAAACAATTTATATCAAAAAAGAAATCTTATTTACAACGCACGTTGCTGAGCAAAAAATTTAACCCTAATATTAGTCGCTGTGCAAACGAAAATTTTTAATACAAATTAGAAAATAGATACCTAATTTTTTTTTCTCAAGGTTCTGCTGCCTAGTTTTATTTATTTTTTATTTATTGTGGCCTTTTATCGATCGAATTAATTAATGCTGATTAATAGATTTCAAAAATTCTTTCAAACACAGCCTTTGAATTTACAGAGGTTCCTCCTCTAAATAAAACAACCAATAAACGGAAAAAATGGGAACAAAAATATTCAGGCAGAGGAATCTTGGCGCGGGCTAGAATCTGTTATTTATGAAATTATTTATTTATAATAAAAAATATTCTGTAAATTAATAAAATACTAAATTTATATTAAATATTACGTAAATAAATGCTAAGTTTAAATTAAATTATTTATAGAAAGTACTAATTGAGTAAATAATGCAATAACAAAACTGTATAATAAAAAAAACCCAAAATTTAGTGTGAAAAAAATAGTGTATTTGGTGTTACTATTAGTAAATTCCTTAAAATTGTAACCCAAGAGCAATAATGTTAAAATTTTCTTATAATATTCTTGGGGATTTTCTTCTTTTCTTTTTCAATTAATTGACGTTTTAGTGACAAAATTATGAGTACTTGTATAAAGTATTTATACAAAAAAAAATTTATAGCAGCGCTCAAACACGATTCAATCAGATTTTCTGAAAAAATTATGTATATATTCTTAAATCTATAGTGCAAATATTTTGCTCTGACTATCAATAAAATGGTGATGTCTCACCGATATAGCTATACTATATAACAATTATAGGATAATAACATTACATAAAAAGGTAATGAATCAATTTAACATAAATCATTTAATATTCAATCCAATAATTTTTGTTTTCTTTTTCCAATTTAAATTTAAAATTTTGACAATTAATTATTTTTAGTTTTAATAATTATCTCAATAATTTCCGTTTTTAAATTAACGAGACCGATTTGAAGTCTCGGTTGTCGAAAGGAACTTATGGAATATGACATAGTGATATTAGTTTATACGCTCAGAACACTGTAAAAGCTCGCGGTCCGATATGTACATTCTAGCTCATATAGACGTAGTAGTATGAGACAAATCTCAGGCTACCTTTCCGAAACAGGGCTGTTACAGTCCTCTGAATTCGTCACTACCATCGAGGAAACACAAGATTTAAAAGGACGGCTTAATGGTTGGAATAAGGGTGTATTGCCAATATGATTCGCTAAGGTTATAAGGCCAACAGTAGCAATACCTGGTAAATTTTTGAAACACCTCCAAACAATTGCATCTCCAAAGGGTTTATCTGTTGGGATATAATCTGAATTTAGTTGAGTAAACAACCTTTGAAACCAACCGCTTAAGAACGTAGTTATTTGAAAACAATTTAAAAAAAATTACAATTAAATTTCTCCGCTACGGAAGAGTACATTAAAAGTAAGATAAAAAAAAATTAGATTTAAATTTCTCTGTTACGGAATAGTTACATAAAAAGTAAGATAAAAAAATATAAAAAAAAAAATTTTGTAAAAATATTTATAAAATTAGAAGCAATATAATAAATATAATAAAAATAAGCAATAAGCAATATAATAAAAATAAACAATATAAATGAAATGAAATTAATAGGATCATTGAGCGTAAAACTCAGGTCCCTGCTCGGGCGCCATTTGTAATGGGAGTTTGGAGAAATTTGGGGCTGGTCCAGCGAATTGAGCGCAGAATGCCTGGTTTATGCCAGGTGTAAGCCCAGTAGGGTGGGTTACGAAAATCAAATTACGCTCATTCTCCCTTACAAAAATATAATTGGAAAATTTTTACCTTATTTAGGCTCTTGCCCCCATTATTTCCTTGTCATCCATATCCGAGCCTCCTTTCGGACTCTGTTCCTATTGAATTACCATATATTCATAATGGTTTTTTTTTTCATAAAAAAATACACAAATATAATAAATAATTACAAAACATTAAATTAATTTTTCTTTCTTATTTCAGTATTTCCTATATCCTCCTATATTCCTCGTCACCTCAGACTCTGACTCTGAAAAAAACCAAAAACAAAACCTCCCCGGAAATTCCTTATTTCTGCAAAATTCTGAATTTTGAAAAAATTCATAAAACATTTCCTTATTCCGTTATATTATATAGGACAGCTGTTTTTTTTAACACGCATTGGTTCTAGTCTAAGATAATAATTGTTACACATGTAACGATAAGTAATTGTGGCTGGTTTACATTTCTGACTTTAAAATTGGTACCTAAAAATTGAATTTATAAGAAATATACGAAATGGAAACATAAGTAATTTAATTTCACTAGACGTGGTAAAAGAAAGTTTAAAATTTTGAAATATTATAGAAGCGACCCCCTACTCCATAGTGTGTGGTGTGGTGTGGTAATTTTCTAAGTCGATGACATGACCTGCGCACTCGTGAAGGAAGGACAGTTGTGTCAACGGAAGAAACCTTGAAAATTCTGGCTCTCGTCGCGTTATATCGATTCAGGTATTCTCTATAAGGTGCAAAAGTCAGGGAGTAGTTGGCCGTTGGGGCCCTTGGAGATGTGCTTCTTTTCATTACAATTTTAGAAGCGTTGGGAGGTTCTCTAAATTCTTTACTGTGGGAGCGAGTACTCGGTCGGGGAGTCTCACTCCGATGCACGTTTCTCGACCGGCAATTGTCGAAACTAGGGCGATATACATCCTTCTTTCCACAGCCCCAGCAGAAAACCTTAGGTAGTTCCGTGCAATCATAAAATCGGAGTACTTCTACCTGACAATTCCAGCACTTTACGTTTCTAGCTTTATATTGGGTGCTTGGAGGTTCTGTCTAAGAATGGACAGCAATTCGGCGCCTCCTATTGGGCGGTGGATCCGATCCGTCAATTCTAGGATAACTCCGTAAAACTCAACAAAATCCTCTCCGGATCTTTGTTTGTCAAAATATCTGGATCTGTTAAAGGATCTCGGAAATGCGTGCGCAACGCAAAACACAAATCATGCAAGTTGAATCATCTAGTCGATTTGTGAAACCGCCAAAACCACTCACTTCCTTTTTCGGCAAATAAGAGATGCGCATTATTACAGAGCATTCCAAAGTCTCGGTTAAGTGTTTGTTGGGTTAGGGTCTCTACCCGGTATATAAAGGATTCCACGTTCAAACCTTGGTTCATTCCGGAGAACACAACCCCCCAACTTTTAATAATAGACACAGGGTTGGAATTCGTTGTCGAAGCCGGAAGAAGTCGGTCCGCGGATAGATCCGAACTCCAGGTTGGGTGAAGTTAAGGCTGTCATTACCGATTGGGGCAAAACCCGGGATATTTTCCGTTGATATCTGCTCGGCCCCCGGATTTGTGCGACCGTGCTCAATATCGAGTTGTGGGCTTACCGTTTTATAGCTACCGACGGATTCTCGGAACTCCCTCATGCTAACTTCCACTGTTTGGCTAACTTGTGTTTGAATCGTGACAAGCAAAGCAGTTTATTTCTGTCGAAGCTTTCGTTCAATTATGCTTTGAATGGAATTCATGCTTAAGCTGCTTCCGGTAGAGCGAGCATTTTCTAATATTTCCTCCAGTGTTTGGAAATCGCAAAAGCTCCTCGCTTTCTCTTCGTATTGGGAGTCGGATCCCTGTTTTGTATCTCGCTTATCAGACATAAGTACAACTCATTATTTTATGTATATAAAACAATTTATATCAAAAAAGAAATCTTATTTACAACGCACGTTGCTGAGCAAAAAATTTAACCCTAATATTAGTCGCTGTGCAAACGAAAATTTTTAATACAAATTAGAAAATAGATACCTAATTTTTTTTTCTCAAGGTTCTGCTGCCTAGTTTTATTTATTTTTTATTTATTGTGGCCTTTTATCGATCGAATTAATTAATGCTGATTAATAGATTTCAAAAATTCTTTCAAACACAGCCTTTGAATTTACAGAGGTTCCTCCTCTAAATAAAACAACCAATAAACGGAAAAAATGGGAACAAAAATATTCAGGCAGAGGAATCTTGGCGCGGGCTAGAATCTGTTATTTATGAAATTATTTATTTATAATAAAAAATATTCTGTAAATTAATAAAATACTAAATTTATATTAAATATTACGTAAATAAATGCTAAGTTTAAATTAAATTATTTATAGAAAGTACTAATTGAGTAAATAATGCAATAACAAAACTGTATAATAAAAAAAACCCAAAATTTAGTGTGAAAAAAATAGTGTATTTGGTGTTACTATTAGTAAATTCCTTAAAATTGTAACCCAAGAGCAATAATGTTAAAATTTTCTTATAATATTCTTGGGGATTTTCTTCTTTTCTTTTTCAATTAATTGACGTTTTAGTGACAAAATTATGAGTACTTGTATAAAGTATTTATACAAAAAAAAATTTATAGCAGCGCTCAAACACGATTCAATCAGATTTTCTGAAAAAATTATGTATATATTCTTAAATCTATAGTGCAAATATTTTGCTCTGACTATCAATAAAATGGTGATGTCTCACCGATATAGCTATACTATATAACAATTATAGGATAATAACATTACATAAAAAGGTAATGAATCAATTTAACATAAATCATTTAATATTCAATCCAATAATTTTTGTTTTCTTTTTCCAATTTAAATTTAAAATTTTGACAATTAATTATTTTTAGTTTTAATAATTATCTCAATAATTTCCGTTTTTAAATTAACGAGACCGATTTGAAGTCTCGGTTGTCGAAAGGAACTTATGGAATATGACATAGTGATATTAGTTTATACGCTCAGAACACTGTAAAAGCTCGCGGTCCGATATGTACATTCTAGCTCATATAGACGTAGTAGTATGAGACAAATCTCAGGCTACCTTTCCGAAACAGGGCTGTTACAGTCCTCTGAATTCGTCACTACCATGGAGGAAACACAAGATTTAAAAGGACGGCTTAATGGTTGGAATAAGGGTGTATTGCCAATATGATTCGCTAAGGTTATAAGGCCAACAGTAGCAATACCTGGTAAATTTTTGAAACACCTCCAAACAATTGCATCTCCAAAGGGTTTATCTGTTGGGATATAATCTGAATTTAGTTGAGTAAACAACCTTTGAAACCAACCGCTTAAGAACGTAGTTATTTGAAAACAATTTAAAAAAAATTACAATTAAATTTCTCCGCTACGGAAGAGTACATTAAAAGTAAGATAAAAAAAAATTAGATTTAAATTTCTCTGTTACGGAATAGTTACATAAAAAGTAAGATAAAAAAATATAAAAAAAAAAATTTTGTAAAAATATTTATAAAATTAGAAGCAATATAATAAATATAATAAAAATAAGCAATAAGCAATATAATAAAAATAAACAATATAAATGAAATGAAATTAATAGGATCATTGAGCGTAAAACTCAGGTCCCTGCTCGGGCGCCATTTGTAATGGGAGTTTGGAGAAATTTGGGGCTGGTCCAGCGAATTGAGCGCAGAATGCCTGGTTTATGCCAGGTGTAAGCCCAGTAGGGTGGGTTACGAAAATCAAATTACGCTCATTCTCCCTTACAAAAATATAATTGGAAAATTTTTACCTTATTTAGGCTCTTGCCCCCATTATTTCCTTGTCATCCATATCCGAGCCTCCTTTCGGACTCTGTTCCTATTGAATTACCATATATTCATAATGGTTTTTTTTTTCATAAAAAAATACACAAATATAATAAATAATTACAAAACATTAAATTAATTTTTCTTTCTTATTTCAGTATTTCCTATATCCTCCTATATTCCTCGTCACCTCAGACTCTGACTCTGAAAAAAACCAAAAACAAAACCTCCCCGGAAATTCCTTATTTCTGCAAAATTCTGAATTTTGAAAAAATTCATAAAACATTTCCTTATTCCGTTATATTATATAGGACAGCTGTTTTTTTTAACACGCATTGGTTCTAGTCTAAGATAATAATTGTTACACATGTAACGATAAGTAATTGTGGCTGGTTTACATTTCTGACTTTAAAATTGGTACCTAAAAATTGAATTTATAAGAAATATACGAAATAGAAACATAAGTAATTTAATTTCACTAGACGTGGTAAAAGAAAGTTTAAAATTTTGAAATATTATAGAAGCGACCCCCTACTCCATAGTGTGGTATGTCGATAAACCATACGCTGCTCATTAATACTAATGTACTATTCTCAAATTTTTCTTTAAAAAAATTAACTGCTTCTAGAATTTTGAATCCCTTTTCTTTCAAGTCTTCAACTATATCATTAGCATTGCATGAAGGGTGTTATCCTCTCACCATTATTTTAATTGCCCTAGAATTTTTGTTCTAGCATGTGTGCCATTGTATTTCATTTTTGGACAATTCCTTAGTTACGTTATTATCCTGTACGCATCACCATCTTCTACGATAATCTTCCAAACAATATTGTTGAGCGATTTTTACTTACATTCCTTGTTTGTTGTTTGGTTGATAATATTCTTTAGTTCATTAAAATCTTCAATATCAGAAACCATTATAGGTGGTGGTAAACATGCTTTCCCGTTTTTTTTTTTGGTAGAGGTTTTATTTTCCGTTGTTCCGGTTACTGCCGTTGTATATATTTCAGGATTAGCTTCAGCTTTACTTTTTTTTATTTCCCTTTTAGGATCCAGTCGGTTTCTCTTGTAAGCTCTTCCTCATCAGTTTCATAGGTAGTTAGTGCCGGTGTTGTAGGTGGCCTTTTTTTCATCCATATGAGTAATTTTTTCCTCTAGATCTTTGATATGTTGCTGTAATATACCTACCGTTTCTTCCAGTTGTTTTCTAGCTTGTACTTCTTTCTGCCATTCATGATAAAAACTTTGCTCAGTCTGTGAATGTATTAGTCTGCTCGGATTCACATTTTCAAAGTTAATCATCGTAATAGATATTTTTGTTTGAACAGATTTTACTGCTGTTCTATGTGTTATACTTCCTTCTGTTGATGCTTTACTTCTCGTTGTTCTTTCTCTTGTGAGTTCTTTTCGTTTACTTCTCCCAAAATTAAAACTATTAGGCAATAAATGGCCCCCCAGAATCCATGGGACCTATACTTAAATTTAAGGTAACCCTCTATAATTAAGCAAAACTATTAACACTTGTAAAGTTATAATATTGAATCGTTAATTTTCAAAATATTTGAACAGGTGTCAGTGGTATGTATGGCACTTGGGAATAGGAAAATTTTTATGCAAATGAGGTGTTTGTAAATAATATAGACTATATATTATGCAAAGTTCAATGACTTAAACTTGTGTGGTGCATAATTATACTTCCGGAAAAAGCTTTTGTAAATAATAGACAAAGGCAACTAGATATTGTAGAACACGTAAATATAATGATTTAAACAGGTGTTATAATATTTAGTATTTTTTACCGCTTGCATAATTAGTTTCCGGAATACATGGCACTTGGCGAGAAAGAGATAGCAATATAGTTATGCAAATCAGCTCACGATAAAGTTATTTGAACTTTTAAGGAATGTTGTTAGCGCGTGTGTATATAGAAAAGTTGTTTATTGTGAATAATTTAATAATATTTTAAAAGTTTTTATTAGTACTTGTTAATGCAAAAAAAAAATTTATTTATGCGACTGTTTTTATCAAATTGTATTGCTATTTTTGTATTGAAATTGTGATTTTTAAGAATAGATGTAAAAAAATTAGGTGTGGTTTTTTGAAAGAACAAAGAAAAAACAAATAAGTGCAATGATGTTGTTCTGATAGTATAGTAACATAGATTATTGTAAATAATAAGACTTTATTTTATTTTTTAATAAAAAGATTTCACGGCCAACCAGTTATTAATAATATTAACATAATATTAACGCAAAAATGCAGTTGTTATTTATGAGATAAATAAAATGTAGATATTGAGTTTGTTATTGTATCTTAGTTTCAAAGTAATTTAAAGTAAAGATTCTCTGTATAAAATCGTGAAGAAAAAAAAAGTTGTATTTAGTGATTAATTGTTATGTTTAAGAAAAAATATTTGTAATATAGAACCACATATTTATTATGTTCTTGCAAATTACTTTGTATTATGTAATTTTTATGTTCTTAATGTAATTTTGTATAATGTAAAATACAGGTAAGTAATTGAAACCGATAAACGTGCAAAAAGAAAATTTAACAAAAAATTGTAAAAATAAAAAAATGTAAATTAAGTTTCATATAATATCGTTTTTATTTACCCAAGAATTGTGATCTTTATCAAAACCTAACCATTTAACAAAAACCTGCTTTTCTTTTCAATATTTTTTCAACAAGAAAAGTGTCAGGATTTTTGACTCGTAAAAAGAACCTGAAATTGGTGTTTTTGTATAATCAAGTAAGTTGTAAGTAATTGGATCTATGCGTTTTACTTCTTTAATTGTAAATATTTCTGTTGGCCAGTTAGGTTGTTAACCTTTGCAAAGTTTCCTTTGTATTTACTCATGCGTCGTACATAATCTCCGACTTTATATTTTGATAAAATTTCGGTTGCATGTAAATATTCTTCAAAATATATTTTTCATTTGCTTTTGTAACTTTTTTAGGTTGAAGTTTTATTGTACGCTGACATGTTGAGTTGTATTTCTCAATAAGTGAGGGTAAAACAGATATCCATTTATAATTACGCTGAAAACTAAATTGTTTCCACATTGCATTTTTTAAAGTACGGTTAAAACGTTCTACTATGGATGCTCTCATTTCAGAATATGTATGATAATGATTAATTCTTTTTCTTTCCATGACTTTTCTAAATTATTTGTTAAAAAACTCTTTACCTTCATCAGATTGAATATTTTTTGGGAGTGTTCCAGCATCTTTAAAAATGTTTTGCATTCCAAGGAAAACGTTAGCATTTTAAGTTTTAATTGGCTCATCATAAGCATACTTCGTAAAAGTGTCTATTACAGTTAATAAATATTTATTTCCTTTGTTAAACTTTGCATATGAAATCATTTCTACTAAATCGATTTGCCATGTATCGTTTAAACCTTTTTGAGTAAATTTTCTTCGTCGAAAGTTTCGTCTGGCTGGTCTATGTATTTCCGATACCATGTGTGCCCTTGACATTATGCTTATACCATTTAATCAGGTTTTCCAATTCTATTTCATAATTTTCTATTGAGCAAAAGTTACATGTATCCAGTTCAGATGACGAGTTGTCGTAAGTCCAAGGACAAAGAGCAAAATGAGTTCCGTATATTGACGTAAATTTTTCTGTTGTTGAAAATTCTTTAACGTATTTAACATGTGAAAAATACGTTGCTTATGCTCATTTAATAAGACAGAGGAATATAATTTTAAAAACTCTTCCACTTCTTTCACCTCCATCTTTCAAAATGAGAATAATTATACACATTTGCTGCTTTTATATATTTGAAGAACAAATCTAATTACCTTTTAATGACTTTTGTAACGCGAACCAATAATGATATATTTTAATCATCCATTTATAATGATGGTAGAGGGACCATCTGGATGTGGAAAAACAATATTTGTATATAACTTAATTAAAAATATTAACAAATTGATACATCCAAAAATTGAAAAAATAAAATGGTGTAACCCAGAAATGTCTGCCATTCCAACAAGTATAAATTTGCCTGATATAAATTTTTATAACAGAATTCCAGAAGAGCTTGGGGAAAATAAACCTACTTTAATTGTTTTAGATGATTTAATGTTAGATTCTGCAAATAAACAGGTATGCGAACTTTTTACTAAAGGTTCGCACTATCGCAATTTATCTATTATATTATTAACGCAAAACGTTTTTCATCGAGGAAAATTCTCCCGAGATATTTCATTAAATTGTAAATATTTGGTACTTTTCAAAAACCCTCGAGACAAATCACAATTTTTTCCATTAGCTAGGCAACTATATCCGAAAAATATAAAAGGTTTCCTGGGGGTATATAATGAATCAACCTCAAGTCCACATGGTTATATTGTGTTAGATTTAACACAAAACGTTAACGATTTGTTTCGTATTAGAACTAATATTTTTTCAAAAGAATATTGTATATGCTACTGTGATACTGGTGATTTGAATAACAGCTGTCAAAAATATTAAACCATTGAAGAAAAATCAACATATGTTACATGTACTAGGAAATTGTAACAAGAAGAAATTTCGTGAAAATATTCTTAAATATTGTGATGATGATATTATAAAAACTATTGCTAAAATTGCAATCAATATATTAAATGGAAATAATAAAATATCTCCATCACAAAAAGCAAAATTAAAAAAAACATCAAAAACAATTAAGATTTCTAGCCTGTGCTAAGAAAAGTATAAAAGCTAAACGAAAAATGTTAATTCAACAAGGAGGATTTTTACCTACATTAATTGGTACTGTATTATCTGGTTTAATAGGAAAACTTCTCAGTAAGACATAATGCAGCGAATGATTGTTATGTCACCAGAAATATTGTCAAAATTTAGCAAATTATTTCAAGATGATAAAAATTTGGTTTTATTGGATCAAAAAATGAAAAAAGTTTTATTTGATAAAAAATTAAAACCATTGCAAAAATGGTACTTATATCGTCAAAACCTTCTCAAATATGGAATTAACAAAAGACGCAAAAAGATTACCAGAAAAGGCTAATAATCTTACATTTGATACAGGCACTCAAACAAAATTCTTTTCTAAACGAAATGCATATACAGAAACTAAATTACCTAAATACAAATCAACATCAGCACAGACCGATTTTGTACCATTAGTAACTGATGATGTGTTTGAATATGAGCCTAAAAATGAACATCCAAATAGCTCTGATTATCGAACGTTTGAAACACCAAGTGGTGATGTAATTACTGTTGCTGTACCATCTCCTGAAAAGAAGAATGCGTCAAAATATCTGACAAGTACGGAAGTGTTTTATTTAGCTGCTTAATTTAATTAAATTTCAAATATTTAAAATATTTAAATTAAAGTGGAGAAATATTGAAAAAAAATTACTTTTCTTTAAAAGTAAGAAAAACAAACTTAAATTATTTCATTATAAACTTTTAATCATAAGGGGGAAAAAAAGTACGGTTTCCATACAAAAAAGGAAAAGTGTTACAAAAAACATTTATATTAAAAAATAACAAAAACATATATTACCTTATAGCAATAACAAAATAACAAATAATAAAAATAATTAAGAATCAATAAAAAAATAAGCAAATCCAGAGTAAATTAACTATCGCTTAAATATGCTAAAAATAAAAGTAGATATAGGAAATATTCCAAAAGTATGTGCAGTGTGCAATGATGGAATTCTAGAAGAATCTAAAGGAACCCAATGCAATGAAGGAGTATGTCGTAAGTTCTTCCATAATATATGTGCAAATGTCACAGATGAACAATCTAAGGCTGTAAGAAGTGGGAAAGCAAGCTGCACTTGCCAAAGAATATTCTATAGAAAATGGCAAATCTTATGTGGTAATAGAGGACGAAGAGCAAAGTTTTGATCATAACATAAAACATATTGAAGTGCTATCCAAATTCGATCTAAACAATTGTAATATAAAGAAAATGGCTGTGTTTCTCAAGGTACTAGGAGCTGTAATAATTGATATAAGAACATCGCAAGTGCATATAGATGACATAATAGCGCAAAACCAAGATCAGTTAAAATAAAATGAAGAATGAAAAAAGCGTCTTGCTTGTACAGAGGAATGAACAAATCAGTTGGAGTTTAGATTGAATAAACTGGAATATGACATTGATGATCCTAACAAGCAACACAACAAAAATAACATTGTATTGGCTGGTTTACCTGCTGAAGTTGAGAATCCCTTAAATGTAATGCTCGATGTATCAAAAAAAATTAGTGCAAATATTTCTGAGGCAGATTTTTCTAGAATCAGTATTATTCGTCAAAAGAAAACCGAACAAAACTTTACACCTAGCCTGTTATATCTGGTTGAGTTGTCCTCACAAAAAGCAAAAAAGGAGTTGATGAAAAAAAAGAAATGACAAGCACTTATTCACATCGGAAATAAACTTAGCTACATCAAATAATAATGAATTATTTTCATCACTTATCACCACTTCAAATTAAATTTTATCGTGAAGCAAAAAAAATGAAACTGGCAAAATCACTACAGTATTTATGGGTCAAAGATGGACAAATCTTCCTTCGCCAAAGTGAGAATAGCAAGGTATATAAAATTCTTTCATTCACTGATATTCACTATGTCATAAAAACACTTAAAATTCAAGATTAATGTTTTTATTACTTTAAATTTTATTTGGTACTTGTATTATACCTTGATATATTTTTTAGTTTTAAAAATATTAAAATTTCACATAACCTTAAAAAATAACTTTTCAATCGATTCCTTATGTAAATTTCCTGAAAAGCCTTTACCAATCATGAATTATTTATTATTAAGTTAAACAATATATCTTTTTTCTTATGTTATTTTTTTTTTTATTTTTACTTTATTATTCTAATTCATTTTTATAATATCAAAAAGAGCTTAAAATATTCTAAATTATTTCAAAAGTTAAAAATTCACATACACAAATAATCTTAAAAATTATATTAATATAAACTTTTTAAATTTTATTTTTACAATTATTATATTTAATTCTATTTTATTATTTAATTAATAATAATAATTAATAATTTTATTTAGATTTACTTACAAAAGACTGCTATTTATTGTATGCTATATTCATTTGAATTTAAAAAAAAACAATTCAATATTTTAAAATTGTGAAACAAATAATTACACTTTATTTATTTTATTATTATGTTCTCCACGAAACAATTATAATACTAGTACCACAAAAACACCTGATAACTCATTTCATACGATAAACAAAGTAATCAAAAATATGTGTACATATATTCATCTCTCTCAAGAATATTGTAGTCTTATATGAACGTCATTTAGTAATTTATTAAAATGTAATAGGCATAGATACATTATGATGATGTTGCCGTTGTAGAGAATTTAAACATAAATTACTTTACAGAGCTAGACAACCTTGTTATCAAATCTAATTATAAAAAAATTTTAAAATATTATATTTAAATATTCGAAGCTTAAGAAATAAATTAGAGGATTTAGAGGTTCTTATTAAATCTTTCGAATTGGATATTCACGTAATTGTTCTAACAGAAACATGGTTAATAGAATCATAAAATATATTTTTCAATTTAGCCGGTTATGCAGCTTATTTCTCTAATTGTTCAAAGCCTTATATTGGAGTAGGTATCTACGTCAGGCAAAATATTAGTAGTACTCTGATTTTAAAAGAAGAATTTCAAAACTCGAAAATATTAATAGTAAAATTATTGAAAGAGAATTTCAATATTTTTGGTGTATATAAATCGCATAATACAAATTTTGATGATTTTATCCAATTTTTATACACTAAAAAATGATCATGATGATCATGATGATCATACACTAAAAAATAAAAACTCGTTAATCTTGGGTGATTTTAATATAAACTTACTCAATACAGTTAGCCCGGAAGTAGAACGTTTCACAAATACCTTACTCAGTAACGGATTTGTAATTTGCAATAGGTTAACTGAAAAATATGCTACAAGATTCGGAATGAATACTAAAACTATAATGGATCACGTCATAACAGATTTAGTCAAGTATCGATACTACTTACATATTGTAGACACAGATATCTCAGACCATCAAATGTTATTTGTCAGTATAGATAAATGTCCCAAATTAGAAAATCATTCCAAAGTTAAAACTGTTGTAGATTACAATTCTATTGAAAGTGATGAAATTTGGAATAGAGTTAGTAGTTTAACTGACTTTGACAAATTTAGTGGGCGAGTTAACTGATCTTCTAATGAGAAATACAAAACAAACTCCTTTTAAAAATAAAAATAAAAATAAATGGGCGAATGATGAAATTGCGAGGGCGTCGAGAATTAGGGATTTGTTTTATAAATTTAAAAATAAATACGCAGGGGACACACATATAAAGGAACTCTTTCATTTGTATAAGATAAAGACAAAAAATTTAATCAAATAAGCCAAACAAAAACTTTATCAAGAGGAACTAATACGAGATCTCTCCAATATTAAAAACTGTTGGAACTTGTGTAAAAGAATTATGTTTAGTACGACCACTGATAATATTGAAAGTAGTATTAAAACTCTGAAGATCGATAAGATCGATATTGACAAAGAAAAGGAAATTGCTGATCATTTTAATAAATATTTTGTCAATGTTACAAACGAAATTGAAGTTTCAAATGAAAGTATAGATTATAATTATCTAAATAACAACTACCTATTTGATATTCACTCTGCTTTTGAATTAACACCAACTAATTTAGAGGAAGTCAATCAGGCCATTAGTAAATTAAAGTCGGCAGCAGCTACAGACTTTGACCTTATTTCAGCTAAATTTATTAAAAGATTCTCCGAAAAACTTTCCCCTATTCTGGTAAATTTCATAAATACTTCTTTTGAAACTAAAATTTTCCCGCAAGCCCTAAAAACTGCAATTGTTATTCCTATATTTAAAAGTGGAGCTAAAAGAAACCCTTCAAACTAGAGGCCGATTTCAGTGTTGACTGCATTTTCAAAAACATTTGAAACTATAGTCAAAAAACGTTTAAACTATTTTTTAAAAAAAAATAATATCTTAAATGATGCTCAATATGGCTTTGAAGAAAATTCAAACACAACAGCTGTCTGTCTTGATTTGAATTATTTCATTTCAAAAAGTATCGATGAAAAAAAATATGTAGGCTGCGTGTTTCTAGATCTTCAAAAGGCGTTCGACTGTGTGGATCCTGATATTTTAAAACATATACTGAATAAATTAAATTTTGATATAAATCAAAGACTATTCGTTAAATCGTATTTGAATAATAGAATTCCAAGAGTAAAAATAAATTCGAGTTTGAGTGATCCAAAAGAAATCTTGAAAGGAGTACCGCAGCGATCAGTACTAGGCCCCGACTTTTTCAAAATGTACAATAACAGGTTGAGGTCATTAGACTTAAAATGAAAAATATAGTTTTATGCTGACGACGCTGTGATAAAGTATGCGGAAAATAATGAAATTTCGTTAAAAACTGCAATCGAAAGCGGTCTTATTTTAATTGGAGAATGGCTGCATCATTTAAACCTAAACTAGGATCGCCCAGTGCTCGAAATTCAAGCTATTATTGTGCTCGTATAATTTTACATAAATTTTTTTTTGTATTTTACATAACGAATTTGTTTTGTGTAATTTATATTTTGAAACTTGAAATTAATAATTATTTTTTTTAATCAGGATATAAAAAAAATTAAATTTATGGTTTTCTCAATTATAAAAACGTTTTTAAACCATAAGCTGGTACTAATCCACCGACACGATGATAGATCACATTATGAATTTTAAAGTGGATCTGAACTTGCAAACGCGGAATTATAAGATCGAATATTATTTAAAAAATGTTTGCATCGATTGTTAATTGCACTATTTTGCGATGAGATACCTTCGTTTGATACCAAAGTTTGAAAAAAATGAGAATAAGTTAAAGGCGGTAAAATCACCTTACCTTTATGGCAACATAAACTAAATTTTGTTCTGTCATTCGAAGTAATTTCATTTAAAAAATGAAGAGCATTACATAAAGAACAACGTAATATCATATCACCGAGATAAAAACTTTCAAAATTACTGGGAACAGCAATTAACGTGCATTTAAAAAAATCATTAAGAACAATATTTTGGTATGGTATGATGGTATTTAGATTTTTTTTAATGTAATGAATTACAATGTTAAAAATTGTACCAAAAAATTGCACTTCCTTTAAACGACAGTGGGTTTAAAGAAAAAATTGTACAATTTTGTAGGCATTTTGAGTTTAAATTTTCAAAACATATAATATATGTATGTACCTATAATGTAGTTTACAAAAATGTAAACAAAACAATTAAATTTTTAGTTGTATATGCAAAACCGTTTACATTGGATAATTTATTTACGATAAAATATTACTAAATAAATATTATTATTAAATCATCAAAAATCCTGTAAATGTTTAGAATTTCGTCAAATAGCCTTTCAGAAATGTTGAAATATTTATTGTTAGGGCATTTTTCTGCAAAAGAACATGGAATTATAATTATATGTGAAATAAAATACATGTTTTAGTTAAGATTTCTAGAAAAAAAATTTTTTAGACCTCAAAAATATCGCAGCTTTTGTTTTGTTTCCTATTTGCTTGATATAACTAAAATAGTACCAAAATGTAACTAAAATAATACCAAAATGTAACTAAAATAATTCTAAAGCATTGATAATTATTTTAGTAAATTTGTGGCGAAGCCGTTAATTAATAACAAAGTAGTAAAAGATGACTTTTCAAAATTCAAAATTTTAATTTTCTTTTTTTTATTTGTTCACGTGTACTGGAAAAATATTATATAAAATATGTTTTCACCGGTCATTGTAGTAAATCTTGTGGTTTCCTTTTTTTCAGCCGACAAATATTGTTATCAACACCCAGTACTGCTTTTATTTTGACGTTCTCATGTATGCGCAAGCGCTGGTAGCGCTTTACCGCAAACGTTCTGATCTCTTCAGTTACCAATTTGATCTGTAGATCCCGATGTAGGTCCTTGTTGCGTATTAGAAACTTTATACTATGTTTTGAAAAGTTTGGAGTATATTGATATTTGACATTTTTGCGTATATTCCAAGGGGCGTTTACAACTCCGCGTAGTACTTTGTTTTGAAAGTGTGGAGTATATTGATATTTAATATTTTTGCACAGCCCCATAGTTGGATACCGTTCGTCCAGACTGGTTTCAATACCTGTTTGTATAGCAAGATTTTATTTGCTACTGACAACTCGGATTTACTTCCTAGTAACCAGTACAATTTCCTGTATTTAATGTTTTTTTTCTCTATGTGCTCATTCCACTTTAGTTTAGCAGCCAAGTTCATATCCAAGTATTTGGCAGTGTTAACATAAAGTATAGTTTGGCTATTTATGAATAGGTACAGTAAGATTGGCTATCTTTTTGAGCGTGAAATTTATATGTGTTGATTTAGTTTCGTTTAACTTGATTCACCATTTTTGCGTCCAAGTTGTTATTTTATTTATTGCGTTTTGCAATTTATTTATGGCGTCAGCAATATAATTTCCGACTGAGAGAATCGCAGTATCATCTACAATCTGTAGTAACATTATAATCTTAGGGTTATCTCTTGTGAACAATAGATATATTACAGGCCCGAGAACACTTCTCTACAGAACACCTGCCGTTATCGCTTTTAGGTCTGAGTATTCAGTTCCATAGCGAACTCTGAAGTATCTATTGCTTAGGTATGAGTCAAGCACTTCAAAATATTGTCTAGGTAGGTCTCTATGAAGTTTAAACTGGAGACCTTCGAGCCATACCTTATCGAATGACTGGCCAACATCCAAGAAGACAGCAGAGCAGACTTGTTTTTCCTCAAATGTTTTTTTTATTATATCTGTTATGCGATGGACCCTATCTAGTGTTGAATGGTTATTTCTGAATCCAAATTGATGTGATGGAATTAAACTTCTTTGTTTAATAATTACATTAAGCATTTTCAGCAATATTTTCTCAAAAATCTTTTACATTATTGGCAATAAAGATATTGGGCTATAAGATGTTACTTCTTTTAGAGGTTTATCTTGCTTAGGTATAACAATTACTTCGGCTATTTTCCAAATTCGAGGTACGAGGAACCTCCGTATCTGGAGGTTCTTTTATAGTTTTGCCGGAAATACGATCATAACCTGAACTTTTCTTGTTAATGAGGTTATTTATTCACAGATCCCTCAGTTCTTTCAAGGTGACATCGGAATTTCCTCTTCATCAATTTTTGCTATAAGATCTGTACTTCCATCAGCTGCACTTGCGGGAATGGTTGGAAGAGATTTGATAGGTGTTCGGAAAAGATTCTGGCTTTGTCTTTTGCGTTTCCAATCCATTTCCCATCTTAAGTTTTCAACGGTGGGTTTTGAACCTTTGGTCTTCTAAGCCGATTTGCAGCTTTCCATAATGGGTAGTCTGTGCTGTCAGTAGCTGTTAATTCACTGAGAAAAATAATAACAGACTCATTTTTGAATTTATTAATTTGTTTTTTAGTCTATTGCTCAGCTCATTTAGATGGGCTTTATCACTCGGAAACCTTGTTATTTGCCAATTCTTTCTAGCCCTTCTTTTTTGCTGGATAAGTTCAATTATTTCTCTTGGATAGCCGGTTCTGTACTGCATGCTCGCAAACACTGACGGTGTACTCTCCTCTGCTGCCTTTTGAATTTCTGATATGAAATATTCAACTTCTCTGTCTATTTAGTTTTTATTTCTAGCAACGATCTTGGGTTTATTTTATTTGTTTTATTTATTTTTTGTGGTTTTTAATTAATACGTTTATTTTCTATTTAATATTATTTCGGTCTTCATAAAAAAAAATTTTCTTTCATTTTAAAATTTTTTTTTTCTTTTATTTTAGTTCATTTTAATTATATGTCATATCATTTTTTCTTTTTCACCCCCTCGAATGGTTTACCTTGTTGTATTATATAGGACAGCTGTTTTTTTTTACCACGCATTGGTTTTAGTCTAAGATAATAATTGTTACACATGTAACGATAAGTAATAGTGGCTGGTTTACATTTCTTTAAAATTAGTACCTAAAATTGAATTTATATGAAATATAAGAAATAGAAAAATAAGTAATCAAATTTCACTAGACGTGGTAAGAGAAAGTTTAAAATTTTGAAATATTATAGAAGCAACCCCCTACCCCATAGTGTGGTATATGGATAAACCATACGCTGCTCATTAGAACACAGTAAGTTCGGACTAACAACGGACGGACAGACGGACGAAATTACTGCAACCAGCAAAGCGTATGGCAGAGATATTTATTTTATTCTTGATTTTATTTTTTTTTCCAAAAAAAATAAACTAAAAAACATGTTAACTAATTTTATTAAAATAAAATTTCAAAAGCTACTACTTAAGCGGTTACTTTTAATATATGTCTAAATTAGTTATTTAAATTTTATTTAAACAAATAATTTAGATAAAAAAAAAAAATTTTCTCTGAGTTTCATTGATGTAAATCCTTCGTATGAAAAACCCCGAGTCTTTTCCCGGCAAAATACTCTAATTGGTAAAGGGAGTTCTCACGTTTTCAGTAATTTTTGCTTTTGTAAATTTATAAGCTAATATGGCATTAAAACCCTTAGCCTGATTGCTCAATTGAAAATTTCTTTTATACACAATCTGGCCCGGACTAAAACTGACATACGTTGACCGTAAATTATTCCGCTTTGCGCTGACTTGGAAAGCGCGTTGAATAAGGTTTTGCGCCTCATACCGCACCACACTCTGAATGTCATGGCGCTGAAGGTATTCTCAGCCATTCTTTAAAGCTTCCAACCGTTGCAGGAGCTGATAAATACTGGCATAAGTCACAATATGCTGACCGAACGTTAGGAAGTAGGGCGAATACCAAACCATCTGGTGGACAGATAACCGTAAAGTGCAACTAATAGTGCTAAGAGTTGTGTAGCAGGTGTTTTGCTTACTTTTCAATTAGGCTCTTATGCCGGCTATTAGGAAGCGGTATTCTAGCGGTTCCTATCCGAAAGATCCTTTTGCTGCATCAACAATTTTAACCACGCGTGGTCTGTGACTACTGTGAACTCCTGCCCTTCTATGTACGCTCGGAATTTTTTATACCTAACACCGCCGCCAGATATTTCTGTTCGGTTACGCTATAGTTCTGTTTGGCAGAGTTTAGCCTTTTGCTTATGTAAGCTATAGGTCGTTCATTGTTATCGCTACCAAGTTGGGGAAGGACGCGTCCGACCCCATCTTTGTTCGCGTCGAAGGGAAGAATAAAAAGCCGTGAGAAATTCGGCTTAGTACCGGTACCGATGCGGTCATCAAGGTTTGTTTTAATTTTTGAAACGCAGATGCTGCTTCTAACGTTATCATAAATCTTCCCTTTTACTGTCTCAGTAGGTCTGTCGAGGGAGCTTTGAGATCCAGCATATTTATATTTATAGAAAATAGTAATTGAGTAAATAATGCAATAACAAAAGTGTATAATAAAAAAAACCCAAAATTTAGTGTGAAAAAAAATAGTGTATTTGGTGTTACTATTAATAACTTCCTTAAAATTGTAATACAACAGCAATAATGTTAAAATTTTCTTATAATATTCTTGGGGATTTTCTTTTCTTTTTCAATTAATTGACGTTTTAGTGGCAAAATTATGAGTACTTGTATAAAGTATTTATACAAAAAAAAAATATATAGCAGCGCTCAAACACGATTCAATCAGATTTTCTGAAAAAATTATGTATATATTCTTAAATCTATAGTGCAAATATTTTGCTCTGACTATCAATAAAATGGTGATGTCTCACCGATATAGCTATACTATATAACAATTATAGGATAATAATATTACATACAAAGGTAATGAATCAATTTAACATAAATCATTTAATATTCAATCCAATAATTTTTGTTTTCTTTTTCCAATTTAAATTTAAAATTTTGACAATTAATTATTTTTAGTTTTAATAATTATCTCAATAATTTCCGTTTTTAAATTAACGAGACCGATTTGAAGTCTCGGTTGTCGAAAGGAACTTATGGAATATGACATAGTGATATTAGTTTATACGCTCAGAACACTGTAAAAGCTCGCGGTCCGATATGTACATTCTAGCTCATATAGACGTAGTAGTATGAGACAAATCTCAGGCTACCTTTCCGAAACAGGGCTGTTACAGTCCTCTGAATTCGTCACTACCATGGAGGAAACACAAGATTTAAAAGGACGGCTTAATGGTTGGAATAAGGGTGTATTGCCAATATGATTCGCTAAGGTTATAAGGCCAACAGTAGCAATACCTGGTAAATTTTTGAAACACCTCCAAACAATTGCATCTCCAAAGGGTTTATCTGTTGGGATATAACCTGAATTTAGTTGAGTAAACAACCTTTGAAACCAACCGCTTAAGAACGTAGTTATTTGAAAACAATTTAAAAAAAATTACATTTAAATTTCTCCGCTACGGAAGAGTTACATTAAAAGTAAGATAAAAAAAAATTACATTTAAATTTCTCTGTTACGGAATAGTTACATAAAAAGTAAGATAAAAAAATATAAAAAAAAAAATTTTGTAAAAATATTTATAAAATTAGAAGCAATATAATAAATATAATAAAAATAAGCAATAAGCAATATAATAAAAATAAACAATATAAATGAAATGAAATTAATAGGATCATTGAGCGTAAAACTCAGGTCCCTGCTCGGGCGCCATTTGTAATGGGAGTTTGGAGAAATTTGGGGCTGGTCCAGCGAATTGAGCGCAGAATGGCTGGTTTATGCCAGGTGTAAGCCCAGTAGGGTGGGTTACGAAAATCAAATTACGCTCATTCTCCCTTACAAAAATATAATTGGAAAATTTTTACCTTATTTAGGCTCTTGCCCCCATTATTTCCTTGTCATCCATATCCGAGCCTCCTTTCGGACTCTGTTCCTATTGAATTACCATATATTCATAATGGTTTTTTTTTTCATAAAAAAATACACAAATATAATAAATAATTACAAAACATTAAATTAATTTTTCTTTCTTATTTCAGTATTTCCTATATCCTCCTATATTCCTCGTCACCTCAGACTCTGACTCTGAAAAAAACCAAAAACAAAACCTCCCCGGAAATTTCTTATTTCTGCAAAATTCTGAATTTTGAAAAAATTCATAAAACATTTCCTTATTCCGTTATATTATATAGGACAGCTGTTTTTTTTAACACGCATTGGTTCTAGTCTAAGATAATAATTGTTACACATGTAACGATAAGTAATTGTGGCTGGTTTACATTTCTGACTTTAAAATTGGTACCTAAAAATTGAATTTATAAGAAATATACGAAATAGAAACATAAGTAATTTAATTTCACTAGACGTGGTAAAAGAAAGTTTAAAATTTTGAAATATTATAGAAGCGACGCCCTACTCCATAGTGTGGTATGTCGATAAACCATACGCTGCTCATTAATACTAATGTACTATTCTCAAATTTTTCTTTAAAAAAATTAACTGCTTCTAGAATTTTGAATCCCTTTTCTTTCAAGTCTTCAACTATATCATTAGCATTGCATGAAGGGTGTTATCCTCTCACCATTATTTTAATTGCTCTAGAATTTTTGTTCTAGCATGTGTGCCATTGTATTTCATTTTTGGACAATTCCTTAGTTATGTTATTATCCTGTACGCATCACCATCTTCTACGATAATCTTCCAAACAATATTGTTGAGCGATTTTTACTTACATTCCTTGTTTGTTGTTTGGTTGATAATATTCTTTAGTTCATTAAAATCTTCAATATCAGAAACCATTATAGGTGGTGGTAAATATGCTTTCCCGTTTTTTTTTTTTTGGTAGAGGTTTTATTTTCCGTTGTTCCGGTTACTGCCGTTGTATATATTTCAGGATTAGCTTCAGCTTTACGTTTTTTTATTTCCCTTTTAGGATCCAGTCGGTTTCTCTTGTAAGCTCTTCCTCATCAGTTTCATAGGTAGTTAGTGCCGGTGTTGTAGGTGGCCTTTTTTTCATCCATATGAGTAATTTTTTCCTCTAGAGCTTTGATATTTTGCTGTAATATACCTACCGTTTCTTCCAGTTGTTTTCTAGCTTGTACTTTTTTCTGCCATTCATGATAAAAACTTTGCTCAGTCTGTGAATGTATTAGTCTGCTCGGATTCACATTTTCAAAGTTAATCATCGTAATAGATGTTTTTGTTTGAACAGATTTAACTGCTGTTCTATGTGTTATACTTCCTTCTGTTGATGCTTTACTTCTCGTTGTTCTTTCTCTTGTGAGTTCTTTGCGATTACTTCTCCCAAAATTAAAACTATTAGGCAATAAATGGCCCCCCAGAATCCATGGGACCTATACTTAAATTTAAGGTAACCCTCTATAATTAAGCAAAACTATTAACACTTGTAAAGTTATAATATTGAATCGTTAATTTTCAAAATATTTGAACAGGTGTCAGTGGTATGTATGGCACTTTTTTTTTCATAATTTTTATGCAAATGAGGTGTTTGTAAATAATATAGACTATATATTATGCAAAGTTCAATGACTTAAACTTGTGTGGTGCATAATTATACTTCCGGAAAAAGCTTTTGTAAATAATAGACAAGGGCAACTAGATATTGTAGAACACGTAAATATAATGATTTAAACAGGTGTTATAATATTTAGTATTTTTTACCGCTTGCATAATTAGTTTCCGGAATACATGGCACTTGGCGAGAAAGAGATAGCAATATAGTTATGCAAATCAGCTCACGATAAAGTTATTTGAACTTTTAAGGAATGTTGTTAGCGCGTTTGTATATAGAAAAGTTGTTTATTGTGAATAATTTAATAATATTTTAAAAGTTTTTATTAGTACTTGTTAATGCAAAAAAAAATTTATTTATGCGACTGGTTTTATCAAATTGTATTGCTATTTTTGTATTGAAATTGTGATTTTTAAGAATAGATGTAAAAAAATTAGGTGTGGTTTTTTGAAAGAACAAAGAAAAAACAAATAAGTGCAATGATGTTGTTCTGATAGTATAGTAACATAGATTATTGTAAATAATAAGACTTTATTTTATTTTTTAATAAAAAGATTTCACGGCCAACCAGTTATTAATAATATTAACATAATATTAACGCAAAAATGCAGTTGTTATTTATGAGATAAATAAAATGTAGATATTGAGTTTGTTATTGTATCTTAGTTTCAAAGTAATTTAAAGTAAAGATTCTCTGTATAAAATCGTGAAGAAAAAAAAAGTTGTATTTAGTGATTAATTGTTATGTTTAAGAAAAAATATTTGTAATATAGAACCACATATTTATTATGTTCTTGCAAATTACTTTGTATTATGTAATTTTTATGTTCTTAATGTAATTTTGTATAATGTAAAATACAGGTAAGTAATTGAAACCGATAAACGTGCAAAAAGAAAATTTAACAAAAAATTGTAAAAATAAAAAAATGTAAATTAAGTTTCATATAATATCGTTTTTATTTACCCAAGAATTGTGATCTTTATCAAAACCTAACCATTTAACAAAAACCTGCTTTTCTTTTCAATATTTTTTCAACAAGAAAAGTGTCAGGATTTTTGACTCGTAAAAAGAACCTGAAATTGGTGTTTTTGTATAATCAAGTAAGTTGTAAGTAATTGGATCTATGCGTTTTACTTCTTTAATTGTAAATATTTCTGTTGACCAGTTAGGTTGATAACCTTTGCAAAGTTTCCTTTGTATTTACTCATGCGTCGTACATAATCTCCGACTTTATATTTTGATAAAATTTCGGTTGCATGTAAATATTCTTCAAAATATATTTTTCATTTGCTTTTGTAACTTTTTTAGGTTGAAGTTTTATTTCACGATGACATGTTGAGTTGTATTTCTCAATAAGTGAGGGTAAAACAGATATCCATTTATAATTACGCTGAAAACTAAATTGTTTCCACATTGCATTTTTTAAAGTACGGTTAAAACGTTCTACTATGGATGCTCTCATTTCAGAATATGTATGATAATGATTAATTCTTTTTCTTTCCATGACTTTTCTAAATTCTTTGTTAAAAAACTCTTTACCTTCATCAGATTGAATATTTTTTGGGAGTGTTCCAGCATCTTTAAAAATGTTTTGCATTCCAAGGAAAACGTTAGCATTTTAAGTTTTAATTGGCTCATCATAAGCATACTTCGTAAAAGTGTCTATTACAGTTAATAAATATTTATTTCCTTTGTTAAACTTTGCATATGAAATCATTTCTACTAAATCGATTTGCCATGTATCGTTTAAACCTTTTTGAGTAAATTTTCTTCGTCGAAAGTTTCGTCTGGCTGGTCTATGTATTTCCGATACCATGTGTGCCCTTGACATTATGCTTATACCATTTAATCAGGTTTTCCAATTCTATTTCATAATTTTCTATTGAGCAAAAGTTACATGTATCCGGTTCAGATGACGAGTTGTCGTAAGCCCAAGGACAAAGAGCAAAATGAGTTCCGTATATTGACGTAAATTTTTCTGTTGTTGAAAATTCTTTAACGTATTTAACATGTGAAAAATACGTTGCTTATGCTCATTTAATAAGACAGAGGAATATAATTTTAAAAACTCTTCCAATTCTTTCACCTCCATCTTTCAAAATGAGAATAATTATACACATTTGCTGCTTTTATATATTTGAAGAACAAATCTAATTACCTTTTAATGACTTTTGTAACGCGAACCAATAATGATATATTTTAATCATCCATTTATAATGATGGTAGAGGGACCATCTGGATGTGGAAAAACAATATTTGTATATAACTTAATTAAAAATATTAACAGATTGATACATCCAAAAATTGAAAAAATAAAATGGTGTAACCCAGAAATGTCTGCCATTCCAACAAGTATAAATTTGCCTGATATAAATTTTTATAACAGAATTCCAGAAGAGCTTGGGGAAAATAAACCTACTTTAATTGTTTTAGATGATTTAATGTTACATTCTGCAAATAAACAGGTATGCGAACTTTTTACTAAAGGTCCGCACTATCGCAATTTATCTATTATATTATTAACGCAAAACGTTTTTCATCGAGGAAAATTCTCCCGAGATATTTCATTAAATTGTAAATATTTGGTACTTTTCAAAAACCCTCGAGACAAATCATAATTTTTTCCATTAGCTAGGCAACTATATCCGAAAAATATAAAAGGTTTCCTGGGGGTATATAATGAATCAACCTCAAGTCCACATGGTTATATTGTGTTGGATTTAACACAAAACGTTAACGATTTGTTTCGTATTAGAACTAATATTTTTTCAAAAGAATATTGTATATGCTACTGTGATACTGGTGATTTGAATAACAGCTGTGAAAAATATTAAACCATTGAAGAAAAATCAACATATGTTACATGTACTAGGAAATTGTAACAAGAAGAAATTTCGTGAAAATATTATTCTTAAATATTGTGATGATGATATTATAAAAACTATTGCTAAAATTGCAATCAATATATTAAATGGAAATAATAAAATATCTCCATCACAAAAAGCAAAATTAAAAAAAACATCAAAAACAATTAAGATTTCTAGCCTGTGCTAAGAAAAGTATAAAAGCTAAACGAAAAATGTTAATTCAACATGGAGGATTTTTACCTACATTAATTGGTACTGTATTATCTGGTGTAATATGAAAACTTCTCAGTAAGACATAATGCAGCGAATGATTGTTATGTCAACAGAAATATTTTCAAAATTTAGCAAATTATTTCAAGATGATAAAAACTTGGTTTTATTGGATCAAAAAATGAAAAAAGTTTTATTTGATAAAAAATTAAGACCATTGTAAAAATGGTACTTATATCGTCGAAACCTCCTCAAATATGGAATTAACAAAAGACACGCAAAAAGATTACCAGAAAAGGCTAATAATCTTACATTTGATACAGGCACTCAAACAAAATTCTTTTCTAAACGAAATGCATATACAGAAACTGAATTACCTAAATACAAATCAACATCAGCACAGACCGACTTTGTACCATTAGTAACTGATGATGTGTTTGAATATGAGCCTAAAAATGAACATCCAAATATGGATATCGATTTAACACATTACGATTTGTATGATGAAAATTCATTTAAAAAATTAGCTCAAAATGAAATGTTGAAAGATGAAAAATTAGTAGAAAGACCGTCTCTAAGCTCTGATTATCGAATGTTTGGAACACCAAATGTTGATGTAATTACCGTTGCTGTACCATCTCCTGAAAAGAAGAATGCGTCAAAATATCTGACAAGTACGGAAGTGTTTTATTTAGCTGCTTAATTTAATTAAATTTCAAATATTTAAATTAAAGTGGAGAAATATTGAAAAAAAATGTAAACTTATTAATTACTTTTCTGCAAAAGTAAGAAAAACAAACATAAATTATTTCATTATAAAATTTTAATCATACTACTTTAAAGGGGAAAAAAAGTACGGTTTCCATACAAAAAAGGAAAAGTGATACAAAGAACATTTATATTAAAAAATAACAAAGACATATATTACCTTATAGCAATAACAAAATAACAAATAATAAAAATAATTAAGAATCAATAAAAAAATTAGTCCAGAGTAAATTAAAATTAAATTTAATTCGCTTAAATATGCCAAAAATAAAAGTAGATATAGAAAATATTCCAAAAGTATGTGCAGTGTGCAAAGATGGAATTCTAGAAGAATCTAAAGAAACCCAATGCAATGGAGGAGTATGTCGTAAGTTCTTCCATAATATATGTGCAAATGTCACAGATGAACAATCTAAGGCTGTAAGAAGTGGGAAAGCAAGCTGGACTTGCCAAGAATATTCTATAGAAAATGGCAAATCTTATATGGTAATAGAGAACGAAGAGCAAAGTTTTGATCATAACATAAAACATATTGAAGTGTTATCCAAATTCGATCCAAACATCTATATAATAATATAAAGAAATATAAAGAAATATAAAGAAAATGGCTGCGTTTCTCAAGATACTAGGAGCTGTAATAATTGATATAAGAACATGGAAGTGCATATGGATGACATAATAGCGCAAAACCAAGATCGGTTAAAATAAAATGAAGAATGAAAAAAGTGTCTTGCTTGTACAGAGGAAAGAACAAATCAGTTGGAGTTTAGATTGAATAAACTTGAATATGACATTGATGATTCTAACAAGCAACACAACAAAAATAACATTGTATTGGCTGGTTTACCTGCTGAAGTTGAGAATCCCTTAAATGTAATGCTCGATATATCAAAAAAAATTAGTGCAAATATTTCTGAGGCAGATTTTTCTAGAATCAGTATTATTCGTCAAAAGAAAACCGAACAAAACTTTACACCTAGCCTGTTATATCTGGTTGAGTTGTCCTCACAAAAAGCAAAAAAGGAGTTGATGAAAAAAAAGAAATGACAAGCACTTATTCACATCGGAAATAAACTTAGCTACATCAAAGAATAATGAACTATTTTTTCGTCATCACTTATCACCACTTCAAATTAAATTATACCGTGAAGCAAAAAAAATGAAACTGGCAAAATCACTGCAGTATTTATGGGTCAGAGATGGACAAATCTTCCTTCGCCAAAGTGAGAATAGCAAGGTATATAAAATTCTTTCATTCACTGATTGATACTCACTATGTCAAAAAAACACTTAAAATTCAAGATTAATTTTTTTATTACTTTAAATTTTATTTGGTACTTGTATTATACCTTGATATATTTTTTAGTTTTAAAAATATTAAAATTTCACATAACCTTAAAAAATAACTTTTCAATCGATTCCTTATGTAAATTTCCTGAAAAGCCTTTACCAATCATGAATTATTTTTTGTTAAGTTAAACAATATATCTTTTTTCTTATGTTATTTTTTTTTTTATTTTTACTTTATTATTCTAATTCATTTTTATAATATCAAAAAGAGCTTAAAATATTCTAAATTATTTCAAAAGTTAAAAATTCACATACACAAATAATCTTAAAAATTATATTAATATAAACTTTTTAAATTTTATTTTTACAATTATTATATTTAATTCAATATTAATTTTATTTAGATTTAATTACAAAAGACTATTATTTATCGTATGCTATATTAATTTGAATTAAAAAAAAACACAATTCAATATTTTAAAATTGTGAAACAAATAATTACACTTTATTTATTTTATTATTATGTTCTTCACGATACAATTATAAATACTAGTACCACAAAAACACCTGATAACTCATTTCATACGATCAACAAAGTAATCAAAAATATGTGTACATATTCATCTCTCTCAAGAATATTGTAGTCTTATATGAACGTCATTTAGTAATTTATTAAAATGTAATAAGTATGGATACATTATGATGATGTTGCCGTTGTAGAGAATTTAAACATAAATTACTTTACAGAGCTAGACAACTTTGTTATCAAATCTAATTATAAAAAAATTTTTAAAATATTATATTTGAATATTCGAAGCTTAAGAAATAAATTAGAGGATTTAGAGGTTCTTATTAAATCTTTCGAATTGCATATTCACGTAATTGTTCTAACAGAAACATGGTTAATAGAATCAGAAAATATATTTTTCAATTTAGCCGGTTATGCAGCTTATTTCTCTAATTGTTCAAAGCCTTATATTGGAGTAGGTATCTACGTCAGGCAAAATATTAGTAGTACTCTGATTTTAAAAGAAGAATTTCAAAACTCGAATATATTAATAGTAAAATTATTGAAATAGAATTTCAATATTTTTGGTGTATATAAATCGCATAATACAAATTTTGATGATTTTATCCAATTTTTATACACTAAAAAATGATCATGATGATCATACACTAAAAAATAAAAACTCGTTAATCTTGGGTGATTTTAATATTAACTTACTCAATACAGTTAGCCCGGAAGTAGAACGTTTCAAACTCAGTAACGGATTTGTAATTTGCAACAGGTTAACTGAAAAATATGCTACAAGATTCGGAATGAATACTAAAACTATAATGGATCACGTCATAACAGATTTAGTCAAGTATCGATACTACTTACATATTGTAGACACAGATATCTCAGACCATCAAATGTTATTTGTCAGTATAGATAAATGTCCCAAATTAGAAAATCATTCCAAAGTTAAAACTGTTGCAGATTACAACTCTATTGAAAGTGATGAAATTTGGAATAGAGTTAGAAGTTTACCTGACTTTGACAAATTTAGTGGGCGAGTTAACTGATCTTCTAATGAGAAATACAAAACAAACTCCTTTTAAAAATAAAAATAAAAATAAATGGGCGAATGATGAAATTGCGAGGGCTATGAGAATTAGGGATTCCTTTTATAAATTTAAAAAGAAATACGCAGATGACACACATATAAAGGAACTCTTTCATTTCTATAAGATAAAGACAAAAAATTTAATCAAATAAGCCAAACAAAAACTTTATCAAGAGGAACTAACACGAGATCCCTCCAATATTAAAAACTGTTGAAACTTGTGTAAAAAAATTATGTTTAGTACGATCGAAAGTAGTATTAAAACTCTGAAGATCGATAAGATCGATATTGACAATGAAAAGGAAATTGCTGATCATTTTAATAAATATTTTGTCAATGTTACAAAGGAAATTGAAGTTTCAAATGAAAGTATAGATTATAATTATCTAAATAACAACTACCTATTTGATATTCACTCTGCTTTTGAATTAACACCAACTAATTTAGAGGAAGTCAATCAGACCATTAGTAAATTAAAGTCGGCAGCAGCTACAGTCTTGAAGCTTTTGAAACTAAAATTTTCCCGCAAGCCCTAAAAACTGCAATGGTTATTCCTATATTTAAAAGTGGAGCTAAAAGAAACCCTTCAAACTAGAGGCCGATTTCAGTGTTGACTGCATTTTCAAAAATATTTGAAACTATAGTCAAAAAACGTTTAAACTACTTTTTAAAAAACAATAATATCTTAAATGATGCTCAATATAGCTTTGAAGAAAATTCAAACACAACAGCTGTCTGTCTTGATTTGAATTATTTCATTTCAAAAAGTATCGATGAAAAAAAATATGTAGGCTGCGTGTTTCTAGATCTTTAAAAGGCGTTTGACTGTGTGGATCCTGATATTTTAAAACATATACTGAATAAATTAAATTTTGATATAAATCAAAGACTATTCTTTAAATTGTATTTGAATAATAGAATTCAAAGAGTAAAAATAAATTCGAGTTTCAGTGATCCAAAAGAAGTCTTGAAAGGAGTACCGCAGGGATCAGTACTAGGCCCTGACTTTTTCAAAACGTACAATAACGGGTTGGGGTCATTAGACTTAAAATGAAAAATACAGTTTTATGCTGACGACGCTGTGATAAAGTATGCGGAAAATAATGAAATTTCGTTAAAAACTGCAATCGAAAGCGGTCTTATTTTAATTGGAAAATGGCTGCATCATTTAAACCTAAACTAGGATCGCCCAGTGCTCGAAATTCAAGCTATTATTGTGCTCGTATAATTTTACATAAATTTTTTTTTGTATTTTACTTAACGAATTTGTTTTGTATTTTACGTAACGAATTTGTAACGAATTTTTTTTTTGTGTTAATTTATATTTTGAAACTTGAAATTAATAATTATTTTTTTTAATCAGGATATAAAAAAAATTAAATTTATGGTTTTCTCAATTATAAAAACGTTTTTAAACCGTAAGCTGGTACTAATCCACCGACACGATGATAGAACACATTATGAATTTTAAAGTGGAAAATATCATTGAAAACTGATTGATCAAATTGTGCTTCTGAACTTGCCATAGCAAACGCAGAATTATAAGATCGAATATTATTTAAAAAATTTTTGGATCGATTGTTAATTGCACTATTTTGCGACGAGATACCTTCGTTTGATACCAAAGTTTGAAAAAAATGAGAATAAGTTAAAGGCGGTAAAATCACCTTACCTTTATGGCAACATAAACTAAATTTTGTTCTGTCATTCGAAGTAATTTTATTTAAAAAATGAAGAGCATTACATAAAGAACAAAGTTATATCATATCACCGAGATTAAAACTTTCAAAATTACTGGGAACAGCAATTAACGTGCATTTAAAAAAATCATTAAGAACAATATTTTGACTTACATGATTGCTTTCCACATTATAATTGCCAGAATTCCTTCTTCTTCTGCGATTTCTTTGATGATAACTTTGACTCGATAATCTACGTGCGTAAGGCATCACTTAATTCAATACAAAACAAATTTAAATTGTTTTGAAAACAAAACAAATTATGTTACTAAACAAAAAAAAAATCACAGAAATGAAATTCACTTTACAACAATTATTTAATGCAAAACAAAATAAAAATATGTAAAAGCTTATTAACAGCTTTTTATTAACTTGGTTGGGTAAAGGATGGAATCTTAGAAGCCATTTTAAACACACTTCCCGTTGAGCTAGAGACTTGAAATTTTCTTCATTAGATCAGATCCCGATGACAATACATGATTTTAAAATAATAATATCGAAAAACATTAGAGAAAGTAGCTTAATTTCAAAATTAAATTTTCATACAAAGATATAACAGAATTTTTAACAGAATTATTACAGAACCAAAATAAAACATTTTATCTAAATTTACTAAACTCACCAATACCAATACCAATACGTATACGTAATACATAAAAGTTTTTTTTTTTCTATAAAAGACTATTGTTTTTTATGGAGACCATTGCATTGTATATGTACATATACATATAGGTACATACTTAAAAATTTGTAATAAATGTGCTTCGAAAATATTTTTGGTTTGAAAGCGATAAATGTGAAAGATATGAATGTGTAAACAAATTAATGTGCCGCACTTGAGAACACAGTGTAAAACTTAATATGCATTTACTTAAAATTTAGATAGCAAGTGTTAAATTTAAGTATTTTTTCATCAAATCAATTGATTTTTAGTATACATTTTTATTTATAAAAGCAATGTGTTTATTTATAATATTTATATAGATATGTGTTTTTCCTTTCTTAATTATAATTAAAATAGGGCTTTTCTTTCGAAACTCTTAACATATTAAAATGGCATATTATGGCCCTAACATTGATATCTAAATTGGGAGCTGCCTTTAAATTAAGATCTATTAGGGAATGATGATCTGCACCACTAATGCCTTTTTCTGAAGTATAAAAACTAAGAATATATTTCCAATTATGTAAAAACATTAAACAGCAAAAAGAATATATTAAAAACAAGAAATCCAGTCTTTTTTAAAAATAGTAAATAACAACAATATTTTTCTTTTCAATAATCATAAAATAACAATAACAACAATAATCATAAAATATATGTTATGTACATACATACATATATGTATATCTACATCGTCTAGAGCAAAATAATTTTTTTTTAATTCAAAAACATTAGCATTTAGAAGTAAGCAATTTAATATATTCTCAATTACATACTTTTAAAACCAAATTTTTTTACTACATATGTATGTAGGTACAAACATATACAAAAATGGTATGCATATTTTTATGTGTGCTGTACTATTAAAAATCTGCTAACACAGTCACACCAAATTCCCAACTATTATTATTTAGTTGATTTATCGATTTAATATTTTTTAATATGTAGGCAACAGTTATATTTATATGAATGGACGGTAAACATAAACGAACAAAAAAAAATTTTATGTATGCATATGAATGGACGGTTAACATAAACGAACAAAAAAAAAATTCAGAATGTTCTATAGCTAATAATTTCTATTTTTGAAATAGACTGTATGCATAAATTTAATATTAAAAAAAAAAATAAGTTCTTAGTGTACCTGAATAACAGAAAAAAAAAGTATAATGTAATACTGGAAGAAAAATAAAAACGAATAGAAAAAAAGAGAACAAAAAATGTTACTTTGGTTGTTGTTAAATATTTTTAAAGGCTATTTCTTATGTATATGTGCAGATCTGATATTTAACCACATACAGATAGAAAAAAAGAACTATTAAAATGTTATGATTTTAAAAGAAAGAAACATACGTTTGATATTTTCGTACATAACAGATAAAAAAAAAAATATTACAATGTTATGTTATGAAAAGAAAGAAAAAACAAGGCAGTGTATGAATCAAAGTTTTTAAAGGGTCGCATTTTAAGTGGAAATAAAGAACATTATAAAATTGCAATATTTTTATTTAAATTTTGAATTTAGCTATGCAACGTTTTCTTAGTTTTTTAAAAATTTTGCCGCATTATGATATAATGCAACACTGAGAAGTTCAGCTCATAATATAGATACATATGTATATGAATGAATATATGGCTATTTATGTATGTAGTTATAGATTTATTATTTTTTAATATGTAGGCAACAGTTATATTTATATGAATGGACGGTAAACATAAACGAACAAAAAAAAATTTTATGAATGCATATGAATGGACGGTAAATATAAACGAACAAAAAAAAATTCAGTATGTTCTATAGGTTATAATTTATATTTTTTAAATAGAATACATGTATAAATTAAACATTTAAAAAAAAAAAAAATACTTAGCGTACCTAAATAACAGAAAACAAAAAAAAAGGAAAATGTAATACTGGAAGAAAAATAAAAACGAATAGAACAAAAAGAGAACAAAAAATGTTACTTTGATTGTTTTTAAATATTTTTAAAGTTTATTTCTTATGTATATATTGTGCACATCTGATATTTACCCACATAACAGATAGAAAAAAAGAACTATTAAAATGTTATAATTTTAAAAGAAAGAAACATACGATTGATATTTCCGTACATAACAGATAAGAAAAAATATTAAAATGTTATGTTATGAAAAGAAAGAAAAAACAAGACAGTGTATGAATCAAAGTTTTTAAAGGGTCGCATTTTAAGTGAAAATAAAGAACATTATAAAATTGCAATATTTTTATTTAAATTTTGAATTTAGCTATGCAACGTTTTCTTAATTTTTTAAAAATTTTGCCGCATTATGATATAATGCAACACTGAGAAGTTCAGCTCATAATATAGATGCATATGTATATGAATGGATATATGGCTATTTATGTATGTAGTTATAGATTTATTATTTTTTAATATGTAGGCAACAGTTATATTTATATGAATGGACGGTAAACATAAACGAACAAAAAAAAATTTGATGTATGCATATGAATGGACGGTAAACATAAACGAACAAAAAAAATTTTATGTATGCATATGAATGGACGGTAAATATAAACGAACAAAAAAAAATTCAGAATGTTCTATAGGTTATAATTTATATTTTTTAAATAGAATGCATGTATAAATTAAACATTTAAAAAAGAAAAAAGAAATGCTTAGCGTACCTAAATAACAGAAAACAAAAAAAAAGGAAAATGTAATACTGGACGAAAAATAAAAACGAATATAAAAAAAAGAGAACAAAAAATGTTACTTTGATTGTTTTTAAATATTTTTAAAGTCTATTTCTTATGTATATATTGTGCACATCTGATATTTACCCACATAACAGATAGAAAAAAAGAACCATTAAAATGTTATGATTTTAAAAGAAAGAAACATACGTTTGATATTTCCGTACATAACAGATAAAAAAAAAATATTAAAATGTTATGTTGTGAAAAGAAAGAAAAAACAAGGCAGTGTATGAATCAAAGTTTTTAACGGGTCGCATTTTTAAGTGGAAATAAAGAACATTATAAAATTGCTATAACAATTTTATTTAAATTTTTAATTTTGCTATGCAATGTTTCCTTAATTTTTTAAAAATCTTGCCACAATAAATTAATAATAAAAAAATTCAATATATTCTATATTATAACAGGTAATAATATAATTATTGACTGTGAGGGCAACTGTAAAAATTCAAAATTAAACAAGGAAAAAAAAAATATCAATTCAATACTTAGATTTGTCGTTACTAAAAAGAATAAAATAAAATAAATAAAAAAAATTTTAAAAAAAACAGCTTTTTTGAACTAAAAAGTAGAAAATAAATTTTTAATAGCAAATTTTTCTATAATTTTCTAAACTATATTGTTACAATCGAGATTTCTTTGAAAAAGTTTATTTCAATATGTCAAATATATAAATAAATATAAGTATATATAAGTTTTAAAGTTTGTGAAATTAATATAAAAGCTGGAGGCAAAATTTAAAAATATAAGTTTATAGTTATGCGTTTGTTGCCTCCAGCTTTTATTTTAATTTCACAGACTTTAAAACTTATATATACTTATATTTATATATATATTTGACATATTGAAATAAACTTTTTCAAAGAAATCTCGATTGTAACAATATAGTTTAGAAAATTATAGAAAAATTTGCTATTAAAAATTTATTTTCTACTTTTTAGTTCAAAAAAGCTGTTTTTTTAAAAATTTTTTTTATTTCTTTTATTTTTTAGAACTATTTTAATACAAAACAAACAAAATATTATTTATTAATAATTTAATAATATTAATAATTAATTATTTAAATTTGAATAATTTGCAAATATTTTTCTCATAGATAATAATGTACCTATGCAACTTTATAAAATTGCGAACCGAAAATATTTGTTCTAATTCAAAAAAAAGCAGGGATGGTATTTAGATTTTTTTTAATATAATGAATTACAATGTTAAAAATTGTACTAAAAAAATTGCACTTCCTTTAAACGACAGTGGGTTTAAAGAAAAAATTGTACATTTTTGTAGGCATTTTGAGTTTAAATTTTCAAAACATATAATATATGTATGTACCTATTATGTAATTTACAAAAATGTAAACAAAACAATTAAATTTTTAGTTGTATATGCAAAACTTTTTACATAGGATAATTTATTTACTATAAAATATTACTAAACAAATATTATTTACATTCATTTTTTAATAAGGTTTCAGTTCAGTCTAAAATAGTAAAATTGTAACTTCATACGCCTTTCAATTTTATTAATTTAGGTAAATCAATTTAATACAGATCTTGTTGCTGATTTATAATTTTCAAAATTTTAAGAATTTTCTTTATAATGTACCTATTAATTTAAAATTACTCTTTTATCATAACATTTCTTTTAAGCACTTGTAATAAATATGCTCGCTTAATAATTTTAAACCAAAAAAAAACAACAACAAAGAGAAAAAAAAATAAAAGCCGGCTTTTTTTTTTGTTTTAAATAAACGTTTAAAAAAATATTATATGGGTATATAAAAATATACACATCCAATATACATACATATTTAATATACATGTACATATTTACGAAAATTCATTCAAAAAAAAAATCATTTAAAAGTACGCATATATTTTTATTTAGATTTTTCTATTTATGTAGCTATATATTTATTTTGTTCTATATCCAATTATTGATTTGACACACAAACTTGCATCATAGAATATAATCAACACTTTCTGTTTGGGTACAGTAAAAACAAAATAAGAAAAAAAAAAATTTAAAAAGATTTTAATCTCCTTGTTTATTTCAACAACTTAGTTAAAAATTTATAAAAAGAAAAAAATAATTCGGCGCATAATAATAAATTAATTGAGCCACGAATAGCAATCGAAAATGAATTACATTTCTACAGAAAGTCGACTCAATATACTTCACAAAGCTAACGGCGTGGCTATTTTATGCTAAATGTATATCTGTTTTTCACCTGAAATATGGCATAATTAAAAAAAACAAAAAATGAAACTTGAAGATGAAAGCAAAAAAGATCTTTCTTTTGGCTGTTGTTTCATTAAAATTGGTCCAGTATTTTAGTTTATAGAGGGATGGTTATGTTTGTATAGGAAAAAATAAGCTGATTAAATATTATGATGTAAAGAAAACAAAGATTATTGTGTTTAAAAACAAAACTTTTTTGAAGTTCTTCCCCCAGCTTCTGTTATAAAAACAGTCGAACCGAAGTTGTTAAATCTTTTAATTACCTTGGTCTGTTTATAGACTCTAATTTAAAATGGGATGTGCATATTGACGATATAACTAGGAAAATATGTCCTTATATCTTCATATTACATAGCTTACGTATGTGATAGTCACCTATATATGATATACTGCTCATATATTCTCTCTAATATAATATACCTAAATCCAATATGGAGCAGTACGCTATTATCCAAAGTAAACAAAATTGACGTTCTGCACAAAAAAGCTATTAAAACTATTCATAAATATCCTAGAAGTTTTCCTACGAACTTACTGTACACTCAACGGTACTTAAGCTTCATTAGCATCTACAAATATGAATTGTATATAGTGGCGTTTAAAATCGTTAATGACAAAATTGAATAGGATGTTTCAAATCCATAATCACAACACCAGAAATAAATCGAATTTCTACTTAAATTTATTTAGAACAAATAATCAATCTAAAAACTGTTTGTATAAGTATTTGAAAGCTTTCAATGAACTGAATTACCAACTGAATTGAAGAATATTGATAATATAGTATTATTTAAACATAAAATTAGGGAACATATTAATTCTATATAAATAATTTTGCGAGTTTGTTTCTCAATTTTTTTTTTTTTTTCTATTTTTTTTTTTGTTGTTTATATCTTATTCCAATATTTAAATTTGACGTTTATTTATTAAAAATTATGCGACCATACAAAAAAAAATTAAAACAAAAGAGAAGACACTTAGATCGACCGGTAGTGCTTTGACAATGTCCTTTACATACCTATAAAAAAAATTGTTTTGAAACGATAGCGATTAAAATTTTCAACCAATACGGTAATGGAATAAATTTTGTTTCCAGTTACTATCCAACAAAAATTGTATTACACTTTAAAAAGCATTGATTGCCCAAAAACAATATAAATACTACTACTCAAATATGATATCCTATCAAACAAGGAACGAGCTTACGTGAGATATTATTCCTCTCAAGTAGGAGGTGGAATCAACGATATTGGACCTTTATTACAATTTTATCCAACTATACAAAAAGATCGTGGTTTTGGAAATATATTCAGAAGTTTAATTCGTTACTTAAAGCCAATTTTTACATCATGTTGGGACTTAATTAAAAAGGAGACTGTGAGCAAGTAAAAATATTTTTAATGATATAGCATCTGATGCAAACATAAAAGAAGCTGTAATTGATCAAAGCAAAGGAGGGATAAAAAATTTACGGAAATCAGTAGTTAAACAACTGCATTCGATGTATGGTGCAAGACAAACAGCTATACAAAGACGAAGAGTTTCTAAAACGACTTTGAAGTAAAACGAATTTGAAGTCAAAAAATCGACGAAGAAAGCAAAGTAAAATCTCCGATATATTCAATTAAAAATGGAATGTATGAAATCTGAAATTGATTTTTTTGCGTCATTACCTGTTTAAACAAGTATTTTGCGTTCAGAAGAGGTAGCATACAATCCTTTAGCTTCTTTAGAGGCGTCGCGCTCAACCATTGAGATACATATCGAGATTTATCCAGTACCTATATAAAGTTCAAAGTTCAAATATTGAAAAAAGATAGATCAGTTTGGAGTGCAACCGATAAAATAGGAACCGAAACTGAAGTAAGGGCAGCTTCCCAGCCCAGTGTTGTAAATAATTTTTTACACTCTTTAATTAAACAATGTAATTGAACTCTAAACGGAAAAAACTTCACTCCTTCAGATTCCTTATACCATTATAAAGCATACATAACTAATTTACTAAATTATGGTACAGATTTCAGTCAAACACATCTGGAAGCATCTGGTTGGGAATTGGATAAACCAAATGTAAATGATTTTAACAATTGTGGTTCTAAATCAAGACAAAAACCATACAACAATTCTGCAATAGTAGAATTAATGGGAAAACTAAATGTAGATTTCTTCAATACTTCCAACTTACTTTTAAATAATGTTGACATTCGAATTTCTGTCGATGCCAATATCGAAATTGATAAAAATCGTAATGTATACGTAAACATATAATAGAAAGTTTAATGGACCATTTCTATTCATTTAAAAATGGCATGTGCTGTAGTAGATTTATCATTCTGTACGGACGATAACAATACAATATTTGTAAAAAATATTGCTGTGGCTGGCTGTGTGATGTAAAACTATTGTAAAAGAATGAAAGTATAAATTTCCTGTTAAAGATTTAAAAAGAACAGACATTGAGAATTACTCTTTTGGACATATCGATAACGAAAAAATAATTAATAACTTAATAAATTTCCTTGAAAAATTCGATATAGTTTTAACAAATGGAAAACTTAAAGCAGAATTTTTAACAACATTTATACGAGGAAATACTCAACTAATTGATATTTCCCGTTTGCAAGAAAATTAATACACTTCAGATTTCAAAGGTGCTGAAATGTAATAACTTAACACGTAAATTATTTAGAGGTGTTTATACTCTTGACAAATTACCAAAACAAGTTTCAAAACCTAGTATTTTGGTGGTAAATACTGATACTTCTAATGAAAAGGGAACACATTGGCTAGCAATATTTGTTCCAGTTCAAGGGTGTACAGAATATTTTGATTTATTTGGAAATACACCATTTCACAATGAGATTATAAAATATCTACAAAATCAATCGAAATGTTTTGTTTTCAACAATAAGCGTTTACAAAGTAATTTAACATCTGTTTGCGGACATTATTGTTGTGTATATCTATGGATGCGAAGTTCCAGTAAAAGCATGAAATATTTTTTTAATTTATTCGACACAGCATTCCCACTTAAAAACGATAAAAAAATACAAAGAATATTTCGAAAAATTTTTTAAAAATGTGGGAGAAAAACTATAAATACAAAATTCGAAAATAAAATTCATCAGTTAAAACAAAAAAGATGGAGAAATCAACAAATTCAGAAGTATTTGAAACACAAAAAGGTTAGCCAGCGCAGAACCTTTTATTAAGCTATATTTATTTTTTGGATAAAAAACAAATTGGATTTAATCTGGAAAATTTTCCTGCTTCAATAATTTTCCAACGACAACACAAAGTCAAAGTCGAAATGAATTATTTGGAGTGGTGTACATTTTATCACGATTTTAAAAACAGTGAACCAAAATTAAATTCAAAAGGATTTTCGCTAACATTTAATCATGCAGAGCGCACAAAAAAACTTGCATTGCAGCCAGATGAGTACACTCGTTTTTGCCTCATGCTAGACTTTATACAAGCAGTGATGTCATATAACAATGGAGCTGAACTAAATATACGAGAATATGTATTCAAATATTTTGAGAAATGTATCGCAAAGAGTAAATTAAGATTGGAACAAGAAGATTTCTACATTCCAATGAATTTACACTTAGCTCAGTGTACCTATTCCAGATTTTTTTATGTTTTTGTCAGAAAAATTATCTTGGTCAACAATAAATAAAACAAATATTTTTTAAAACCAATTATTTTCTTTTATTAAATACATATATAAATTCATACAATTTTTTACTGCACATTTTTGCAAATTTTCCGTAATGTGATGGTGAGGGCAAATGGTGGTGAAATTCCTTAGTTTCTGAAGAGATGGAATGTCATTATCTAAATTGATAACTTGTACTAAACTCGAAACAAATTTATATAAAAAAATCCTTTTTCTTGTGCCCCTTTACGAAAACTACATCAAATGAATTCAAATGTTCCTTTAAAATATTTTTAATTGCTGAATATACTATAAATCCATCATCCCAGTCAAGACCATTTATTTGCGTTTTATTGAATTCATTTTGCTATTTAACTCTTCGAACGAGTAGGGTGCTTTAAACATAAACAGCATCTATATCAGTGACCCTTCAGCTATCAAAGAAAATTCTTTCAAGAAATATTGCTTATTATTTCCAACAATAAATTGTAGATCAACTACTGCCTTCCTGCTGCTCATTTTGTTTTGTACTATATTAATATAAGTCAGCAACCTTTTATTTATATCTGATTATAAGTTGTCTTGTAGTCAAAAGAGGACAAATCAAGTGCGCCACCAGAATCCGGCCGAACTCGCCATAGTTCTGGTCGAATTCGCCAGATGTCAGAGTTCTAGCCGAATTCGCCAAATGTCAGAGTTCTGGCCAAACCCGCCAGATTTCAGGGCGAAGGCGGAAGATTTCAGGCCGAAAGCGCAGAGTCCGGCCCCAGAAATCTGAGCCTTTTAGTCGGGCTTCCGCAGGACCAGGAACTTTGCTGGAACTTCGGGAGACCGGTATCGTTTGTCGGATCTTTTTGAAAGTATTGAAATCTAATATGTTTTCGTGTAAAATTGGTGGACCTGCATTGTTATGAAACAATGCCAAAGAAGGAATAGGAGAGTAAAACGAGGAATCTAAAAACTTAAAAAATATCACCAGGGCCAACAGAAATTGCTAAAAGGCTTTAAAAAAGCTGTAAAAAAATAATAAAAAAATAAAAAAAAATTGTAGTTTTTTTATTCTGGTATTAGCTCAAAAATAGCCATGTGTGGGTGAACTTTATCCCGTCCCAAAAATTTGAAAAAATTACTTACACCGTTTAACTCTGCCAGCTTTTTCTCAGTTTTAACATGCTTGGCAACACAGTCTGGCCATAAAACGTTATTTGTTCATTTGTTAACAAGTGGCAATTTTCCGCGAGCAGTACCTGTTGACCACTTTTTGTATTAAGTAAGAACCATTTTACAATTTTATAGAGCTGTCCCTCTGCCAAATCATCTATGCTTTTGTACACTTCGTGGTCACTTTTGGCTGTTGCCCGTAAATTATCCAAAAACGACTAGAAGTAAAAATAAATAAAATTAAAAATATTATTTTTTTAATAAAATTTACTTACCATTTTTTGATGTTAATTGCAACTGACTTTTTGCTTCTAATGAAAAACCTGCAGCTTATTATATACAAATCAAACATATTATGCCTTCCTTTTTCTACCAAGAAATTTTAAAATCAAAATTCCTAACATGAAATCATTTCCTAGAACACTCCTTAAATTAACTAATCATTTTAAATTAATTCCTTTGTCTAATAAGCATTTAGTGATATAAAAATGCATATTTTAAAATGTTTTAATTTAGAAGCAAATCAATATGAAAACCACCTGTCACTTTTTTTATTTTACCTTGATATAAATACGGCATTCAAATTCTAAAGAATTATTAGAATTCCATTAAAAGTCTTTCTTCTTTGTTAAATTTATATAAATAAGCTTAGAGGTTTAAATATACTATTTAAACAATAACACACTTTTGAACAGGAAACAATTCGTGTAACACTAAAATGGGCAAGAAACATATTTTTAAAAAATTCATCGAGGAAGGTCCAAAATTTGAAATTATAAACGAACGAAGTCAATTTTCTAATCGGTTTCGAGTATTGTCGCGTAAAATAACTTTCAAAATCAAATCGCTATCTAACAATGGAGATTTGCTATAGTGGTTTAAAGGATCAATAAAACGAAATTGTGTAGAATATTCACTACAAAATGTTAACGCAGATAATCTTGTTGGAAGAACGTTAAATTTCCAAGAACGAACACCGGGCTGGATTAACTACAAACCAGCAAACACCCTCAAGTTTGAAGACATATGGGAGATAATTTATAAAATTTTTCAAAGCAATTCTGAGCACTGGTTGTTTGAACTATTGGGTTGAGCACTGATTCGTTTGAACTTAGTACTACCATAGTTCATTTGTCCACAGGAAGTGGAAGAAACCAAAAATTTTTTACATTCGAAGAAGAATGCTTAAAACGAAAAGGTGTTTTAACTATTAAAAACAAGAACAATCTTTCTTTATGTCGTGCTGTTGTTGTTGGAAAAGCTTTCGCCGACAAAGACGTCGATTACAAAAAAATAATCAGAAAATGCAAACAAATTTAGCGAATAATCTGGTGCAGAAATTACAAGTAGATAAGACAAAGAGTGGGGGAATTCCAGAATTACACAAAATACAGAATCATTTCGGCGATGAGTACAACATCGTAGTCTACAGTTATGGCAAAAAAAAAAAAATCTTTGATGGAAGAAATAATGGCAAAAGAATTAATCTCTATTATCACAATAACCATTACAATCTAATTACTTCACTTAGATCTGTTTTTTGTGTGATAACTCACATTGTGAAAAACAGATTTAAGTGAAAAATATAATGTAGGATAAAGCAATAAAAAATATCATAAATGTGGTGGTAGCTGTATTTGCTGTCAGCAATCTCCTGCGTGTGAAAAAATACGTACAGATGTTTCGTGTATTATATGCCAACGATCTTTGAGAGGAGAAAACTGTTTTAAAAACCATTCTGAAAAAATATGCTCAGAAGTTCATAAATGTCTAAAATGTTGTAAATTATATTCAGTTAAGCGTTATATACACAAATGTGGTACTGTGTTTTGCAAACACTGCAACAAATTTGTAGAAAGAAATCATTATTGCTTCATTAATGTTGATGTAAGAGAACCAGTTCTCGACGACTTTGTTTTTATATTTTATGAGTGAGAAACAATGCAAGAAACAACAATATATCAAAAACAGAATCAAGACGTGAAATTACACGAGCCAAACCTGTGTGTTCTCTCCACAAATGTCATTATTGCATAAATGAGTCTAGGTTGTTCTTTTGCAAGAAATGTGGTTATAGAACAACAGTTATAAAAACAAAAGTAATTTCAAGTTTTGTTGATATAATTTTAAAAACAGGAAAAAAATTTAAGAAATTACGGTTTTGGCACATAATGGTCAAAGCTTTGATCATCAATTTATTTCAAATGAACTATTAAATAAAGCCAATTTAGACCCCAAATTGATCATGAGGGAAACAAAAATAATTCAAATGCAAATAAATAACATAAAGTTTTTAGATTCGTTAAATTATCTGCCAATGACACTGGCTAAACTTCCGAAAGCTTTGAATTATCTGTTAATGTTAAAAAAGCTCACTTTTCACATTTATTCAACACTAGAAAAAGTGCAAATTACATTGGACTTTTGCCAGCAGTACAATATTATGGTATCGATTCAATGACAGAAAATGATCGTAAAGAATTTATCGCTTTCTATGAAGAAAAAAAAAGATACTGAATTTAATATGCAATTTGAACTAGACGAATATTGTAAAAATGATGTATATATTTTAGCGGAAGCTTGTATAAAATTTATGAAATCTTATGTTAAAAGAAACCAATGTATGTCCTTTTATAACTATAGCTTCAGCATGCAATTTAGTCTTCCGTAGACACTTTTTAAAACCAAGTACAATTGGTTTAATACCAAAAAATGGCTACAGACTTGCAGATACACAATCAAAAATTGCTCTTCAATGGTTAATTTGGGAAGAAAATCAAAGAAACATCAATATTTGTCACGCTGGTAAACAAAGCGAAGCAATTATTAACGGATTAAAAGTAGATGGATTATGTGTAGAAACAAAACAAATTTTTGAATTTCACAAATGCTATTATCATGGACATCCAAAATGTGTTCGGTATAGGCGTAACGAACCAATAGGTAGTCTTAAATATAATATAATGGATACTAGATTTGAATATACTGTTACAAAAACTCAGCGATTAAAATCATTTGGATATGAAGTTATTGAAATGTGGGAATGTGATTTCAGACAACAAATAAATAAAAAAGAAGAAATTTCATATTTATTAAATCATCCCATTTTAAAAAATAATCCTTTAAATCCTAGGGACGCGTTTTACGGAGGACGAACAGGAAATATAGTTTTGCCTATAAACCTAAAGAAGATGAAAAATTAAAATATATTGATATTTACTAGTTATATCCCTATGTGTGCAAATATGGTAAATTCCCAATAGGATATCCAGAAGTTATAGTTGAACATAAACAGTGCTCCCAATTTGATTTGCAAAAAATCGGAGGATTAATTAAGTGTGACATTCTTCCACCACATGCTTTATTTCAAATAAAGCAAAATAAATTTATTTCAATAAAGCAAAATAATAAATTAATGTTTACACTTTGCTTTACCTGTAGTTTGGAAGGCAATCAAGATGATTGCACACATTCTGAAGAACAAAAAATACTGTCAAGAACTTGGGTTATATATGAGATAATAAAAGTTATCGAAAAAGATTATAAAATAATAAAAATACATGAAAGCTGGAGTATTTTTTTTTCTTTATTATTTCATTTATATTTCAACTTAACTTAAAAACAGTTGCTATGAGTAATATAAAAAAGTATTAAATTAAATATTAATACTTTTAAAAGTATTAAATTAAGTATAAATTAAATATTCATGATTCCAATTTATAAAAAAATAAAATAAGATTAAGTAAAATATAATTTTGATTACCATATTTGATGTTTGGTCTAAATGATTTAAATTTAAATTTCAAAGAGTTATAAAGTTCAGCAATATGATAAAAGCTTAAACAAAACAGGATTATTTACAGAAATGATGGAAAAATTTTTAAAAATAAAACAGGCAGCTTCAGGTTGGCGAAAAGAATGTGATTGCGAGCAGTCAAAACAAAAATATGTTCAAGAGTTTTTTGAAAAAGAAAATATTCAACTAAATGCAGAAAAAGCCTGTCCAAATGCAGGTTTGCGCCAGTTTGCAAAAATAATATTAAATTCATTTTGTGGAAAATTTGGACAAAAGAAAACCAGAAAAAAACACTGATAGTTAGAGATCCATTAGAATTTTATAATTTGATAAGAGATCCAAGTAAAAATGTTGTGCACATAATTATTATTAACTCAGAAACATTTTTAGTAAATTGGAAATACAAAGATGAAGATATAGATTTACTGCCCACTGTTAACGTATGTATAGCCTGCTATACTACAGCGCAAGCTCGTCTAAAATTATATAGCTTTCTTGCAAAATTAAAAGAACGTGTTTTATATAATGATACGTACTCGGTAATATATGTTTCAAAAGAAGTCGAATACGAACCTCCTACAGGGAAATTTATTGCGGTTATGACAGACGAGCTTGAGTCTTCTGGAGTTTTAAACTACATCACAGAATTTGTAAGTGGAGGACCTAAAAATTACAGTTATAAGATATTTTTCACTAAAACTCAAACTGAAACGGCTGTTTGTAAAGTAACAGGGATAAGACTAAATTACGATTCCTCAAAAATAATAAATTGAAATAAAAACACCTGAAATAAAAACATATTAAATAAAATCTGAAAAACGAAAATTTAATAAAGATTATTCTTTCGTACCTTTTGCTTTTAAAAAAAAAAATAAAATATAACGTTTAAAGTTCTTTTGTTTTTTATTAAAAATTTTACTTATTATATACTTTTATATTAACTCGTCCTGTCGGTTTATTTATTTATTTATTTATTTGTCATTCTGTCACGCTTTTTATTATCTTCGTAATCTGTTAGCAACATTTGTAAGTGTTGCATGTTGCAGAGGAAAGTGTACAGGTTTCAAAAGTGGGGGTCATGTTGTTCGAGTCCAGTTCACATGCAATTTTTTTTTTTTAACTATCTATTCATCAACATTTTTTGAATAAAATAAAATAATAAGTAAAAAAAAATATTTTTAAAATACATATGCTTTTATCAAAACCGAATTCGCCCCCTAAAAAGTAGAAAATAAAATTGATTGCAAAACTTTAGCTTTTTGGACTGTTATAATATAAAAGTGAGTTGCTAGTGCAAGCATTTTGGACTGTTATAATATAAAAGTAAATTGCTGGAATAAATTTAAATAAAAATCATGTTTCTTTTTTATTCCAGCAATTTACTTTTATATAATTAATTTTATTAAAGTAAATTGCTGGAATATTGTTAAATAAAAATCTGCGAAATTTGAGGTTCGTGTTTCTTTTTTATTTCAGCAATTTACTTTTATATTATAACAGTACAAAATGCTTGCACTAGCAACTCACTTTTATATTATAACAGTCCAAAAAGCTAAAGTTTTGCAATCAATTTTATTTTCTACTTTTTAGGGGGCGAATTCGGTTTTGATAAAAGCATATGTATTTTAAAAATTATTTTTTTTACTTATTTTTTTTTAATCTATTTAATTTTTTATTTTTTATATAGTTTCTATATATAGCTCGCAATGAATCAGTAAACTTGTACCAAATTTTTTTTTGTCTCACTATTTTATTCATACAACCGAGAATTATTTTAAAGTAAAGATACAATTCCAAAGCCAATATCGGCATTTTATTTATCTCATAAATAACAGGTTATCAACAATAATTGGTTGACCGTAAGAGTTTTTTATTAATACATTTCTTTATGCATTTTTTTTTTACATAATACAAAGTAATTGTGCAAGAACATAATAAATATATGGTTCTATATTAAAAATTTTTTCTTAAACAAAACAATTAATCACTAAATACAACTTTTTTTCCTCCCGATTTTATACATACAATCTTTACTTTAAATCACTTTAAAACTAATATACAATAACAAACTCTATATCCACATTTTATTTATCTCATAAATAAGAACTGCATTTTTGCGTTAATATTATGTTGCAATAACTGGTTGGCCGTGAAATCTTTTTATTAAAAAATAAAATAAAGTTTTATTATTTACAATAATCTATGTTACTATACTTTCAATCAATATCATAAGTGCAATCACTTATGTGTTCTACATTAACCAGGTGACCTTCAAAATTACTAACAAGAAAAAAAAGCTTTCAAAAAACAACACGTAATTTTTCCACATCTGTTCTTAAAAATCACGATTTCAATACAAAGCTAACAATACAATTTGATAAAAACAGGCGCATAAATAAATTTTTTTTTTTTGCATTAACAAGTACTAATAAAAACTTTTAAGCTATTATTCAATTATTCACAATAAACAACTTTTCTATATACAAACGCGCCAACAACATTCCTTAAAAGTTCAAACAACTTTGTCGTAAGCTCATTTGCATAACTATATTGCTATATTGCTTCTCGCCAAGTGCCATGTATTCCGGAAACTAATTATGCAAGCGGTAAAAAATACTACATATTATAACACCTGTTTAGATCATTGCACTTACTTGTTCAACAATATCTAGTTGACCTTGTCTATTATTTGCAAAAGCTTTTTCCAGAAATATAATTATGCACCACACCTGTTTAAGTCATTGAACTTTGCATAATATATGGTCTATATTATTTACAAACACCTCATTTGCAGAAAAATTTTCCCAGGCCCAAGTGCCATACATACTACTGGTCTCTAATTCAATTTGGTTCCTAATAGCTCTTAAACAGAGTGAGGAACAAACAAATTTGATTGAAAGTTATTCTGACGTAAATACAATTTATTTTGCCATACGTCTATCGACGTGAAAAAGAATATTCAGAATGGACAGTGCGACTAAATCATTTTGAACACAAGGATCTCTATCAATAGCTCCGAAATGCTTCATTGAAATGTTTTGGTTTAAGTTTTGAATATATTTAGCTTATATCTAAAGGAAGTCATATAAAATTATTATTAATTGTATTTATTAATTTTTAAAATAACTGACATTTTTATTTGTTTTACGATTAGAATTTATTTCAAATAAAAATTTGTTTTTTTTTCATTTTGTACATTAGTATTTTATATAAATTGAACAATAATTACAATCTAATAATTATAATAAAACAAAATCGCTGATTTTTCTTTTAATTTTCGCTTTTTCAACTGAACTACATATGTAATAATTAAATCAACATATGTATGTATGTATAAACATAATAGCGCCAACAAATCTTGGCACATTATTTAAATTTATTTGTTAAAATAAAAGAGTCCCCACAGTTATATAAAACTGTGATCGACAGAACCTATAGTTTCACAAATTTTAAAATTTTATTATTATCAATAATTATTTTTTTTAATATTGTATCTAATGTGTAATTAATTATAATATTATTAAGCACCATAAGTAATTAAATTCAATATAATGTGCACGTCATGTCCCTAAAACACAAAAAGAACTTAGTATGTAACAAATTCATATTTTTATTTACGTCAAAAAAATAATAATGGGTATATTAAAATTGCTCCTCCCCTTGTAACGCATAAAACTGTTTATGATAGGTAATATATATATTATAGTTTCAAATATATCTAATTCTCTCAAAAAGCTCTCTAAAAGTTTCACTATTTTTATACCCTACACATTAAGTATAGGGTATATTAACTTTGGTATGGTGTTTGTAACCACCAAAAGGAAGCGAGTTAGGTATAGACATGTTCTGAATCAGGATCACCGCCGGAGTCGATTTAGCGATGTCCGTCCGTCCGTACGCACGATAACTCCAAAAATAATGATGCTATCTTGATGAAATTTATACTGTAGGTTAACAATGACTAAAGTAAGGCGGGGATTGTAAATGGGCGAAATCGGACAATGCGTTCGAGTACCTCCCATACAACTCCCAAAACCTAATACGCATATTTTCGAAATTAATTAAGATAGAAACTTAAAATTTTGTACGAGGGTGTTGTTTCCTGAATCCCTGATTTTTCCAAAATTTGAGATGAATTGGAGGAGCTGTTCGGGTACCTCCCATACAACTTCCAAAACCGAACAAGCATATCTTCGAAATTAATAAAGATAGAAACCTCAAATTTGGTACTAGGGTGTTGTTTCCTGAATCCCTGATTTCTTCAAAATTTGAGATGAATTGGAGGAGCTGTTCGGGTATCTCTCATACAACTCCCAAAACCGAACATGCATAGCTTCGAAATTAACAAACATAGGAACTTCAAATTTGATACGAAGGTGCTGTTTCCTAAATCCCTGATATCCTCAAAATTTGAGATGAATTGGAGTGGTTGTTCGGGTACCTCCCGAACCTGATAGAAACTTCAAATTTGGTACTAGGGTGTTGTTTCCTGAATCCCTGATTTTTCCAAAATTTGAGTTGAATTGGAGGAGCTGTTCGGGTACCTCCCATACAACTCCCAAAACCGAACATGCATATCTTCGAAATTAATAAAGATAGGAACTTCAAATTTGATACGAGGGTGCTGTTTCCTAAATCCCTGATTTGCGTAAAATTTGAGATGAATTGGAGTGGTCGTTCGGGTACCTCCCATACAACTCCCAAAACCGAACAAGCATATCTTCGAAATTAATAAAGATAGAAACCTCAAATTTGGTACTAGGGTGTTGTTTCCTGAATCCCTGATTTGTCCAAAATTTAAGATAAATTAGAATGGTTGTTCGGGTATCTGCCACACAACTCCTAAGACCAAACAAGCATATCTTCGAAATTAATAAATATATAAACTTGATATTTGATATAAGAATTTTCTACCCTGTTGATGTCTCTAAAATTTGATATGAATTGGGGTGGTGGTCCACGTGCCTTCACACACTTCCCAAGACCTAACAAGCATATTTTCGAATTTAATAAAGATAGAAATCTGAAATTTTGTACAAAGGTTGTAAAAGCATTTATTTTTTTAGCTTAGTTATATTAAATACCTAACTAAAATAACTTATGGATTTTTAATTTAATTTGAATTTTTTAGGTGTAGGGTATAAATAAGTCGGTTGCATCGGCTTACTGTTAGTTTTACTTGTTTCTTATAAACTTTGTTTCGTTTTTTTTTTGTTGTGTTTAAAACCGCTGCATAGAAATGTATGTATGTACCTACACATTTTTTTATAAAGTAAAAGAAATTTGCAAATAAAACATAGCGGGTTCATATGATTATTTTAGAGTTGACAGTAGTTGTCCTTCTTCGTTTTCAGCATATATTTTTTTTTTTACACAAATAAGTAAAAATTCGCGAACGATAGACAAAAAAATAAAGAAAATGTGTATCAAAAATGTAAAGCCAAAATTACTATTTGTAAATGTTGAAGATAGTTAATTATCTTAAAAAATAAATTAAAAATTTTTATTAGAAAAACTGTATATTTAAAATTATTATAAATGTTCGAGTAGATATATTAAAAAAAATTCATATTATTTTATTTTATAATTTTTCTTTAGAAGGTTTTACATGTTATGTTACAATTACAATTTTATGTCTTGTAGTGAATTCTTTAATATTTTTATTAAAATTTTTTATTATATTAAAATAGTTTTATATTTAATAGTTTATATTGAATAGTTATAATTAATAGTTTTATATATATAAATGTGTATATATATATATACATTTTTTTCAAACTACATATAATAAAATCACATTTCAAAGATTGAAAAATTACAATACATATTTTGTATATATTATACATATAATAAACTCCAATTTAAAACCAAAAATTTAATATATCTTCCGGTATTTGATAAAATTTTCATTTTTCGTTACATAACAAATCATTTTTAATAATGTGAATATATATCGAAAAAATGTATTTTCTAAAAATCACTGGTAATGACAATTTTAAAAAATATTACTTTCAAATTTTATTTTTGTTTAACTATACAAAAATTTAGATGTTAACTTTGTCGCACTGTGTACTATTTTGAATGATTGAAATATGAAATCGCCATTAAAAACTTATTCATAAAAAATGATATTTTACATTGGCCTACAAACAAAAGATAACAAAAATTGTGTTAGTTCTAAAGTTATTCTAAAGTGTAAAAGTATTAGTTCTAAATTAAATTTAAAATTTTGTACCTAAATAAAAATAATAATTTTTTAAAAATTAAGGAATGTATCTACTTATAAAATGACATATAAATTATTATCTTATTTAGAAAATGGGAAACTATTTATATATGTTGTGCCGGAGAACTTTGAGAAAGATGGAATTCTCTATTGGCCAAACAAGAATTGTTATCTTTTAAGAAAAATTGCAGAGAGTCAGCCTGAAGATGATTGGTCTACTAGACCTTATAAAGTTAAAGCTAATAAAATATCCACTTTGCAAAAATGCTTAGAACTTGAGAAACAATATGTCGACTTAACCGATACGGAAAGTGAAGAGAGATAATTTTAGATATATGTATGTACATATATTTTAAACAAGTTATTATAAATTTAACATAATCTATATTACAGAGTTTTCAAAGGTTTATCAAATCGAAAACTACCTGTAAATCGCCAGGTATTATCAGAAGTAGAAGATTATAATATTTATTTTTAACGTACTCAAATGAAGAACAAGTTCCTGATGCAAATGCGTTAGACTCTAAAATTGAAAATATGGAAAAAACTCTATATGAAAAAATGAGTAAAATAGATGTAAAGCTTGACCAATTAAATGAAATGATTTGGTTAAAAATATTCCTTCAAAATCACAGCCAAATAATCAGAAAGAATTAGAAATATGATAATAAATTTCCCACTTCCAATAGACAATTATGAGACCATGATACTACTGGAAGAAAAATTAAAAGACAATGACTTCAAACAAAATGGTAAAGTTTAAAAATTTGACTTTGAAAAAGACGTATATACCTAACAGTTTATTATAAATAATTAATTTATATTATTTTCAGATAAATAAACTTTCAAAAATAGGTGGTCAAAATGCTGTTTGTTCCAGACTTACTTAAAGAAATACTCGTGGACAGGCAACAACAAAAGCCAGCAACAACTAAATTCTAAATTTCCATTCCTGAAGCCGACAAAAATTATAGATCTATTTTTTGAAGTTACTGTCCCGAGCAGACAGAACTTTTACACGTTTGAAAAATAAGACTTTCTTCAAAAATAGTTGCTTGAAGCATGCTAACATAAGACTTAAACGCATACGGTATTTAAAAATATAAAATTACAAGGAATAATTTTACTAACTCAAATATAACATATCGTGGAAAACAAGGTGTAACAACTGTGCAACAGGAGCAGAAGCCAACCACTTGAAAATATTTTTATTTTAGGTTTTTTTTATATTAGATTTTTATTTTATTTTTAATATTTAAAATAGTTACTTAAAAGTTATTTAATACTTACTTTACTCAAAATAGTTATTTAAAATACTAAACAAATTCAGTTTAACATTTAAAATTTATTCAACAGTAAGTTAGTAAAATCATGTTGTCATACCTTTTTTTCGAAAATTTATTATCAAATTTCTGATATTCTCAATTTGTTTTACTGCAGATGGAATATTTTTATTATTATATAATATAATATATTTAATATATATTTTAACTATCATGTTATCTAATTGATCAAGCTGCACATTTTAAATCTACACATTTTTATACAAAGTTTTTTTCTAAATTATGTACATATATACATGTTGAATCCAAACAAAATTAAACACAATTTCTATTCTATATTAACAACAAAATAGTATATATTTAATGATAATTTTTTTTGTTTTAATTGACAAAATGAAAGAATTCAATATTAAATTATTCAACTGTTCCAATTTAAATAAGCAAAACTTTGATTGATATTAAATAAAAAATATTCTTTTTAAGATTTAATATTAATGTATTTTTAAAAAAAAGTTCAAAATAATGTTTTTTTTAAACTAAAATTATATCCAACACTACGTACTTAATATAATAAAAATTATTATAATATTGAACAAAATGTATTAATTATATATTTTAGAATCGACTTTTTACTTCTTCCACGGCCACGTTCTTAATGATAAACTTCTTTCTTTTTATATAATGATTTAGAAAAAGAACAGTAAATAAAAAGGTCATATGTTGTTTTTTTTTTATATGAAATAAATGTTGTTTTCTAAATGTTAGGATCACCGTCCGAATGTGCCATATGTAATAATTTAATGTGAAATGTAGAGTGGTGTAATTTATGATTTCTGCATTCCCACATTCGGTCATCCTACTTATTCATTTGCCTCAAATGAATTATCACAATCTATTTCAACAGTTCCGACTACTGCTTCATCTTCTTCGCTCAGTTCGTTTTCATCTTCCATATACCATGGTTTCATGTTGTCAACGCTAGTTTCTGTTATTTTTGGTCCTTCAGAGTTTCCCAACTTTTCTACCTTATATCGATCGAATCCTTTTTCTCCTACGATTTTATAGGGTCCCAGAAATTTTGATTTTATCTTCAAGTCGGTGCCAAATTGAGTTCTTTTAATGGCGACCATATCACCAATTTTAAATATTCGTGCGGGTTTCCTTTTCCTTCTACATTGGCGACGATTTTCTTCTTGTATTTCCAATATTTCCTTTCTTGCATTTTCTCTTCGTTCGTTCCGCTCTTCTTCAAAATCATACCTGATTTCGTCTTCTATTATTTCGACGATATGTAAATCACGATCGTCTTTCATTTTTACTCCGACTAAAAGCTCCATTGGTGTCGTTTTGATAGCGCGTTGAAACGTCGAGTTCAGTACCCGTTGAAGAGGTTTCGTGAAGTTGCACCACTTCTCTGGATCGTCCAAAGACATTTTGGTAAGAGTTGCAATAATTGTTCGATTCAGCCTTTCTACTTGCGCTTTGGAACGTGGAACCCCAGACGTTATGTAATATAACTTAATATCTCGATTCTTACAAAAATCTTGGAAGTTGTTAGACGCAAACGCTCCTCTCCTCTGTCTGATATGATTCGGCTTGGATATCCAAAAGTTTCTGAAATTATTTCCAATTTTTGTATTGCTTCGTCTGAATTTAAGGTTTTTGTAGGGAATAGCCACGAGAACTTCTGAAATCCGTCGATTACAGCAAAAATGTAACGATAATGTTTCTTTGTGTTTTGGTCCTAAGTGATCGATGTGAAACGTATCGAGAGGCCGATCTCCTTTTGGAATTGGGTATACCATCCTTTCTGGTTTTTCGGTTTTTCTTTCAGCAAGAATACACCTTATGCATCCTGCAATACAATTATCTATTCTATTTTTCAGATTCGGGATATAAAATTCTTTCTCCAGTAATTCTTTCATTTTTTTATAATAAAAGTGCCCTTTTTCGTGAACTTCTCGGATGATACCTGCTTTCATGCAATCTGGAACGACATACAAAATATTATTATTATGACTTTTACATAATATACCATTATTTATGAGATAGTCATTATATGATCCGTTTTTCAAAATTTCCATAATAGCTGCAATCCTTTCATCTTTCTGTTGTGACTCTGCAAGTTTTGACAAAAACGTACTTCCAAATGTACTACCGTAACTTACGCACATCGCAACTGCATTTCGACTTAATGCATCTACATGTAACATCCTTGTACCGGGTCGATGCTCAACTTCATAATCAAATTCTTCTAATAATAGTGCCCATCGGGCTACTCTGGTTGCTAGATCCTTTTTCCGTATGGTACATTGAAAAGCTTGACAGTCGGTAACCAGCTTAAACTTTTGACCCAATAAGTATATTCTAAATTTTTTAACGGCTTCTATGACTGCCAATACCTCTAGTTCATAGCTACTATAATTCCGCTCTGCCTCATTGGTTTTCCTACTCATGTAAAATACAGGGTGAAGGGTTGAATCTTCATCATCTCTTTGTAACACAACTACACCATATCCGTCTTTGCTGGCATCGGTATGTAATTCGGTGGGTAATACATATTGAAATATTTTTAAAACGAGAGTTGTGATCAATGCACTTTTTAAATTTTGTATGGCTTCTAGTTGTATTTCTTTAATCTGAAATTTTGATTTTTTCTTCAGAATATCGCTTAGCGGCTTAACTATTATGAAAAATTTCGAATGAATTTTCTAAAATATCATGCTAGTCCGAGGACGCTCTGCAATTGTTTAATTGTTCGTGGACAAGGAAAGTCTATAGCAGCTTTTACTTTCGCTTTAGAAGGTGAAATGGTTCCTTTAAATACCCGGTGTCCCAAATATTCTATTTCTTCTTGCAGAAGTTGGCATTTCTTCCATTTGATCATTAATCCATTCTCGGCCGCAGTCTTCAAAGTTTTCTTTAATCGTTCGATCGCTTCATCGATAGCTTTTGCCAGAATAACTATATCATCCATGTAAATAACTACAATTCCCTCTCGTATCAGGTCTCTAAAAATATAATTAATGTATTTTTGGAATATACCTGGTGAGTTACACAAGCCAAATGGGACGCGGTTAAATTCGAAATGACCACCTTGCGTTACAAAAGCTGTAAATTTTCGACTGCTTTCGTCTATGGAGACGTGGAAGAAACCGTTCTCTAGGTCCTAAGTTGTAAAATAATTTGATCCTTGTAACTTGTTCAGCTGGTCTTCTATCACCGGTAAGGGGTACCGTTCTTTATAAATTTTTTTGTTGACCGCCCTATAATCGATGCACATACGGTATGAATCGTTCTTCGTCTTTACAAGCACAACCTGGCTGGAATAATCTGAGGTGCTCTCCCGAATGATGCCCTTTTCAAGTCATTCTTTTACTTGAATATCTATTATTTGACGTTCCTTAGGTGGAAACCTTCGTGGAGGTCGGAAAACTGGTTCTTCATTCATAGGCACGATTCTCATTTTGATTGGCGACTCGGGTGGTTCTACAGGTGAGTAGCTTTTAATCAAATTATAAATTTTTTCCTTTACTTTAACATCTAATAAATGTGGCAAATCCGGTGGGGTTTGCTCATCATACAAATCAGGGTCAATTTGTGCTAAGTAACATCCTGCCTGTTCTGACTGAGAATTTTCCGATTGAGCTTTGTTTGCAATATCGTCATTGCAATTTCTTTCTATAGTAACATTTCTTCCTTGAATTTTCATCACAGCTCTAGACAATAAATTCATCCCAATTACTACATCTGGGTTGATATAATTTTCTTCTACCATGTGCAGTATAACGTCATTAAATATTATGCCATTAATTGTGATATCAACTATGCAGGCGCCCTTTGTTTCCACTTTAGCTCCTAAACCAGTCACTGAAATACTTTGGTTACTAAAATTATATTTTGGATTTATTAATTTAGTTAAGGATTTTTTAATAATACAAATATTGCTGCCAGTATCAATTAGACCGTTTAGCGTTATGTCATTAATTTTAATTGGGTGCAGCTCCGTTGTTTGTACTACATGAGCTGCCGAGGTAATCTTATTTGGACAAGCAGGACGTTTATGGCCAAATTCATTGCACCCGAAACATTTAGGGCCTTTATTTCTGTTTGGACATGCGTGAGCTTCGTGAGTACTTACCCCGCAATTAAAACAATATTTCTTCTTTTCTACAGGTTTAGAAATTCTTTCCAATTTTGGAACTATATTTGGTCTTTGCGTTCGTTCTGTAAAAGTTGGTGTTCTTTCATCTTGTTTAATTTTTTCGTATACAAATAGTTTCTCCTTCAGATCTTCAATATTTTTAGCCGCATACAAAACCATTTTTCCACTTGAAGTATCTCGGATGCCATCGATTATATAACTGACGACCGATTCCTCATCGATTTGCGTTTGCGATGCTAGCCCTACCATAGTGTACAAATATTCTCAAAAAGTTTCATCTGGCTTTTTCTTCCTTTCCCGTAAAAGATTATGAACCTCTACACTAGTTATTCTACTACCAAACTCTTGTATTAGTGCTATCTTCAGATCGCGATAACAAGTTGGTTTAATTTCACAATCCATGTAAAGTTTCGCCGCTCCAACTAACGACTTGTTTCAAAATATAAACCGTTGCAGCTCATTCCACGCAAATGTAGTTGCATAACGTTCGAAATCTTCAGTCCAATTTCTCACGCAAATTTTGTTGTCTCCAGAAAATTTTGCCACTAAATTTTCAAAATCTGAAAAATTTAACCTAACTGCCGGATTAGTTGTTGTTCCCTGAATTCTGGTGGAATTAGCCCATGTCTCTTCATCATCAAAATGCACTGCTGAATCACTGGTTCTTCTGTTTCTACCTTTTCTACCCATATCAAAATAAAATTTAAAATAACTTTACAAAAATTTATTTTTATTTTTAACTTTTAAGGAAATTTTATTTTATTGTATTTTTCTTTTCTTTTTTTTTTTTTATTGAAATTTTTTTTACATATAATATTTAGCGGCAATAATTAGCGGTATTATAACCATGCGTTCTACCTTCTTATTTATTGCCGTAGTAACTGATAACTCTGAAAAGGAATCCAGACGCTTCGTTTCTGCTCCGTTAGCTATATAAGCACGTGTTGCGTATATTTTAAGACTTTCTTTTCCTCCGTTTTACCTTTTAATTTAGTTTATTCACCTTCTCAATATAAATTTAAACTTATAATCTTCCACGTAAATGTTAAGTTTTCTTATTTACATATCTTCCACAGCTTTATATCTTCCACCAAATTTTAATACCGACGAAATTTGGGTAAAATAAATAGTCATAGCACATTCTTTACCTATGTGCTTATTTATTACAAAAATTTTAAAATGCTCACACTAGTTTTAAAACGTTCAAAAATAAATTAATTTAGAGCATATTTTAACTGTTTATATTTTATTTTACAATTACTGTTCATTTGTCATCACTTTTATATTTTCAAATATCCATAAAAATATTATTACAATTAAATTTAATAAAATACCTTTTTTTTTAATCTCAATCCCGGTTGAGCCCCCAAATGTTGAATCCAAACAAAATTAAACACAATTTCTATTCTATATTAATAACAAAATAGTATATATTTAATGATAATTTTTTTTGTTTTAATTGACAAAATGAAAGAATTCAATATTAAATTATTCAACTGTTCCAATTTAAATAAGCAAAACTTTGATTGATATTAAATAAAAATTATTCTTCAAGATTTAATATTAATGTATTTTTAAAAAAAAGTTCAAAATAATGTTTCTTTTTAAACTAAAATTATATCCAACACTACGTACTTAATATAATAAAAATTATTATAATATTGAACAAAATGTATTAATTATATATTTTAGAATCGACTTTTTACTTCTTCCACGGTCACGTTCTTAATGATAAACTTCTTTCTTTTTATATAATGATTTAGAAAAAGAACAGTAAATAAAAAGGTCATATGTTGTTTTTTTTTATATGAAATAAATGTTGTTTTCTAAATGTTAGGATCACCGTCCGAATGTGCATTATGTAATAATTTAATGTGAAATGTAGAGTGGTGTAATTTATGATTTCTTCATTCCCACATACATACATACGTACTTACATATTTTAGTCTCTAAAGCTTGGAAATTACACTGCTTTAGGTGTAAAATTAAAGTCATCTAATCATCAAAATCAATTTAGTTATTTTACTGAACGGTAAAAATGTTTATGGATTAGTAAAATAATAAAATTGATTTTCAATAATTATATATTTTAAAATTTTTTTTGAATTTATTTGTTATAACATTTTTAATAAAAACTAACTTTACACGAAATTTAATTTAAACATTTTTTGCTTTACAATACATAAAATTGCGAAGAAGAAATTCTAAGAATTTAATCTAAATTTTACATATCATATTAAATAACTGCACCGACATAATATGTATTATAAGAAATGAAAACATGTTTTAGATTTTTAAGAAATATATTAACTTAGATTTTTAATTTTTTATCTTTTAGATTTTTGAGAAATACATTTGAAATAATATTATTTTTAATTAGAATAAATGCATTTTTATTTCTTGATTGTAATTTAAGCTGTTATAAAAACATTTGTTTTGTTAACTTTTTTGCACCTTTTATGTACCTATGTATAAAACAATGGAATCTAATCTAACGTATTCAACAATAGGAAAAAAAAAAATCAGTATCAAATTGCATAAAAAATAATTTACATATAACATTATTTATTTTATACAATCTTGGAGTAGTAAAATTCGCAACGGAACAAAAAATGTTTGAGAACGATGATCTGAAAGGTTTTTCAAAGAAGTCTTTTCAATTTTTCAAACTGGTACTATAAATCCTAATTTGTTCCTCCAGAAATCTTACGTTGATCATTTTGACAATTTCATTTTGTTTTGTCAAAAACCATGAGTTTTTTCATTTTTGATTTAGAGTGTAAATCCGTTTTTAATCTAAATAATTTTATAAGAATATTTATACTGAAGTAAATTGTGGCTTTCATTTATGAAGTCATTCACGAATGGGATGTCATTTTCCTCATTTTTATTAGCAACATTAAATTGTTAAAGTTTTGTTAAACGTTTAACAATCTGCTCAATTGGACGATTTCCATTTCTAACTAAGCATTTTATTGATCCTAAAAATTTTTTATGAAATCAAAATCAAAAAATGGAAAAATTTGACCTCTGCCAACACTACTAAATGTTGGCAATTTTTTAACATCAGAGACAACATGACATAAATTATATACATTACTGCTGATACTATCAATTCCGTAGATGTTAATGTATTGCTTAATATAATCTTTAAATAGTTCTTCAGCTACATTACACTTACAAATGTGTTGAACAGATTACAAACATAATAAAAGGCTTCACCGAATGACTATTATACAATTATAATGTCGTGAAGTACATATTGTCACAGCAGAAAATAAAAGTAAAAAAAGTGATGGTATATTTCTGGTTGAAGAAATTTTCTTAATATAACTGGCCCTAAATATAGCATAAAAGTCCGAAACTCCAAACCTTTCCAAAATCTTAGCCAATCTAAACGTCGTGCTGTTCCATGTATTTCTATTGGAATAAATTTATTTGATTTCTCTATTTGACATAAGTAAACAACGTTTCATAATTCCAAGATCTAGCAAGTGCTATCAAATGCATATCAATTGAACGTTTCAAAAGTGGTGTTTTTTGATGATCGATATCTTCCTCCTTTCGAAAAGATGTGTCTGTCCTAGCGTGCATATCGATTCGAGGATAACTCATATGTCTCGCCGTTTTGTCAAATTCACCAAGAACAATAAATCTCGAACAACCATGCTAATGATTGTAACTTACTATTCCCGAAAAGAAATATTTATTAATTAATAAATTAAATAATTAATTAAAAAAATTATTTATCATAATTTAAATAAATTAAAAAATTTTGTTTTACATATTTTCTGTATACCTTTAAGAAAGCATCTAGTAGGAGAATCGTAAATGAAGCATCTAATTTTGATTTCAACCTTAAAATTATTTATTAATAAGCTAACTTGTAATAAAGGCCCTACTTCGGTCATAAAAGATGTCAAACAATCATGCAAGTTTGTTTTTGTTGGGCCACAATAAATGGCAATTATCATCGGTTTTATGTTTTTCATCTCATGTATAGTAAACAAAATTGGCCAAAACTCCAGCATAGCACTTTTGTATGTTGATATTTAGTGAAATTATTATGGACTTGTGATAACATGTAATTTATTGCTTGGTGGCTAATGCGAAATGTTAAAGCCCAAATTTTTAATTCTTGTAAAAAGTTTAGTTCAGATTCTTCTTCGGCATTATCAAACTCATTACTATCCATGGCATCAAATTCATTAATATTGTCTTCCATGGCATCATGAGATAATTCTTCATAGTTAATTTTGTCATCAATATTCGAGAAAGTTCTTGCAAACTCTTGATACCTACTTGTATTAATTGTTGATAATCCTGTAATTTTATAATTAAACATAGATCAAGTTAAAGAATTCATGAATTATATTTTGTTCTGTACATATGCTGTTTCCAAAGAATATAAAGAAGTTATTGTAGGTGTATTGGAATTTTTTTCCAACATTTGATTATTTCGAGTAGACCATTCAGTCAAATTAAATGAAATATTTTTCCTAATATTACATTCTTCTTCAGATAATGATTGTATTTGCTTTTTTACTTTTCTGTAATAATTAGTGCAATACTTAAATTTTTTAAATTTTTGATTCATAATCTAGCAGTTATATAAAAACACGTATACCAAACACGAAATAAAGAGTTGATTTAACATATATAATTCCTCTATTATTTGTTTTTGTATTGTTTTCTGTCAAAAACTAGTAACATTAAAATAACTTGTTACTAAAGAAATGCGTATCAGTTTAGAAACCGTTTTCATATAAAAAAAAATCTTTGAAGAAAGATGTTCTATACAAAATGCCCACATTATTTATCAATGTACCTAAAACGTTTAGTGTCAAACATTGTAGTATTTGTTTGTATTGTATCAAAAGTATCAAAAAAGATACTAAACAGTAGCATTTTAGAAACAGTATACTAAAATGTTTCTAATATAATTCATAAAAAAAGTTTCTAATCGGTTTCTAAACGGTTTCGTTACAATCACAAAAAGGGTATAAAAATTACCAAAATGCTACAAATAGTAACATTTTGCCGCTTTTGTAGACAATCAAATATTTCCAATCCAAGCAGAAATATCAATTTTAGTAACAATTATCTCGCAAACGGTAAAATATAATAGAATAATGTATTAACTTAAATTGAAGCTGAAGAATAGGTGATTTTAAAAATGAAATAAAATACGTGAGCTTTGACTTTTGAATTTTTTATATAGGGTTTTGAAAACCCTTTATATAGGGTTTTCAAAATTGAGGTATCATTTTAATTTTAATAAAAAAAGACTTTTTTTTTGAAATATTAATTATATTTTTATTTTAATTTATTACAAATAGGTTCCGGTTAATAATGAAAAATTATGTCGGCCAAGTGGCCCCCTCTACTACTTCGGTAGGCTTCCAATCTTTTACCAAAATTCTGAATCACGTTGTACAATAAACTGTTCTCAATGGTTGAAATCTGCTCGATAATGTTATTTTTAAGCTCTTGAATTGTTGTGGGATTATTCCTGTACACTTTCGATTTCACAAAACCCCACAAAAAAAATGCAACGGTGTCAAATCGCACGATCTTGGTGGCCACATCACTCCTCTTCTACGAGAAATAATGCGATCTTCGAACTTTTCCTTCAAAAGATCCATTGTTTCTCTTGCTGTGTGGCAGGTGGCACCGTCCTGTTGAAACCACATATTCTCTACATCCAAATCATCAATTTCCCGCCACAAAAAGCTTCGGATCATCTCCCTGTAGCGATTTCCATTGACCGTAATAGCATTTCCATTTGCGTTTTCAAAAAAATATGGTCCGATGATTCCTCCTGACCACAAACCACACCAAACCGTAACTTTTTGTGGATGTACTGGTTGCTCTAAGATAACCCTTGAATTCTCTTCATCCCAAATGCGGCAATTCTGTTTATTGACGTAGCCATTGAGCTGGAAATGAGCTTCGTCGGTGAAGATTATTTTGTTAAAAAAATTCTCATTTTCTTCTTGTTTTTCGATTGCCCAAGAAACGAATTGCCGACGTAATGCATGGTCAGTTGGTTTTAATTTTTGCGTCAGCTGGATCTTGTAAGCCTTTAAATGGAGATCACGATGCAAAATGTTGAATAATGTGGATGGTTTGATGTTTAATTGCTGCGCACGATGACGAATGGAAGATTTTGGATCTTCTTCAACACTTCTGCTCACAGCTGCTACATTCTCGGTTGAACGGCCACTACGTTCATAAATGTTGCCTCTGTTATCAAGAACAGATCTAGTTTCTAGAAATTTATCAACCATCAGCTTGATGGCACGATTTGTTGGAGCATTTTCTCTACCAAATTTTGTACGAAATTTCCTAATTACATCTTGAAAACTTTTACCATTTACAAAAAATGTTGTAATAACAAAAACACGTTGTTAATTCGTGTAACGTTCCATATTAACTAACCGGAATGTATTTAGAATATACCTAAAGAAACCTCGTATAAAAATTCAAGGTAGAAAAAAAATGGCGGCAATTATAAATATTCTGGAAAACCCTGATTTTGAATCGGATTCGGATTTTATGTCGGTTACAAAGTCAATGTAATGAGTCAGAAGTCCCAGGGTTATAAGTCGCTAAGGCACCCACAAATTGAGTCATAATTGCCTTAGGGATTTTTGACCTTGAGACTTATGACACGTCGCCGCATTTAATATCGAAAAATAATTACTACTGAATAATTTAAACTTTAAATAAACAATAGTAAATGAGAATTGAAATTCAAATTTATCACCTGTTAAAAATATTTTTGACTTTATTTTTAATTATGACTTTATTTATTTTTTTTTAAATGAAATAAAGACGAAAATAAATATATTATGATTTCGGCTTTAGTTCAAATGTGTTTTGAAATAAAGCCAAAAATGTTATTCTTGACTTTATTTCACTTTAATTTTGGCTATATTTCCTTTACGAATGAAACAAATCCGACAAACAAAAGTTTGATGATTTCGATTTTATTTCAAATGTGCAACATTTTCAAATCAAATGATTATACCGTTTAAGCAGAATAACAAAATAACTTAAAAATCTTCGTTCGGCTGAAGTATTAATATATATCCAAAAAATATTATTATATATATTCAGGTAATTATTAATAAGTGGTAGTTAATATTTTTAATTTTTTTTTACATTTAATGGCATTCTGGTATATTTAAAATAGCCAAAAGGAGTTGAAAAGGCTGTTTTTTTCTATCTTCATGTCTTACTAAAATTTGTTGGCAGCCATTAGCTAGATCGAGAGTTATGAAATATTGTGAGCTTCCCAATGGCTTCAATATTAGAAATTTTATATAGTAATTACATTTAATTATCGGTAGTCTATCACAATTCTCTATTTTTTTCGCTTGAATTTACTCTCTTTTTCGGTATTATCCAAAGAGGGCTATTGTAAGGAGAATTGCTTACCGTGATAATTCCCTGGTGTAACATTTCAATTATTTGACGTTCAATTTCTTGTCCATGGATTTTTGGACACCGATAAATATTAGGATAAATTGGGGCATTTTTAGTTTAATACATCATGCTGTATTTCGAGGGTGAAAGATAAGGTATCTCCATCTTTAAAATATAAATTTTTGAATACTTTCAAAATTTTCAACAGCTTATTTCTTTCATCGTTACATTACTTTAATCTAATTTGTTTAAAAAATTGTCACTACTAGGTTCTAAGGTAGTTATGTTAAAAATGTCAAATGAATAAGTATTATCAATAAAAAGGATTTTGTTGTTTTTAATTTTTACATATTTTACGTCTAGATTAATTTTACTTTAAGAGCCACTAAGATGTTTTTATCTACAATTGCATCATAACTCCTACTATTTAACTTTATTATCCTCCATGAAATTCGTCCAAAAGTTTCGAATTCTTTCTTGGTGACTATTTCAGTAAAGATTTTATTAGTTCCGTTAATAGTGCAAAACTACAAAGGTTTTCAATTTAGTTTGAACAGAGGTATTAAAAACCTTAGGTTTAATAACGCTTGTACTAGGTTGTACTATTTACTGTTGAATATATTATTGGTAAGTTCGTTTTCGAGACTTGCTCGGATTTTCGATAGCTTCCTGTAAATTTCCAATTTCCATTGAGTCTGTGTACTATCATTTAAATAATTGATATCATAAGTATGACTATTTCGTTGATTAATAAAATTTCTACTTCTAAATTGTGAGTTGCGAGAAAGACTGGTCAGTCTATCCATTTGATTGGAATAAAGTCACACTTTCGTCAATTTTAAGGTAACCCTATATTAATAAGAAAAGTTGCTAACAGAAATAAAAGTGCAATATTGAAGTTTATTTTTTTGTATTACTCAAAAAAAATTTGAACAGGTGTTCAAGTTACAGGTGATTAAAAATAGGGAATTTTCAGTTTTTGAACCCTTACAGCTTCTAAACAGGGGGTGATACGAATTTTGAAATACCTATCTTCCGTCAAAATGTCAAGTTTTTAACTTAAACCATTTAGAAGATAGAAGGGTTAAATAATTTTGCAATAATTCAATTTAGCATAACGGTAAATAAAGACACCGTATGGCACAAGTATATATTTATTATATACATATTTGTAAAACTCATAACTTGAAGTATCGTATGATGTTTTCAGATTCAAGATATACATTATAGAACTGTGTTATAAGAATTTAAATATAGAGCTTTTTCGAACTTTCGGGGGTTGTAGCTCCGTAACGGGTGGGGCTACAGAAAAAAATGCTTCCATAAAATTAATGTTTTTAATATATCTATCTGTAATTGATAGATGTAAAATTTCATGATTCTACTACAAACGATGTAGCACTTTTGAAAAATTTTTATGAAAAATGTGGAGATCAAAAAGTTATTTGTTCAAGAGCTATCCGAAATTTTGGTCGGATCTCTACCAAAAAAATAGGGAAACTACAAATTGATCCAGAAATAATTTGTGTTAATTTCAATACTATAGCTTTCTTAGTTTTTGAGTTAGCGTGTTGACAGACGGACGGACGAACGGTACATGAGCTCTAATAGTATCATAAAAATAGATGGTACTATTAGAGCTCATGTTCAGAACAATATGAATAAATGAGATATTTTAAATAAGTTTAGTAAGATAAGATTATTAGATGGCAATAGAAGAATAGATTTTAATCCCAAAAAAATTAGTAAAAATAACATGCCATATAAAATTTTTAGTAGAATATCTGAATACAGCCGATGGTGTAGTTGTTAAGACACCGTCCTTTCATACGAAAGGATGGGCGTTCAAACCCGGCTGGGTCCTATAGATCAATAAAAAAATAATAGACATTTTTCTATAATATATAATTAGTAGAATATAATTAAATTAAAAATAAGTATATATGTCCTCTAAATTATAATTAATATAATATTGTAATAGCTATATAATAAAACTAGTAATGTGTGCTTGCATTGCAAGCGTCAAACATTTGGTTAAATCGCATGACATTTTGAAAAAGCATTGTGTAACTGATTTTTATGGTACAGGCCTACAAACTCGCTCATGCACCAAGCAGAACGACCCGGAACCACGATTCCCAAACTAAAATTGAAGACCTCGCCAAGATCTTTTCAATGATAAAAGCTTTCTGGACCCAAGCAGGATATCCTGAACTAGTCCCTAAATAAAACGTATTAAGCTCGCTAAGATCTTTTTAATGATACCGCACATGATAATATACAGCTAACTTTTATATTAAGGGCCTATAAACCGTCTCAGGGACCAAGATTGGTGTCCTAAAATATTGGTCTCCAAAAGTTGAAGAGGTCTCCAAGACCTTTTCAATGATACCCCATATGACGATATTTGATATGTCATATTAAACCCTTATTGCAAAAAACCCTGGTCTGGTCCCCTGGTCCTGGTCCCAAAAAAATATATTTAAGGAAAATACAGAAATGAAAAATGAAGTCGAAATATTAAAAAATAAAATAATGCCACTGGAAACTGTCTGAGTAAATAGATTAATTCAAATAAATGGCATTCCACAAAATGAAAACGAAATCCTAAATGACATTGCTGACAAAATTCTAGAAAATTTCAATATAGTGGTTCACAAAATATAATAAAAGAAATCTGTAGAAAAAACCCTATTAATGAAAAGCAATCAGCTGAGCCACCAAAAATTGAAATAGAATTCTTGGAAAAGAGTACAAAAAACAGCAAAACGAAAAAAAATCTTTAATACAGGAATCATTTATAATGATGAAGATAGCAAGCAACCAATTTCCATAAACGAAAAATTAACTAAAAATATGGAAATCTGAACGTCTTATACTTGAACGATCGAAGTTTAAAAAATAAAATGAAAGAACTTGAAATTATTTTAAAAATATTAGTAAAACTGACGTAGTATGCATCACTGAAACATGGCTAACAAAGGAAGATGTTAAATTTTGTAATATCACTGATTTTGTCTCTATGTGTTATTGTTATCCTGAAAAAGTAGGAGGTGGTTGTCCTATATTTATTAATAGAAACCTAAATTTTAACACAAATTATAACTTTAGTAATAATTATGATAGCTTTTTAAGTATAAAAATAACAAAAAACACTAACACTTTCAATGTTATCAATGCTTATAAATCACCCACATCACATATTGATTTATTTCTGAAAGAAATTGATAAATGTATTATTAACACAATGTGCAATAAAACAACATATATTTTAGAAGATTTTAATATAAATTTAATTGAAAAAAACTTTCAAAATTAATACATATAATAATTTTTTGTCCACGTACTTTTTCTATCACTGCAACCAAAATATTGCTACAAGATTGATAAGTCAATCTTGCCTGGATCATGTGCTTACTAATAATTCAAATGAAAAAATAAAACTGTCGCACATACACATAGATCTTTTAGATCATAACGTCATCTTAGTTGAAGTGTCAAAGAATAATGAGATATTAAATGCACATGACAGTAAACGCTCGTTATCTCAAACTACCAACAAACTAGGTAGTATGAGATAACGAGAAAACTATGGAAAATTGAATAATAGCTTAAAGAATGAAACGGTTGATATAATAGAGTCTTTAGATTGTAATCATTATGCTAATGATTTGTTAAAAATGTTTGAAGAGAAACTGAAGGAAGCATCGATCAAAAAAAATGTTAAGAAAAAAAAGAATAAGAAAGATTGGATTGACAATGAATTAAAATTAACGATAAAGGTAAAAAACACTGGTACTTTAAATGGATAAAAGACAAAAACAATAAAAACTTGGAACAAAATTATAAATTCTACCGAAACAAGGGGATAGTATGCAAAGAACCAAAAAGGTACAGTACTTTAAAAATAAATTTAGAAGTAGCATAAATTACCCAGCCAGAACGTGGAAATGTTCATTTATCATAATGGAAATGATTTGAAATGATTTCATTTATCATATATAACAGAAATAAAAAAAATATAGATAACTAACTCCTACAAGAGCTTGTAGAGGCAAAAGCAGATGTTAAAATAAATTAACTTAATCAACATTCTTCAAATACAGGACAAGCGTTGGTAAAAAAACATGGAGCAGAAATATTCTACACAAACGCAAAAACCAAAATGACATTCAATTTTAAGGAAGTCACAAAAAGCATAACAATATAATAAAAAATATGAAAAATACAAATTCGGTAGATAAGTATAATATATCTAAACTATCATATGTTGTAATGATTATAAAAATTGATCGGCGATTATATTTTTAAAGTTATAAACAAATTTTTGAACGAAGATATGTACCAATTTTACTAAAAATTGGTAGAATTGTACCAATATTTAAATCTGACGTAAGACTGATGTAAAGAATTACAGGCCTATATGTATATTGCCGACAATTTCGAAAATTATTGAAAAAGTAGTTCCCCACTAAACTTGTTCTTACCTAACCGAAAACAACATCTTATCGAAACGTCAATATGGTTTCAAACAGAAATCAAATACAAAAACGACACTAATAGATATGGTAACACTCATTCAGTTATTAAAAGATAAAAAAGAACTGGTTGGAGTTTTATTTATTGATTTAACAAAAGGCTTTGACACTGTTGATCATAAGATGATGTTGAAAAAATTACAAAGTTTTGGCTTCAAAGGAATACCAATAGTTCGAGTCATGTTTATGGGAAAGAACACAGATCACACAAATAGGAACAAAGCCAAGTCATCTGTTAGAAAAGCAGCACAGTACATACCGAGTTCCATAAAAAAACCAATTTCGCATGAACTTTTTCTAGAGCCATTTAAGCTATGGCATAAAAATATGGGGTAGTTGAGCAAAGGGAGTAATAGAGAATTTACAAAAGATTCAAAACCGAGCCATCAAATATCTCTTCTTTTATAACAGATTGGAGAGTACTGTACTAATCCATAAAACTAATAGCATTCTATTATTGAAAGACCATGTAAACATACAAGCAATCCTACATATCCACAACATATTAACTTGAAATGTATACACCACAACAAAATTAATGTCAAGAAAAGAGCAACAAAACGTTAATACGCAAAATAAACAAATACAACACTATTTGGTATATTACTGGTATATTAAAAAAGTTATTATTTACTGTACAAACATATTATGAACTAAACTTTTTTTTTTAACTTGTTATTTCTTTTAATCGTCTAATTTGTAGAGTAATTTTATACACGCATTTTGTAGCTATAGTTAATCTTTCTCTTATTTATTTTTTATTTAGGTGAAAAAATTTTTTTTGTTGCATTGCTTGCTATTAAAATGATTTTTTTTTCTTTTGTATTCGTTTTTATTTTTATTTTTTTTTATATATTTGAAGAATTTTTAATTATGCAAACAAATCCTACATACATACATAAAATAAAAAGTTGATTTAACATATATAATTCCTCTATTATTTGTTTTTGTATTGTTTTCTGTCAAAAACTAGTAACATTAAAGTAACTTGTTACAAAAAAAATGCGTATCAGTTTAGAAACCGTTTTCATATAAAAAAAAATCTTTGAAGAAACATTTTCTACACAAAATGCCCACATTATTTATCAATGTACCTAAAACGTTTAGTATCAAACATTGTAGTATTTGTTTGTATTGTAACTAAACCGTTTCGTATTTAACAAATACGAAACGGTTTAGTTACAAAAAAGATACAAAACAGTAGCATTTTAGAAGCAGTATACTAAAATGTTTCTATTATAATTCATAAAAATAGTTTCTAATCGGTTTCTAAACGGTTTCGTTACAATCACAAAAAGGGTAAAAAAATTACCAAAATGCTATAAATAGTAACATTTTGCCGCTTTTGTAGACAATCAAATATTTCCGATCCCGGCAGAAATATCAATTTTAGTAACAATTATCTCGCAAACGGTAAAATATAATAGAATAATGTATTAACTTAAATTGAAGCTGAAGAATAGGTGATTTTAAAAATGAAATAAAATACGTGACCTTTGACTTTTGAATTCCTGACACCCTTTATATAAATATTCTGGAAAAATTGGAAAACCCTGATTTTCAATCGGATTCGGATTTTATGTCGGTTACAAAGTCAATGTAATGAGCCAGAAGTCCCAGGGTCATAAGTCCTGACTTTTGAATTCCTGACACACTTTATATAAATATTCTGGAAAACCCTGATTTTGAATCGGATTCGGATTTTATGTCGGTTACAAAGTCAATGTAATGAGTCAGAAGTCCCAGGGTTATAAGTCGCTAAGGCACCCACAAATTGAGTCATAATTGCCTTAGGGATTTTTGACCTTGAGACTTATGACACGTCGCCGCATTTAATATCGAAAAATAATTACTACTGAATAATTTAAACTTTAAATAAACAATAGTAAATGAGAATTGAAATTCAAATTTATCACCTGTTAAAAATATTTTTGACTTTATTTCGTTTTAATTATGACTTTATTTATTTTTTTTTAAATGAAATAAAGACGAAAATAAATTTATTATGATTTCGGCTTTAGTTCAAATGTGTTTTGAAATAAAGCCAAAAATGTTATTCTTGACTTTATTTCACTTTAATTTTGGCTATATTTCCTTTACGAATGAAACAAACCCGACAACAAAAGTTTGATGATTTCGATTTTATTTCAAATGTGTTTGGGAATAACGTCATTTGTATTTGTTTCTTTCTGCTTTATTTCAGGTAACCTATTGTATGCACTGCTTTTTGATTAAATACTGTACTGAAATGTGAATATTTTTACTAATATATTAAATTGATTGTTTTTATTGTATTTTTAAATTTGTACTTTTATATTTGCACATGTTTTAATCATATTTTTTCAGGAATATACTATACGCATATTATTATATACATCTTATCTTTAATAATTATGATGATAATCTTATAAGAGGAGATTATTTCAGTTTTTTAATAACTGCCGAAAGTGTTATGTTGTTAAAACTTAAACATAATGTTATTCTTAAGATTAAGCATCTTAATCTTAGGTTATTTCGATTAATATTAGGTATTAGGCATTTTCATTGAAAGCATTCTTATGGAATAACAAAAATAATATAGACAAAACTAAAGAGTTATACTACTAACAATAATAACACAAAAAATTAGACAGAATATTTTTAATAAGCACTCATGCGGACTAAGAGAGCTTTCGTGCAACATTTTCAAATCAATTGATTAAACCGTTTAAGCAGGATAACAAAATAACTTAAAAATCTTCGTTCGGCTGAAGTATTAATATATATCCAGGTAAATATTATTAAATATATTCAGCTAAATTATTAATATGTATTTACAAATGCTGGTAAGGGGTAGTTAATATTTTTAATTTTGTTTTTACATATTTGGCATTCTGGTATATTTAAAATAGCCAAAAGGAGTTGAAAAAGCTGTTTTTTTCTATCTTCAGGTCTAACTAAAATTTGGTGGTAACCATTGGCTAGATCGAGAGTTGTGAAATATTGTGACCTTCCCAATGGCTTCAATATTAGGAATTGTATATAGTAATTACATTTAATTATCGGTAGTCTATCACAATTCTTCATTTTTTTCGTCTGAATTTACTCTCTTTTTCGGTACAATCGAAAGAGGGCTATTGTAAGGAGAATTGCTTACCGTGATAATTCCCTGGTGTAACATTTCAATTATTTGACGTTCAATTTCTTGTCCATGGATTTTTGGACACCGATAAATATTAAGATAAATTGGGGCATTTTTAATGGTTAATATATCATGCTGTATTTCGAGGGTGATCTTTAAAAAATCTCCATCTTTAAAAAATAAATTTTTGAATACTTTCAAAATTTTCAACAGCTTATTTCTTTCATCGTTACATTACTTTAATCTAATTTGTTTAAATCTAATTTGTCTAAAGATTAATTTTACTTTAAGAGCCACTAAGATGTTTTTATCTACAATTGCATCATAACTCCTACTATTTAACTTTGTTATCCTCCATGAAATTCTTCCAAAAGTTTGAAATTCTTTCTTGGTGACTATTTCAGTAAAGGTTTTATTAGTTCCGCTAATAGTGCAAAAATACAAAGGTTTTCAATTTAGTTTGAACAGAGGTATTAAAAACCTTAGGTTTAATAACGCTTGTACTAGGTTGTACTATTTACTGTTGAATATGTTATTGGTAAGTTTGTTTTCGAGACTCTTTTGCTCGGATTTTCGGTAATTTCCTGTAAATTTCCAATTTCCATTGAGTCTGTGTACTATCATTTAAATAATTGATATCATAAGTATGACTGTTTCGTTGATTAATAAAATTTCTATTTCTAAATTGTGAGTTGCGAGAAAGACTGGTTAGTCTACCGATTTGATTGGAATAAAGTCACACTTTCGTCAATTTTAAGGTAACCCTATATTAATAAGAAAAGTTGCTAACAGAAATAAAAGTACAATATTGAAGTTCAAGTTACAGGTGTTTAAAAATAGGGAATTTTCACTTTTTGACCCCTTACAGCTCCTAAACAGGGGGCGATACGAATTTTGAAAGATCTATCTTCCGTTCAAATGTCAAGTTTTTAACTTAAACCGTTTAGAAGATAGAAGGGTTAAATAATTTTGCAATAATTCAATTTAACATAACGGTAAATTAAGACACCGTATGGCACAAGTATATATTTATTATATACATATTTGTAAAACTCATAACTTGAAGTATCGTATGATGTTTTCAGATTCAAGATATACATTATAGAACTTGTGTTATAAGAATTTAAATATAGAGCTTTTTCGAACTTTCGGGGGTTGTAGCTCCGTAACGGGTGGGGCTACAGAAAAAAATGCTTCCATAAAATTAATGTTTTTAATATATCTATCTGATATATTAATAATATATCATCTTTTAATATATAATATATCATCGTTTTTAATATATCATCTAATTGATAGATGTAAAATTTTATGATTCTACTACAAACGATGTAGCACTTTTGAAAAATTTGTATGAAAAATGTGGAGGTCAAAAAGTTATTTGTTCAAGAGCTATCCGAAATTTTGGTCGGATCTCTACCAAAAAAATAGGGAACCTACAAATTGACCCGGAAATAATTTGTGTTAATTTCAATACTATAGCTTTCTTAGTTTTTGAGTTAGCGTGTTGACAGACGGACGGACGAACGGTACATGAGCTCTAATAGTATCATAAAAATAGATGGTACTATTAGAGCTCATGTTCAGAACAATATGGTTATGTGAGATATTTTAAATAATTTTAGTAAGATAAGATTATTAGATGGCAATAGAAGAATAGATTTTAATCACAAAAAATTAGTAAAAATAACATGCCATATAAAACTTTTAGTAGAATATCTGAATACAGCCGATGGTGTAGTTGTTAAGACACCGTCCTTTCATACGAAAGGATGGGCGTTCAAACCCGGCTGGGTCCTATAGATCAATAAAAAAATAATAGACATTTTTCTATAATATATAATTAGTAGAATATAATTAAATTAAAAATAAGTATATATGTCCTCTAAATTATAATTAATATAATATTGTAATAGCTATATAATAAAACTAGTAATGTGTGCTTGCATTGCAAGCGTCAAACATTTGATTAAATCGCATGACATTTTGAAAAAGCATTGTGTAACTGATTTTTATGGTACAGGCCTACAAACTCGCTCATGCACCAAGCAGAACGACCCGGAACCACGATTCCCAAACTAAAATTGAAGACCTCGCCAAGATCTTTTCAATGATACCCCACATGATCATATACAGCTGATTTTATATCAAGGGCTTATAAAAGCTTTCTGGACCCAAGCAGGATATCCTGAACTAGTCCCTAAACAAAACTTATTAAGCTCGCCAAGACCTTTTTAATGATACCGCACATGATAATATGGTCCCAAAAAAATATATTTAAGGAAAATACAGAAATGAAAAATGAAGTCGAAATATTAAAAAATAAAATAATATCACTGGAAACTGTCTTTCAAAAAATAATCAAATTAGAGTAAATAGATTAAATCAAATAAATGGCATTCCACAAAATGAAAACGAAGACCTAAATAATATTGCTGACAAAATTCTAGAAAATTTCAATATAGTGGTTCACAAAATATAATAAAAGAAATCTGTAGAAATTAAATGACCCTATTAAACAAAAGCAATCAGCTGAGCCACCAAAAATTGAAATAGAATTCTTGGAAAAGAGTACAAAAAACAGCAAAACGAAAAAAAATCTTTAATACAATAATAATTTTTAATGATGAAGATAGCAAGCAACCAATTTCCATAAACGAAAAATTAACTAAAAATATGGAAATCTGAACGTCTTATATCTGAACGATTGAAGTTTAAAAAATAAAATGAAAGAACTTGAAATTTTTTTAAAAATATTAGTAAAACTGATGTAGTATGTACCACTGAAACATGGCTAACAAAGGAAGATGTTAAATTTTGTAATATCACTGATTGTGATATCACTGATAACAGATAGAGATTATTGTTATCCTGAAAAAGTAGGAGGTGGTTGTCGTATTAATAAATAGAAACCTAAATTTTAACACAAATTATAACTTTAGTAATAATTATGATAGCTTCTTAAGTATAAAAATAATAAAAAACACTAACACTTTCAATATTATCAATGCTTATGAATCACCCACATCACATATTGATTTATTTCTGAAAGAATTTGATAAATGTATTATTAACACAAATTGCAATAAAACGACATATTATATTTTAGAAGATTTTAATATAAATTTATTTGAAAAAAACTTTCAAAATAAATACATATAATAATTTTTTGTCCACGTACTTTTTCTATCACTGCAACCAAAATATTGCTACAAGATTGATAAGTCAATCTTGTCTGGATCACGTGCTTACTAATATTTCAAAATATTTCGAAAAAATAAAACTGTCGCACATACACATAGATCTTTTAGATCATAACGTCATCTTAGTTGAAGTGTCAAAGAATAATGAGATATTAAATGCACATGACAGTAAACGCTTGTTATCTCAAACTACCTACAAACTAGGTAGTATGAGATAAAGAGAAAACTATGGAAAATTGAATAATAGCTTAAAGAATGAAACGGTTGATATAATAGAGTCTTTAGATTGTAATCATTATGCTAATGATTTGTTAAAATAGTTTGAAAAGAAACTGAAGGCAGCATCGACCACAAAAAATGTTGAGAAAAAAAGAATAAAAAAGATTGGATTGACAATGAATTAAAATTAACGATAAAGGTAAAAAACACTGGTACTCTAAATGGATAAAAGACAAAAACAATAAAAACTTGGAACAAAATTATAAATTCTACCGAAACAAGGGGACAGTATGCAAAGAACCAAAAAGGTACAGTACTTTAAAAATAAATTTAGAAGTAGCATAAATTACCCAGCCAGAACGTGGAAATGTATAAATTAAATCATATATAACAGAAATAATAAAAATATAGACAACTAACTCCTACAGGGGCTTACAGAGGCAAAAGCAGATGTTAAAATAAATTAACTTAATCAACATTCTTCAAATACAGGACAAACGTTGGTAAAAAAACATGGAGCAGAAATATTCTACACAAACCCAAGAAAAAAACCAAAATGACATTCAATTTTAACTAAGTCACAAAAAGCATAACATACAATATAACAAAATATTTTGAAAAATACAAATTCGGTAGATAAGTATAATATATCTAAGCTATCATAGGTTGTAATGGTTGTATTTCTATATCTAAGCTATCATAGGTTGTATTTCTAAAGTTATAAACAAATCTTTGAACGAAGGTATGTACCAATTTTACTAAAAATTGGTAGAATTGTACCAATATTTAAATCTGGCGATAAGACTGATGTAAAGAATTAGAGGCCTATATGTGTATTGCCGACAATTTCGAAAATTATTGAAAAAGTAGTTCCCCACTAAACTTGTTCTTACCTAAACGAAAATTAAATCTTATCGAAACGTCAAACGTCAATGGTTTCAAACAGAAGCCAAATACAAAAACGACACTAATAGATATGGTAACACTTATTCAGTCATTAAAAGATAAAAAAGAACGGCTTGGAGTTTTATTTATGGATTTAACAAAAGCCTTTGACACTGTTGATCATAAGATGATGTTGGAAAAATTACAAAGTTTTGGCTTCAAAGGAATACCAAACAAATAGTTCGAGTCATGTTTATGGGAAAGAACACAGATCACACAAATAGGAACAAAGCCAAGTCTGAGTGAAAAAGTTAAATTTGGGGTACCACAGGGCAGCATTCCGGGACAGCATTTTTTTTTTGCTTGACCTTTGAAGTGACAACACTTCTTGTTTTTTAATCAAAGAAAAAATAAAATTTTTTTTTCATTTGTTGTTAACTTCTTTTTAATTTTCTTTTTATTTTTTTTAAAATTATTAAATTTAACAAGTACACATTGTTCCTTTTAATTTTTTTTCGATTGTTGTGATAAAATTAAATTTTGATTTTTAATTTCTTCCTGTTTTATGGCTGCACTCCAATGGCGGCAAGATAAGTATTTTTCCTTATTAATTACGTTTAATATACAACAAATAATTTTTTTTTTATACATATAAATTATTTTTCGTTTTCACTATTGCAATTTTATTTTTATTTTTTTCGATTAGCAAATTTATATGATTTTGAATTTTTTTCGAAATATGTACATATTTAAATTATAATTTTTTTAATTTTTAATTTAAATTATAATTTTTAATTACATGCGCTCGGTTGGTTTTGTTTAGATTAATTTAAGTTTATTTTTTTGTTTTACTTCTTCTCAATATCAACTTGTTGTAAACATAACTATTATATATCTATCTCTTTTCCACTCGTATGATGGATGATGATGTTCTTCTTTGACTCTCAATGCATTCAATTTTAAATACCACCATAGTTATTACCATAATTTAATTATTAATTTCTGGTGGTAAATTTTGCTTTTAGTGGCTTTTTGGTTGTAGCTGCGTTCAATAAGGTCACTTAAAAGTGTATGTTAAAAACTGTTAAACCTTGTTATAAATCATTTGCTCGCTCAAAGCAAAATATAATTATAATTATTGTTATTAATATTGATATTAATATTAATAATATTTTTATACCCGTACGATAGGATCGGGTATGATAAAATTACTCCTCCGTTTGTAACACCTCGAAATAAGCGAGCTAGATATACCTTCAAGGATATGGATCGGATCAGAATCAAATTCTGAGTCAATTAAGCCATGTCCGTCCGTCCGTCCGTCAGCACGCTAACTCAAAAACTAAGAAAGCTAGAATCTTGCAATTTGCACAAAATATTCTGGGAACAATTTGTAGGTTCTCTATTTTTTTTGGTTGAGTTCTGACCAAAACTTCGGGTAGCTCCCGAACAACTAACTTTTAGATCTCCACAATTTTTTTAAATAGCGCCATGAAATTTTAACTGCTGATAGATATCATAAAAATGTTAATTTTATGTTAAAATTAATTTTTCTGTAGCCCCACCCGTTAAGGAGCTACAGCCCCCAAAGCCCCCAAAAATCTATATATTTCAATTGTTATAACACAAGTTCTATAAGGTATATCTTCAATCTGAAAATTACAAACGATAGGTGCTATTATGAGCTTTACAGACATGTGTACAATAAGTATATACTTGTACCATACGGTGTCTTAATTTACCATTGTGCAAAACTGAATTATTGCACAATCCTTTACCCCTTCTATCTTCTAAATGGTTTAAGTTGGAAACTTAAACTTAAGTCGAAATTTTGACAGAAGTTAGATCTTTCAAAATAAGTATGAGTCATTTCAGAAATTTTTTTTGTATCACCTCCCGTTTAGGAGCTGTAAGGGGTCAAAAACTGAAAATTTCCTATTTTTAAACACTTGTAACTTGAACCTGTTAAAATATTTTTGAAGTAATACATAAAAATTAAAGTTTCAACATTATACTCTTATTTCTGTTAACAACTTTTTTTTAATAATATAGGGTTACTTTATAATTGACGAAAGTGTTACTTGATTTTTTCAAATTTTCTAACAAGTTTCTTTAACGAATTTTTTGCATTTTGTTTTACTCGATAATTTGAAATTGTTGAGGATATAATGCGTAGTACAAAAAAATAAATAAACAACATAACGGTTGCCTGAAGAATTTTCATTTATACATATCGTATTTATGCCACTGATGAATGAATGATAAGAGTATAGATGTATATTATATAGCGCCGTATTTACATACATACATATATGTATTTTATTGTACTTATAAGAAATTATTCTATGAATGGAAATATTTTTAAAGAAATATTGCAATGTATGGCGATATACTTATAACAATATAAATATACTATGTGTGCATTAATATAATATAATATTTAAAATTATATTTACCATTTTGTACTAAGAGTAGGTAACCCTGCACTTTGGGATGGGAAAAAAATTTGACCCATATCGCACGACATGTTGACCTACATTTTGATTTATGGGTTTAATGTAGGTCATGCTTGGTTAGTAGGTCAAGAACTTGTTTTGATCGCTTTGGTTTAGGTTTTAAGTTAAGTTGTATGTGTGGGTTGTTAACTTGTAAGTTCCAAATGGTTTTATAGTAGGAAGTCAAGTGTTAAACAATTTAAAGTAGAGTCGGCTCTTAATAAACAAAATTGTGTAACTGAAGTTTAACACATATAAAAGTAGTAAGAAAATTTCTAATATGAAAATAAAAAACAGAAAAAATATTTTTATTTTTAAATCTACAGCGCATCTTTAAAATTGAAAAGAAAAAGTGTAATCCTGTTTTTTTTTTTGTTAATTTTTTTTTTTGTTAGCAGAAAGAAAAAAAATTAAAGTAAAATATAGATTTTTTTTTTGCTTACATAAAAATGTGGTCTCTTCTGGATAGAAGAATTTATAGAAGAAAACGAAAGTCATTAATTAGCTGACTGCATGTCGTGTAAGATATTTTTTTTATTTTTTTATTAAGAATGTGCAGAAAATATGAATAAAAAGAAAACAAACAGCAAATCAAAAATATGGAACTGATTAAACTAAAGATATACTCTTTACTCTTGATATGCATTTATGTTTCTTGATATGCATTTATGTTTATGTTTATTTTTATTTATTTTGTTTTTGTTTTTGTATAGAATAAAAAATAATTCAAAGATAGGTTAAGTGATAGGTTAAATCATATCTATTTTAAAAACATAAGATAAAAATAAAAGACATATATTTTTTTTATGTTTAAATTCTTTTATTATTATATTTTTATTTAAATCTAACTTTTAACATTTTTTTACGATGATAAGATCTTAAAATTGCAGAAGTAGTGAGACCAACTTTTTCTATACGTCTTTGAAATCTACTTGTATCACGTGCGTATTCTTCCCAATGACTTTTCCTTGCTGATCTGTAAGCATACTCCCATACATGCATAACGTGAATTTCTTGTTTAATATTGAAGTGAAGTTTTTTAGTTTTATTATTTAAATTCATATCGTGCGAGTATGAAAATTGAAAGTCTTAATCTAACATTTTTTCCTTTCAAAGATACATGTATACATTATAACAATTTTTAACAGCACATCTGAAATTGTTGTTTGATAAGTGTATAGGACAATTTGATTTAAAGTTATCAATCTTTTGCAATGACGGCAAGTTTCTGCTTAGATCTTCTATTTTAACACTGTCGATGTACTTTTGAAGAAAAAGTTTTTTTTGTTCTCCTTTAACATAAATTTTTTCAGCTGACTCTAAATAGTGTTTTAATATACATTTTACATCTAAATATTCAACTAAACCGTTATTCCATTTAAGTCCATTTATTTTACTTTCGGAATACTGGTTATTATATTTCATATCCTGACTAAGTTCTTCTGCGGGATACTTCTTCAGTTGGAATTAAACTTTCTTTTTCAAGTATGGCTAACTCTTTTAGGAAATATTGCTTTTCATTTCCTTGTAAAAATTGTAGGTCAACTATGAGAACTTGTTTAACCATGTCGAATGTTTATGGAAGAATGTTCCATAGAATAACTAAATTACATTTATATTCACTTCGGGAAAAGAGCTTTTCGTATAAATATAGGTTAACAGACTTAGTTTTTAACTAATACAAATATGCTGTTTCATCCGTTTACTATGATGGTGGCTGGTCCATCATGCTGTGGTAAAACCACTTTTATTCATAATTTAATAAAATATAAAAAAGAAAATATACAACCACATATTAATAGAATAATTTGGTGTAATCCAGACAAAAATGCTATTCTAAAATATGTCAAAGATATAGAATATAGTAACACTATTCCAGATTTTAATGATAATCAAAAACCTTTGTTAATTATTATCGATGATATGATGTTAAATTCTCATGATAAGTATGTATGTGATTTATTTACTAGAGGATCACATCATAGAAATTTATCTGTAATATTTGTAACACAAAATGGGTAAATTTTCAAGAGATATTTCACTCAACTATAAATATTTAGTACTTTTCAAAAATCCAAGAGATAAATCGCAGATATTACCTCTAGCTCGCCAAATATATCCCAATCAAATTAAAGCATTTGAAAAAGAATCTAATAATGTGGCGGCTATATGGCTATATATTATGGCTATATATTAATAGATCTTACTCAAGACGTTAATGATATATTTCGATTAAGAAATGATATATTTGGGAAAGGTTTGTGTTATTGTACGAGGGATCAATTAGATCAATTTGGGGAGGAATATTAAACACTAAACCAAAATTCCAGAAAGTAATTATAAAACACTGTGACCCTGAAGTAATAAAAACATTTTGCGAAATCTCCTTAAATATTTTAAAAGGTAATTGTAATCTGAGTAAAAAAGCAACAACCCAATTACGAAAGTATAAAAAAGAATTAAAATCACTTATTTTTCTGAAAAAATCTATAAATAGCAAAAGAAAAATTATTATTCAACGTGGTGGATTTTTACCTACACTTCTTCGTGCAATACTATCAGGGATAATCGGAAATTTTATAAAATGAATAATACAACATTTAATAAAATGATAATTTTAAAAGCTGAGATTTATAAGAAAATGAAGCACAAACATTGAACTTAATGAGTTGGATAAAAATATGAAAAAAATATTGTTAAATAAACTTCTCACGGACACTCAAAAATGGTATTTATACAGACAAAATCTATTTAAAATAAGAAACAAAAAACGACAACTTCTTAGAAATAAAGAGGAGAAAATAAAAATTACGGAAACAAAAGGTACTCAAACTCGTGCAAAACCAATGTACATAGATGTGGAAACTCAATCGCAATTTCTTGAATATAAGAATGTTGGAATACAAGTTGTTCCTGAAAAAGAAGAAGTATATGAAAAAGAAGCTGATGCCGAAGTATTTGATGATGAAATTCAAGAAAATATTTTAACAAAAGCATTGTCAGCTGCTTCAGTTGGAGAACGTCTTAGAAAAAGAAAACAATTAAAAATCAAAATGTACAAATTTTTGAAACTGATACAGGAGACATTATAACTGTTCCTTTAGATAGCCCAAGCCCACAATCGAAAAAAGAAAAAACTATAAATAGCAAAGAGTTGAATAATTCATCAAGACGTGTTTTAAGGTCAGCAGTAGGTAATACTCAAACAGAACTTAATTTTCCAATTCGTAAGAATAAATCCGCAAGCTCATGGACAACATACAAGTAAATGATGAATTTTATGTCACTTTACTCAGTGATTCATCTATGAACTATTATCCAGAAAATTCATTATCATCTTTTACAAATAAAATGAATAAATACATGTGTGATTCAAGGTGGAAAGTCGGTATTTCAGAAATGTATGTTAATGATTTTGTTCCAAATGTGTATGGTGAAGAATGGGAAAAAAGTACTCAAATATTTTTTAAAGGTATCCAGAAAGAGATGATAGGAGTTGGAACATCATATATTCCATACATAGAAAAACAAATGATATGCGACTGGAAAATTTTTCTACTACCAACACTAATTCAAAATATACGCCCACTTAACAGGTTTACAAGAAAAGAAATTGAACGACATTGGGGATTTGGGGAATTTTTAATTTTATAAACAATGAAGTTCATTATAGACAACCAACAAAAGCTGAGGAGATGCCTGAAAATATAAGTTACACCACAATATGTGTTACTAGGCCTAAAATAGATATAAAAATAAGAGCAAATTACGCTTATACCCTCGACGGACTTTTGACAACATGTTTCACTCAAGTATCTTTTAAAGTTACAGATTTTAAAAAATATAAATCACGTGTAATAGAAGCTTTCAAAACTTTTATAGATAGTGTACAATTGATTCCCATTAATAAACCAGATATGTTTTTTATATACACAGACATAATTGAACCGCAAAAAATAGGTGATAAAGATGTAATGTGTTTAGGATCTGTTAACATACAAAATTCTTTCACTGATACTGTAAAAGAATTCAGTAATATTCAATATTGCAATGTGGCGAAATCATTTCATAATATTTCATTACTTTATGTGATAAATATGGATACAAAATAAACTTTTCCAATAGTTCAATTCCAACAAAAATTGTATTACATTTAAAAAAAGTATAAATAAAAGCGATTTTACAAAACTATATATTATTTTATTTTATTCATTATGGAGAGAGTATACTACAAGTATTATTTAATTCAATCTGGTAGAGGACTTGATGACATCGGCCCTTTATTACATTCAACCGTACCTTTTCAAAGAGGTCGTGGATTGGGAAGCTTTTTTGGGGGACTTTTTAGATATTTGAAACCATTATTTACTTCAGGCGCTGATATTTTGAAAAAAGATGTTATTAACTCTGGTATCAATGCTTTATCTGATATTGCATCTGATGCAAATGTAAAAGAAGTTATGCAAGATCGTAGTAAAGAGATTGTTAAAAATGTACGACGTGGTGCCGTACGAAAACTGAATGAAATGTATGGTTCTGGTAAAAGAAAACGAAAAGCTATAAAAAGATCATTCATTAAAAATTTAAACTATTTTACGTCAAAACGACGGAAAGATAATAACAAAAAGAAACAAAAAGATATATTTAATTAATTCTGAATGAGTGTATGAAATCTGAGTTGGATATTTTTAAAACCCAACCCATTCAGTCTAGCATTTTACGATCTGAAGAAGTTTCCTACAATCCTATTGCTTCTTTAGACAACCCTTCAACTATTGAATTTGTTTCACTGGGTCATGGCGATACATATAGAGATTTGTCTTCTACATATTTGAGATTAAAAGTAAAATTAAAGAAAGATGGAACGCAATGGAATAATGATAAAAATGCTGAAGGAAGAATAATAATACAACCAAGTGTAGTTAATAACATTTTACATTCTTTAATAAAACAATGTAATGTTCAATTAAATGGCAAAAATATAACACCATCTGATGGAAATGATAACTATAGAGCTTATATTGAATCTTTATTAAAGTATGGTACAGATGCTGCTGCAACTCATTTGGAATGTGCAGGAGGGATTTTAGATAAAGCAAATATAGCTAAATCTGATAATAATGGTTCAAAAGAGCGCCAAAAATTGTATCATAATAGCAATGTAGTGGAACTTATGGGTAAACTACACGTAGATATGTTTAATCAACCTACTCTACTTATAAATAATGTTGACATTCGTATAGTTTTAACACTTGAAAAACCAGATTTTTATCTATTTGCAGACGATTCTGATGAATCACAATTAAAAATTATAGAAGCCACGCTATTTATGAGGCATGTTACCGTTAATTCAAGCGTACTGTTAGCACACAATGCTGTTCTTGGGAAATCCAATGCTAAATATAATTATAAACGCGTTGAAGTAAAGTTTTACAATTCCAATGAACAGCTCGTCAATATCGCTTGATAATGTTTTTATTGGACAGTTGCCAAACACAATAAGTTTTTGTATGTCAAATGTGGGTTACTCTGGAAAAAGATCAAAAACCCCATAGAATTTTAAACATTTTGATATTTCACAATTTGTGCTAAACGTAAATGGTGTTCAAATACCTAATTCAGCAATTGAAACCAGTTTTTCAGATGAAAATAATTCCTGTACAAGAGCATACAGTACACTTTTTTCAGGAACTGGAATTTGCCACAATGATAAAGGTCATCAGATAACAAAGTCTATGTTTAGTAATGGGTTTTTTATACTAGCTTTTGATTTAACTCCAGATGCATCTGGAAATGAAGTATGTCAACGTTTACTAAACCAGGGTGCGGTTAGAATTGAGGCAAGGCTATCAAAAGCACTTACATCTACACTCACTGCTATTGTTCATGGAGAATTTGATGCAAGCATACAAATTGATAAAAATCGAAATATATTTACAAATCTATAAATAGAATACTGAAACATGTATTTGAATATTCGACAAGATGTCAGCGTCCTGTGCACTTGTGGATGTGAAGTTTTGTTGTGATGATAAAAATACTTTATTTTTAAAAGATATTTGTTTAGTTGGAATTAAAGAACCTTGTAAAAAATTAGTTTAATTACAAATTTCCAATCAAGCAAATTATAAATGAAAATTTTGAAAATTACTCTTTCGGAACTGTACATAATTATAAAATTAATAAAGAATTAAGACAGGTACTAGAAAAATTTGATGTTATTATAACAAATGAAAAAATAAAAAAGGAGTTTTTAATGAACTACATTAATGAAATAAGTAGAATGTATGATTTGAGTCATGAACACTTTAGAAATAATTAGTGTTTTAAAATGTAACGAATTTACAAACAAATATTTTAAGGGAGTTTTTGCTTTAGACAAAATTCCAAAAATAATAGAAAAACCAACTTTTTGAATTGTAAACACTGACAAGATGAAAGATCCGGGAACACATTGGTTTGCCTTTTATATTCCAAAGCATGGTTGCACATAATATTTTGATTCGTATGGTGGAGTTCCAGATAAACCGGAAATTTTGGAAAACTTGAAAAATCAGTGCATAGTTATACCCGTACGATAGGATCGGGTATAATAAAATTACTCCTCCGTTTGTAACACCTCGAAATAAGCGAGCTAGATATACCTTCAAAGGTATGGATCGGATCAGAAAAAAATTCTAAGACTTTTGAGCCATGTCCGTCCGTCCGTCCGTCCGTCCGTCCGTCCGTCCGTCAGCACGCTAACTCAAAAACTAAGAAAGCTAGAATCTTGAAATTTACACAAAATATTTTGGGAGTAATTTGTAGGTTCCCTATTTTTTTTGGTTGAGTTTGGACCAAGCCTTAGGGTAGCTCTCGAACACCTAACTTTTAGATCTCCACATTTTTTTTGCAATAGAGCTATGAAATTTTAACTACTGATAGATCTCACAAAAATATTAATTTTATTTTTAATAACTTTTTTTTGTAGCCCCACCCGTTACGGAGCTACAGCTCCCCAAAGGTTCAAAAAAGCTCTATATTTAAATTGTTATAGCACAAGTTGTATAAGGTATATCTTCATTTTGAAAACGCCAAACAATTACTACTTTCATTAGCTTTAAAAGTATATATACAATAAATATATATTTTTGGCATACGGTGTCTTAATTTACCGTTATGCGAAACTCAAATTTTGCAAAATCCTTTAACCCCTCCATCTTCTAAACGGTTAAAGTTGGAAAATTAGTATGAGTCATTTCAGAAATTTTTTTTGTATCACCCCCCGTTTAGGAGCTGTAAGGGGTCAAAAACTGAAAATTTCCTATTTTTAAACACCTGTAACTTGAACACCTGTTAAAATTTTTTTGAAGTAATACACAAAAATTAAAGCTCCAACATTATATTTTTATTTCTGTTAACAACTTTTTTTAATAATATAGGGTTACTTTATAATTGACGAAAGTGTTACTTGATTTTTTCAAATTTTCTAACAAATTTCTTTAAAGAATTTTTTCCATTTTGTTTTACTCGATATTTTGAAATTGTTGAGGATATAATGCGTAGTACAAAAAAATGTAATTAAATAAACAACATAACGGTTGCTTGAAGAATTTTTATTTATATGATATTGATATATATACATACTTATATAATATCATGTTTATTTACATATCGTATATGTCACTAGTGAATGAATGATAAGAGTATAGATGTATATTATATAGCGCCGTATTTACATACACATATGTATTTTATTGTACTTATAAGAAATTATTCTGTCAATGGAATATTTAAATATAATATAATATAATATTTAAAATTATATTTACTGTTTTGTACTTAGTAAATTTAATATACATTTACCGCTTAGTATTAAATGGTACTATAGAATATTTGAAAAAGTTTTGGATTGATAATCGTTATGTGGAAGGTTAGAATCTGCTTTTGAAGAATGGTCATATAAACATATAGTTTGAATATATGTACAACCCATAGTTCTAGAAATTATAAAATTCACCCAAATTATTTTAAAATACTAAAATATTAAAAAAATAATATTGTAAGCAGAGTGGCTGTGAACATACTAACGGTTCGTACGGGTATCTAAGAGTTGACAAAGTCAACTGTATTCTTCCTCGTTTTTAATAATAAGCAGATACAGGGTATTCTTTCAGATGTATGTGGGCAATAATGTTGCGTTTTTGGCTGGTATAGATGTTTTGGTTTAAGTATGAAAACTTTTTTGAATGAATTTCACAAAGATAATCATATAGAAAACGACAATCTGATTATTAATATGTTCTATAATTTATTTGGAAATTCAAATTTTTCACAATCTTGTGTACCTCAGCAATATAATTAATATTAAAAAGCTTTGGTTAAAACTTAGTAATGGAATATCAAGGTTCAAACACAAATTTGATGTTGAGCTATACATATTTTCTCAACAGAAATCAGTCATTAAAAGTTCTTGTTGGTTTTGATACAGAATCTCTTGTAGCAACTTGCATTTTTCACCGTATTGGAAAAAAGCCAGCTATTTTAAAATATCATGATTGGTGTAAGTTCTATCAGCAATTTTGTGAAAGGTACTCGAAACAATCAATAAAGAATACAAAATTATGTTTACAATATGGGTTAAAAATTGTTATTGGTCGATGTCTTAGTATTAACAAGGAGGAAGCTGACACATTTTACAACTTAATTGATTTTCTTCAAGCTGTAATGATACACAATAAAAGTGCTGAATCAAATGTACGGGAATATGTTATTAAATATATAAAAACGTGTCAAGAAAAGCATGTTATGAAATTGCATTACGAAATATATATTCCACTACAACGTTATAGCGTTCAATGTAATTATTCGAGATTGTTTTTTGAATACCTGTACTACTAGAAAAAAAATTTGTAATATTTTAGTCAAGAACAACAATAAATGAAAAATTTGTAAAATTTATTTAATTTGTTTTTATTATGAAATACTTATAGATACATATACATTTATACAAATATTCTTATATATTATTTTAGGCTATAAATTATTTCTAAAAAATTCTGCAAAATAGTCAGGATCTGCTTCTTGGTTATTTATTTCCCAAATTTGTTGCGCATCTGTATCTTCATCTAAAACTTGAAACTGTGGTATGAATTCTTCAGTTTCCATTAATTCCTCGTCATCTACAGTAGATGTAATTTCATCAACTTGAACCTCAGTTGGTGTACTGACTATTCCAGTTTCCTCAGTAAATGGAAATGTTGTTGAATCAGCTGCCATTTTTGTAAAATATCTTACAAAAATTGAGTTAAAAATATTTGCCAGTAAAATTGAACCGTATTATATACTGTAGAACAAAGTCAAAATTTAAAGTTTTCAGAGTATTTAATAAAGAAATGTAAAATTGGATTTTTAAAACTAGTTAGATGGTGTAAAGATCATGTCAAGATCTCAAATAGTAAAAGAAATACATAGACCAGCTAGAAAAAGGTATCTTAGAAGGAAAGTCAAGCAGAAAGGAGTAAATGATATCTGGCAAATTGATCTAGTGGAAATGATTCCTTATGGAAAATTCAACAAAGGTTTTAAATATATGTTAAGCGTTATAGATATATTTTCTAAATATGCTTATGCTGAACCAATTAAAACTAAAACCGGTAGTAATGTTTTAAATGCGTTAAAGAAAATTATAAAACGAGCTAAAAATCTACCTAAAAACATTCATTCAGATCAAGGTAAAAAAAATTTCAATTCGATGTTTCAAAATTTTGTTGTAAAGAAGGCTATTAATCACTATCATACTTACTCTGAAATGAAAGCATCTATTGTAAAACGCCTTAATCGAACTTTAAAAAATTTAATGTGGAAAATATTTAGTTTACAAGGAAACTACAAATGGATTAATATATTGCAATCTTTATTAAACACATATAATTCCACTAAACATAGAACAACTAAATTACCTCCTGAAAAAATTTCTAAGAAAAACGAAAAATTTATTTTAAAAAATGTTTACATGCAACCTAAAATTTCTCTAAAAGCTAAATATGAAGTTGGAGATAGTTAGAATAAGTAAATGCAAAAAAACTTTTGACAAAGGTTATCTACCGAATTGGTCTACTGAAATTTTTAAAATTATCAAAGTAAACAGTACCTCTCCGGTCACATATCAGCTGGTTGATTATAAAAATGATTCAATATTTGGTGGATTTTATGAGGAGGAACTCACATCTGTTAAACACCCAAACGTATATCTTGTCGAGAAAATTTTAAAGAAAAAAGGCGATAAAATTTTTGTTAAATGGCTTGGGTTTGACGAAAAACATAACACATGGATAAATTCAACAAATATTGTTTAATATCTGTAAAATAAAACTTTAATAAGGATCTGAAAAACTTGCTAACATCTGAAAAATAAAATAAAATTAAGAACAGTACAAAATTTATTTGAAATGAAATTTTTTATTGAACAAATTCTTTATATAAAAATAAAACTTGATAACATCTGAAAAATAAAATAAAATCTTAAAATCTGAAAAATGAAATAAAATCCTAAAATCAGAAAAATGAAAATAAATTTAGAACAGTACAAAATTTATTTAAAATAAAATTTTTTATTGAACAAATTCTTTATATAAAATTCTTAATATAAAAACATAATTCTTAATATATAATAATTCTTATTCTATAAATGATATAACATAAAAGCTTAAACTATAATTATTGTTTTGTGGCGAATTGAAAATCACCACGTTCTTCTTTTAAAATTAACTCATTTTCCTCGTTTACGAGGAAATAAGTATTTTTTTCGATTTCCTCTCGGAAATCGTTATCTTCAAATACCGCAAGTTCTTGTTGCGGTATAAATATAATATTATTAAGGGTCTCGAAGACCCATTTTTCACCTTAAATGGTGTTAATTTTTTTTATTTTAAGTATTTTATAGAGCCTACTTGGCTCCATATCTTTAACCTTTAAAAAATTTTTTAAAGGTTTTTTTTTGTATTAAATAATTCCAGCAGTTTTCTTTTTTTGGTGGAATTTGGTGTAGTTTCATGATAGGGAAAATAATGCGCCAGCAAATGTTCAATTTGCTCTGGTGGTTGATAAAATGAGTGTTGTTGTTGTTGTTCTTGTTGATGATGATGTTACTGTTGTTGTTGTTGTTGCTCATGATAAAGTGGCCATCTTTTACTTTTTTGTAGGAATTTGCGCCTGTATTGTTACATCATCCAGCACGTAAACTTTATCAAATTCCTCTGCCATCCTGCTTGCTTCAAATTAAACTGATATTTTTATAAAATCTCGATGTATTTATTTAAATGTAAATGTAAATGATGTAAATTTAAATAAATACATAAATGTAAATGTAAATGATGTAAATTTCGAGTAATATTATAACAAAATAAAAACTTTAGAACTAGTGACACTCTTGCAAATATTTTTTAAGTGGAAAGGGTAAAATCTATCAAAAATGTCAGTGGATTACAATGTTGCTAATATTTTTTATGTAGAAGGGTAATTTATTAAATTGTCGTTTGATTACAATGTTGTAATACTGTTTTCTATTTAAAATACGTATAAGATGAGAATCTAATTATTAACGAAATATAATTCATTATACTGTCATTTGATTACAATTTATATCTTTAAGATAAATTTTAAATTAAATTGTAGTTTGAAAATTACAATGTTGCATAGAATTTTCTATTTACATATTAAGATAGGATTAAGATGGGATTCTAGTTAAAACAACTAAAATTTATTAAAGTGTCATTTTAATTTAAAAGAATGAATCTGTATTGAAAATTTAATATTATTCTGTTATTCAAGCATTTAACATCTGAAATTCGTATAAAGAAAATGTCGAAAAAAATTATTTTACAAAGGTTTCTTACCGAAACTATAACGCCTTACATAATAGAAAGCGAGAATTCGACATTTTTTAAAAGGTTTAATATGAACGGTCATAAAATAAAATTTGTAATTAAATCCGTACCTGAAAATAGAGAACCAATTAGTTGGATTAAGGATGCTATACATCAAATAATCAGAATTGCTGTAAAAGATGTGAGTTCCACTGATATGATTGGGTTAACATTTTGTGGAGAGAGCTTTGAACATCAAGGTCCTGCGTACCTCAGTTTTAGATCCGCTCATGAACTTAAATATAGCGACGTTTGGGATGTAATTTCTAATGTTTTTCAAAGTAATTCTGAAGGTAGTTATTTATAATGCATTTTTTGTTTCATTTAATAATAAACTATTTTTATTTTATGCCTATAGGCTTAAGTACAGACACTTTTTGTTTAACAGTTACCCGTGTTAGATTACCCTCTGGTAGAGGTAGAAATAATAAATATTCAAATTATAAAGAGGAATGCTTAAAAAGGAAAGGAATAATAACAAGAAAAAACAGCGATAGCTTATGTCTACCACGTGCACTTGTTGTTTCAATAGCCAAAATTGAAAAATTTATTGAATATCAAAAAATTTCGAAAAAATATAGGAAAACTTCAAACTTTAATACCTACCTTTAAAATTATTAAAAACATCAAAAATAACAATTCCATCTTAAGGTTGCGGAATTCGGGAATTGAATCAATTTCAAAAATTTTTACATAAACACAAAATTGTTGTATATAAATATGGAACAAGGGGTGCAGAAGTAATATTTGAAGGATTTAATAATGGAAAAAAATTTAACTTGCTATACCATAATAATCATTATAATGTAATAACTTCGCTCACAGCTGCTTTTTGCACAGCATTTTATTGTGAATAATGTCATATTTCGTATTCTAAAAAAAATTAACATAGGTGTTCGAAAAGTTATCCTTGCTGTCAAAACTAACCTGCTTGTTCAATTAATGTTAAAAATATTTTATGTATGCAGTGCAATCGCGCATTTCGTGGTCAATCATGTTTTGAAAATCATAAGGCTTCCAGTTCAAAAAATAGAAGCACCTGTGAAGAAATTAGGAAATGCAAATCTTGTTTTAAAGTTCATAAAAGTTGTAGGACTCATATATGTGGTCAATATTTTTGTAAAATTTGCGATAATCATGTTACTGAAAACCCTAAATACTTCATTCAGCAAGACAAAACAAAAGTAACTGTTTTGAAAAGTGCATTTACGTATTTTATGATTTAGAAACAAGACAAGAAGAAATTAACTCCACAAAAATAAAAGAACATGTTTCAAGTTTATGTGTGGCTCAACTGAGGTGCTTTAAATGTATAAACATTGATTCTCTATACTTCTGTCAAAAATGTAAATTAAGAGAAAGAATTTTTAAAACGAAAACTGTGATAGAGGATTTCATGGAATTTATTTTAAAATTAAGAAAGGAATTCAAAAAGATTGTCATAATTGCTCATAATGGGCAGGCGTTTAACCATCAGTTTATTCTGAATTATATACTCAATAAAATTGTACTTGAACCAAAGTTAATTATGCGAGGTACAAAAATGTTTGCTATGATAATTGATAATATTAAATTTATTGATTCTATGAACTACTTTATTATGGCCTTGGCAAAATTAGCGAAAGCTTTTAATTTATTGATCAATTTGAAAAAGGGTTATTTTCCACATCTATTTAATAAATTGGAAAATGAAAATTACATTGCCACACTTCCAGCAATTAAATACTATAACTCTAATACAATGAAAGCAGATAAGCGTAATGAATTTTTAATGTGGTATGAATAAAATAGAAACTCAGAACTTAATATGGAGAACGATATTTTAGAATACTGTAAAAATGATGTTGAAATTCTAACTAAAGCATGTCTGGTTTTCAGAAATTTTTTTTTAGAAGAATGTAATGTTGAACCGTTTTTAGAAGCAACAACAATAGCTTCCGCCTGTAATCTTGTATATAGAAGAAACTTTCTCAAATCGAATACTATAGGTATTATACCAAGAAAAGGATATAGGATGGTAGACAATCAGTCAAAAATTGCCATGCAATGGCTTATTTGGGAAAAAGATTTGAGAAAAATTCATTTGAAATGTGCATTTAATGGAAAAGAAAAACAAATCGGAAATGTTAAAGTCGATGGATTTTGCGAAGAGACTATAGAAATATTTGAATTTTACGGTTGCTATTATCATGGACATCCAAAATGTTTAACAAACCAGAGGGATATACCATTACATGATAACTCTGGCGATACTTTGAATCTACGATATGAAAAAACATTAATGAGATCAGAGTTTATAAAATCATGTGGATATAAAGTTATTGAGATGTGGGAATGTGAATTCCAGGAGCTAATGAGACACAATGAAAATATGAGATATTTAGAAAATAATTCATTAATTAGTTTAGTTCCTTTAAATCCTCGTGATGCATTTTATGGCGGAAGAACGGGAAATACTTACACATATTATAAATGTAAACAAGGAGAAAAAATTAAATACATTGAAGTATGTTCCTTATACCCATATGTTTGCAAACGAGGAAAATTTCCCATAAATCATCCTAAGATTTATGTTGGAGAAGATACTTGCTCCAAGTTAAACAGAATGACTATTGACGGTATTATTAAATGTAAAATCTTACCACCAACAAATCTATTACACCCCCTGTTACCTGTCAAACAAAATAATAAATTGATGTTCTCACTATGTAACACTTGTAGTGAACAAAAATATCAAGGAAAATACTGTAAACATACTGACGATGAAAGAGTATTAGTAGGAACTTGGGTAATTGATGAAATTCAAAAAGCAATTGAAAAAGGGTATAAACTTTCAAATATTTATGAAGTTTGGGTATACGAAACAGTAAAATATGACAATTGCAATGGTATTGATGGTCTATTCACTAAAATGATGAATACATTTATAAAGATTAAACAAGAAGCTTCTGGGTGGCCAATAAAATGTCAAACTCAAAAAGAAAAGGAAGAATATATTGATAGTTTTTTTGAAAAGGAAGAAATTAAAGTAGAATACGATAAAGTAGTTAATAACCCTAAGATAAGGTTTAAGATCTTTTGCTAAGATTATTTTAAACTCATTCTGGGGAAAATTTGGGCAAAGAGAAAATCAACAACAAACCAGCATAATAAATCATAACAAACCCTTCTGTAGAAGTATGTCACTTATTTCCAGTAAATGTAGAAAACATAGTGATTAGCTGGAAATATAAAAAAGAAGCAGTAACTTCTTTATCTACTGTCAACGTAAGTATCGCTGCTTATACAACAACACATGCTCGTCTTCAACTTTATAGTTATCTAGAGAAGCTGGATTGTAGGGTGTTACATGTTATGACACCGATTCAGTGTTGTATATTAGCCGAGAAGGAGAATATGAACCAGAAATAGGTGAATTTATAGGAGACAGGACTTATGAATTAGAATGTTATGGTATAGGAAGTTATATTACAGAATTTGTAAGTGGTGTCCCAAGAACTACGCTTACAAAATTTACTGTACAAAAGATAATACAGAAAAAATTGTTTGTAAAGTTAAAGGATTCTCTCTTAGTTATGAAGCTTCTCTAAAAATTAATTTTAATAGCATAAAAGCTGCAGTTTTAAATTCATTGAATAGTGCAGACACATACGTCATTTCAGAAAATATTCGTCGAAATAAAAATCATGATGTACGATTCCCGAAATAAAAAAATATCAACCAAAATCGGAAAAACGAAAATTTAATGAAGATGGTAGTTCTTTACCGTATGGATATAACAGAAAAAAGCAAATGTTGATAAGTAAATCAAAATAGTATTCATTCAAATTTGGATATTTTTATTTGTATTGTAAAAATATTTGTTTGTATATTAATTTAAAATTTTTAAGAATGTAATAAAGAATTAAACAAAAAAAATTCAACATGTAAAGGTAGACATTATTTACATACATATTATACGGTTCTATACTTTCGATTTTTTTTATGATCATTACATTTTTCAGAATCTTAATAAACTATTAATTATTATCTTGTTATTACTAAAATATTGTAATTATTTAAAACAGGAACTATACTATCATAGAATCATTCAATTTTTACATTATATTCTTTTTATATCAATTCCTTGCTTTGACTAGATAACTAGTGATTTGTATACTCGTATGTTAATTCAACAATAACAAAACCAAGTCTTAAATTTTTTTTTTTAGTTTAAAACTAGAAATTTTTGAATTATTTTTTATTCCATACAAAAACAAAAAAACAAAAAAACATAAATGCATATGAAGAGTAAAGAGTATATCTTTAGTTTAATTAGTTCCATATTTTTGATTTGCTGTTTGTTTTCTTTTTATTCATATTTTCTGAACATTCTTAATTAAAAAATAAAAACATATCTTACACGACATGCAGTCAACTAATTAATGACTTCCGTTTTCTCTTTTCTTCTATAAATTCTTTTATCCAGAAGGGACCACATTTTTATGCAAGCAAAGAAAAATCTATATCTTACTTTAATTTTTTTTCTTTATGCTAACAAAAAAAAAAAAAATAAATAAATAAACATAAACATAAATGCATATCAAGAGTAAAGAGTATATCTTTAGTTTAATCAGTTCCATATTTTTGATTTGCTGTTTGTTTTCTTTTTATTCATATTTTTTGAATATTCTTACTTAAAAATAAAAAAAATATCTTACACGACAGGCAGTCAGCTAATTAATGACTTTCGTTTTCTCTATTCTTCTATAAATTCTTCTATCCAGAAGAGACCACATTTTTATGTAAGCAAAAAAAAAATCTATATCTTACTTTACTTTTTTTTCTTTATGCTAAGAGAACAAAAATAAAAACAGGATTACAACTTTTCTTTTCAATTTTAAAGATGCGCTGTAGATTTAAAAATAAAAAATTTTTTCTGTTTTTATTTTCATATAAGAAATTTTCTTACTACTTTTATATGTGCGCCTAGTATTTAAACTTCAGTTATACAATTTTGTTTATTAAGGGCCGACCCTACGTTAAATTGTTTAACACTTGACTTTCTACTATAAAACCATTTGGAACTAATAAGTTAACAACCCACACATACAACTTAACTTAAAACCTGAACCAAAACGATCAAAACAAGTTCTTGACCTACTAACCAAGCATGATCTACATTAAACCCATAAATCAAAATGTAGGTCAACATGTCGTGCGATATGGGTCAAATTTTTTTCCCATCCCAAAGTGCAGGGTTACCTACTACTAAGTAAATTTAGTATACATTTACCACTTAGTATTAAATGGTACTATAGAATATTTGAAAAAGTTTTGGATTGATAATCGTTATGTGGAAGGTTAAAATCTGCTTTTGAAGAATGTATAAACATATTGTTTGAATATATGTACAACCCATAGTTCTAGAAATTATAAAATTCACCCAAATTATTTTAAAATACTAAAATATTAAAAAAATAATATTGTAAGCAGAGTGACAGGCTGTGAACATACTAACAGTTCGTACGGGTATCTAAGAGTTGACAAAGGCAACTGTATTCTTCCTTGTTTTTTTTGTTTTTACTTTATAGTGTTGTCAAGTTCGGGTTATTTACATCGTACAATTTTACTTTCCATTTTAATTTTAATTAAATTTTAACTTTGACTTTAATCTTAATTTTTTAGATATTTTAGCTTAATTTTAGTTCAGATTTTGATCTTCGTTTATTTTAGGGTTGACTGTAATTGTTGTATAATTTTGAATTTAACTACAATTTCAACTCTGACTTTATTTTAATCTTGATTTAAATTTTGTTTATATTAATTATTCGAATATTAATTTTTCTAACAAAATTACCAATTTCAATGTTAATTTCTATAACATTCGCGAGTTGCAAACGAATTTTCATACCGTCGATTGTCATCCTAGTTCAATTAAACCAGCAATCTTAGCTCTATGTGAAACACAAGGCAGCAGCAATAATGATAATTTTAGTGTTACCGGCTACTTACTTATTTCACACTTCGTACCCAAAAGAGGTAGCGAAATCTATATAAAAAATTACATCGCTTTCAACACACTTCAAAAATATAAATGTTCTAGCCCAACCTTCCACTATATTTGGGTCAAAGTTCTCGTTAAAAAGCAAGTCATACATTTCTGTTTCCTATACAGATCGCCCAACTCAAATGAATAGGAAACTGCTATGGAAATCGAAAATCTATCGAACCAGATCAAAGAAATTTTGGACTCATCTCCAGAAACTGAAATTGTTCTGGCGGGAGATTTCAACATTCATAATAGGGACTGGTTTCATTTCTCTAGTAACACTTCTCCGAGTCAAAACTTAATTGAGAAACAAGTTGAACTATTCTCCTCACTGTTCCACCTCTCTCAACTTGTTGAAAACCCCACTAGGATCCCGGACCGTGCTGATCAATCCAGTCACTTCTTGGATCCGTTTCTCAACACACACTTTGAACAATATGTGGTTTCACATGTTTTCCCAATTCCCAAAAAAGGTAATAAAAGTGATCCCTCCAACTACCGCCCTATTGCTATAACTTCGGTTCTCTCCAAGGTAATGGAGAAAATAGTGAAGCAAAACCTTCTGAAATACCTGGATCACAAAGGTTTCATGATGGTCAATACGGGTTCAGAGCCCGTCGTTCAACCGGTGATCTCATGACTTACCTTTGTGAGAAGCTAAACATCAACCTTCACCATTCTGGTGAGTCTGATGTTGTGGCTCTTGATATTTCTAAGGCTTTCGATCGAGTTTGGCACAATGCTCTATTGGCAAAGTGCAAAGCATTAGGTCTAGGTAGGGTCTTTCTAAAATGGATTGGAGATTTTCTTTCGAATCGCACGATTCGTGTACTGGTCGATGGATATTCATCTGACAAATTCAAAATAAATGCTGGTGTCCCCCAGGGTTCAGTTTTATCCCCAACTCTCTTAATATTTATACAACTCTTCTTAATATTTATCAATGGCCTACTCTCATTAACCTCCAATCCGATCCATAGTTTCGCAGATGACAGCACCCTTGCAGCTTCCTATGAATTTCATAGCCGCTGTAACATTAATCACCAGATTAATACAACAGCAAAAAATTTCACTATTAGTGAGCTAAATAACGATTTAGCAAAAATTCAAAAATGGGGTGAAGTCAATAGAGTTGAGTTCAACACCAAAAACACAATGCTGTCTGATCTCGCGGAAAATAGCCACTACTGTTCCTAACCTACTATTTCAGGGAGAAGTCTTGCAGCATTCAACAGATTTAAACATGCTGGGCGTCGGGTTAAACCAGAAATTGACGTGGTCAAATCATATTTTTGGTATAGCAAAGGATGCAGCTAAATGTTTGGGTTTTTTGTATCGCTGCAAAATTTACTTTTTCGCATCCGATCTTCTCAATATCTATAAAACGTACATTAGGCCAAAAATGAAGTATAATGCATACATTTGGGCTGCAGGGCCTCGAACAGCACTGGGTTATTTAGATAATGTGCAAAACAGAGCTATTCGTTTAATCAACGACCCCAGTGTAACTTCTATGCTCACTTCACTTAGCCATCGTCGCACAGTTGGGTCACTGACCTTGTTTTATAGGTATCTCGTAGGGATTAACACTTGTTCCAAAGAAATTAAACAATTAACGCCTCCACTCAAAGTTTTCCAACGAGAAACAAGGAGGGCAACAGATGCTCATCCCTACCATGTTGAGTTATCGAGATGGCGAAATACAGCCTATGTAAATTCGTTTGTCATGCGCACGTCCTGTTTGTGGAACCATATACCATCGCATGTGTTCCCGAAGGTTGGCAATTAATATGTGTACGATTTTCTTAAGTTTAAGAAGAACATTAACATCTTTCTTCAAAATGCCCCTCCAAATTTTCCTACCTATCCCTCATAATCCAGATTTCCCAATGCCAATTTCCCCAATTATCCTTCCCACATCCCTATCCGCAAAACCAAACTGTACATTCGTATTAAAGGTTCAATCCTAAAGTTTGGTTTTAAAAGGGGGGTGGTTTTGGTTGATTAAAGTGCAAGACTACCTTGAGGAAGCACGTGTAGTTCCTCTTGGTGTTTCCACCAACCCTCGTAAAAAAAAAAAAACAAATACAGAAAAAAATATGTGGGTAATGAATGCATTAGTAACTTATATATTCAATATAGAGATAGGGTTAATAAATTAATCACTGAGGAAAAAAAAAATACTGCTCGGACAGAATATCTTTACACCCCAGTGATACTAAAAGACTGTGGAATCTATATAAAGAGATCATTTTTAACACTGATTCCATCGAGTAAAAAAATCCAATTATAATAATATGTCAGAATGATAAAACAATCGAAAATGAAAAGGAAATCTCAGAATGCTTTAACAACTTTTTTGTAAATGTAACGAAAGAAATTAACGTACCTAATACTACCCTTGATCATGTTTATATAAACCAATTCAGGCGTACTATCTTCTCAAACTTTCAATTGACTGAAACAAATTCCGAAGAGGTCTGCACAGCTATCAGCACATTAAATGCGGCAGCAGCGACTGGAATTGATAATATTACTACGAAATTTATAAAACGCTTTGCTGATCGTTTGGTTCCAACTTTCGTTCAGTTAATTAATAAATCATTTCGTAACGGTATTTTTCCGAATAAACTTAAATCATTATTATTATAATTATTATAATTCCAATTTATAAAAGCGGAAGTAATACAGATTGCTCAAACTGTTTTATAGAAATTGCCCATTTCTATTTTACCTGCTATTTCTAAGATTTTTGAAATAGTTATAAAAAATAGATTGAATTATTTTATTTCTAATAATAATATTTTAAGCGAGCAACAATTTGGTTTCCAAACGAAATCTAATACCACAGCTGCATGTCTGAATCTAACCGACTTTATATCGAAAAGTATTGACAGCAAAAAATATACTAGTTGCGTATTCCTTGATCTAAAAAAAGCATTTGATTGTGTTGACCACCAAATATTATTGCTTAAACTTGCTAGCTTTAATTTTACCAGTATACAACAACAATTTTTTAAATCATATTTACAAAACAGAATGCAAAGAGTTCGCATTAATAACACATATAGCTCGGAAAAGGTTATGCATAAAGGTGTACCTCAAGGCTCGATTTTAGGACCGGATCTTTTTATGATATATATATTAATGATCTAGCTCGTCTAAACTTAAAAGGAGATCTACAATTATATGCAGATGATGCGGTCCTAAAATACGCTGAAGGTAGTGAAGAAAGTACAAAACTTTCAATTCAAAATGATCTTGAAATAATTCAAGAATGGTTAAATAAGCATAGGTTTAGTTTAAATGTAAAGAAAACAAAAATAATTATTTTCCAAAATAAATCGTGGAACTTAGAAACAAATATACCTTTTGAAAATGAGAATATTGAAATTGTCAAAAATTTTAATTACTTAGGATTAAATATAGACTACAAATTAAACTGGTGCAATCACATTGATAATGTAATAAAAAGAATAGGGCCATACATATTCATCTTACATAGATTACAAAATTTTCTTTCTAAGGAAGCTTTATATACGATTTATACATCTTATATAAAATCACACATCTGTTATCTCAACCCAATTTGGGGTAGAGCCGCGAATGTCTATCTAAACAAGCTAGATATCGTACATAAAAAAAGTATAAAGGTAATTAATCGATACCCCATTCGACATCCCACAAGCTTATTATACTGTAAACAATATATTAGTTTAGCAAACATAAGTAAATATGAACTATATGTTTTATCGTTTAAGATTATTAATAATGATATTAAGCATAATTTCATACTAAACAGAATGATTGATGTTCATAACCGTAACACTCGTAACAAAGCGAATTACTACCTTACATTTTTCCGTACGAATAACCAAACAAATAATGTCGTATATAATTGTCTAAAAGCGTAAAAGTTTCCAGAGAATTTTAAACGGATTGAAAATCTACCTAAGTTAAAATCAATGATTAGAACATTTGCGTTGGAAGGTTAGCATCTTGGATTCGATTGTTGAACTACATTCAAAAAAAAAAAAAAAAATAGCTGTTATTGTTAAGGAGAATTAAATGAATTTAATTTAAAAACTTGATGAATGAATTGTTTACTATATTAATTACTTATGTTAAATACTTAAACACTTTATATTTATCACAGTTGTTTAATAAAGGTTATATTATTTGTTATATTTTTCTCTTTTGTTATGTTTTTGTTTTTATTCTTTCTTTTATTAGATATAAGAAAAAAAAAAAACTTCTTTATACTTTTGATCTAAATTTTAAATTTAACAGGCCATACGGCTCAGGCTACTGTCAAAGTAGTAACTTAATCATAATATTATTTATTTCAAATGTTAATTGATTTAATGTAATTTATAAATACTAGAATAAAGAAAAAAAAAAAAAAAAAAAATCATGTTCCTGAAAACCATAAATGCTTCATTCAGCAAAACAAAACAAAAGTAAATTTTGAAAACTGCATTTACGTATTTTATGATTTAGAAACAAGACATGAAGAAATTAGCTCTACAAAAATAAAAGAACATGTTCCAAGTTTATGTGTTGTTCAACTGAGATGCTTTAAATGTATAAACATTGATTCTCTATACTTCTGTCAAAAATGTAAATTAAGAGGAAGAGTTTTTAATACAAAAAATGTGATAGAGGATTTCATGGAATTTATTTTAAAATTAAGGAAGGAATTCAAAAAGATTGTCATAATTCCTCATAATCGACAGGCGTTTGACCATCAGTTTATTCTGAATTATATACTCAATAAAACTCGTATTGAACCAAAGTTAATTATGCGAAGTACAAAAATTATTGTTATGATAATTGATAATGTTAAATTTATTGATTCTATGAACTACTTTCCTATGGTTTTGGCAAAATTACCGAAAGCTTTTAATTTATTGATCAATTTGAAAATGGGTTATTTTCCACATCTATTTAATAAATTGGAAAATGAAAATTACATTGGCACACTTCCAGCAATTAAATACTATAACTCTAATACAATGAAAGCAGATAAGCGTAATGAATTTTTAATGTGGTATGAACAAAATAGAAACTCAGAATTTAATATGGAGAGAGATATTATAGAATACTGTAAAAATGATGTTGAAATTCTAACTAAAGCATGTCTGGTTTTCAGAAATTTTTCTTTAGAAGAATTTAATGTTGAACCGTAGTAGTAATAATATGTACGTTCTAGGACTGTCAAATGACGTCACCTCAAATTTGACAGTTAATGTATTATGTAATAGAAATTGGGGGTGGTATAATGGAATTGAATTTTCGTTTCTGAAAGTGAATGAAAACGATGGTCTCAGCGGAGAATTGGGTTGGGTGCAGAAGCTGGGGCTAGAAGATGGAATATGAATAAAAATAAAATAAAAATACTTGAAGTTTTGCTTTCGTTAACCGATATAAATGTGAATATGTGATGATCTCACACATATGTAATTGCTCTACAACTTTGAATAAATATTGCCATCTCTTCTATTCATTAAAAGTATTCATATTTCCAAGCTAAACATAATGTAATCAAAATATTTAGATGTATCTATCCTATAGCTTACAGGAAATCAGAAATTTAAAAATGATTTGTGTTTGCGATAAGAAAATTTTATTTTTCAATGAAAAAAAGTTGCGGTTTTTATATTACAGTGTATAAAAAATAAAAATTAGAGTATAAAAAAAAATAAACAAAAAATTTTAATTTTTGAATGAAAAAATGTTGCGGTTTTAAGAATATAAAGTATAAAAAAATTTCTATATCATAAAATGTTGTGATACATATTTTATTATACTTATTGTTAATAAAATTAAAAAATGATGTCAGGGAATCCTGCACACATTTGAATGATATGATATGATGATATGGATGAATAGAACTTTGTATAAATAAAAGGTGTTGTTTGAAAAACTTATTATTAATTGTTTATTATTAAATTAAAATTGTTGTTCTTATTAAAAATTTAAAAAAAAGAAAAGAAAATGAAACGATCTGGTAGTAAAACCTTCAGTGACTCAGATATTAAGTTCTGTGAAACCTGTAAAAAAGATATCCAAGGATAAAATAATTAAATTATTAGAAAATTCTTTGAAAAAACATAATTCTTTCAAATTTAACTTTAAATTATTTTTTGAATATATAAAATATTTGAAAACGGATAATAATAATTTGGATGACTTAGAAGATTTTAATTTATCAATAAAGTCTTTCAATACGAAAATGGAAATTATACTACAACCAACCGAAATATTAGAAAGGTTAGATAAATTATTGCAGTGTCTTGTTGTTAAAAGTGAAGAATTTCAAGAAAGGGATAGTGGTTGGGCTCTACTTCGAATAATACATTTAGAAGTAAACATTAATCAATACAAACCTTTACGAGGATCACAATATCTTCCGTTACCAAAATTTTTGAAGACTAAAAAGACTTGTATCAACATAATGAACGCTGATGAGTATTGTTTTAAATGGAGTATAATATCAGCTCTGTACAAGGGTTCTGGTAGATTGGAACGAACACAAACATATGGGATTGCTGATATACAATCGAATAAAATACAACTGCAAAATATTGTACTAAATTTTGATGTTTTAGAATTTCCTATGAAAGTTGCTGATATAAAAAAATTTGAACAATTAAATGCAACAATTAGTATCAATGTTTTTGGTTTTGAAAAACAAGAAACATCTCAAAATACATTCTACAAAATTGTAGGTCCATTTCATTGTACAATACAACTACAAAATATTATACTAAATTTTGATGTTTTAGAATTTCCTATGAAAGTTGCTGATATAAAAAAATTTGAACAATTAATACCACAAATTAGTGTCAATGTCAAACTTCATCATATTAATTTGCTATTAATACAAGAGGATCAGAGAACACATTATGTTTGGATTAAAAATATTTCTCGTCTATTAAATTCGCAAATTACAAAGAATAATTAATATTTATATTATAGAGAAAATTAATATTTTGCAATCATTGCTTAATTCATTTCAATAATGAGGCAAATTTAAAACAACATAAAAGTGAGTGCAACAATGTAGTTACAAATCTTCCAACAGCTGGAAAAGCAACATTAAAATTTGAAAACTACAACAAAAAAATGAATGTACCATTTGTCGTGTATGCAAACTTTGAATGCATTCTTCAAGATATAACAACATGTTTACCAGATTCATCTACATTAACACAACAAACGTTCAAGAACATATTCAATGTGCGATGGCATATTTCATCAAATCATCTTTCGATCAAAACTCTAATATATTTAGGATGTATACCTGAACTGACTGCATTGATATTTTTTTGGAGAAATTAATAGAAGATATGAAACAAATTTATAGTAATTATTATAAAAATATTATTACATTGAAAATTCTTACAGATGAAGAAAGAATAATTCATTTAGAAACTAGAAATTGTCATATTTGTAATGAAATGTTAGATGAAAATAGGGTTGCAGACCATTGTCATTTAACCGGAATATATCGAGGACCAGCACATTCATTTTATAATTTGCAATATCAGTTACCAAATTTCATTCCAATATTTTTTCATAACTTTTCTGGTTATGACTGTCAGTTATTTATTAAAAACTTAATAAAATTTCCGGGTAAAATTAATGTTATTCCTATTAATAAGGAAAAGTATATTTCTTTATCAAAATGGATTAAGGGTGATGAAGGGGAATCTATAGAGTTGAGGTTCTTAGATTCATTTCGGTTTATGTTATTAAGCTTAGATGCATTAGTTTCTCAATTACCATTTGATAATTTAATAATATTAAAGAAAATGTATCCAAACGAAAACGAATTTAATTTAGTGAACCGAAAAGGGATATTTCCTTATAAATATTTAAATTCTTTTAAAAAATTGTATCAAACAGAGTTACCTTGTCAAGAAGTTTTGATAATAAATTTTCAAAAACAACAATTTCAGATAAAGACTATCAACATGCAAAGACTGTTTGGGAAACATTTGAATGCAAATATTTTAAAGACTATTTAGAAATATATTTTAAAACAGATGTTATTCTATTAGCAGATGTATTCGATAATTTTCTAAAAGTATGTAAGCAGATGTATGAATTAGATGTATGTAGATGTAACGTATACTATACGTTACCTGGTTTTAGTTGGGATGCTATGCTCAAATATACAAAAGTAGAAATTCAGTTACTAACTGATATTAATATGTATAATTTTTTCAAAAGGGGTATTAGAGGTGGAATTTCACAGTGTTCATTACGTCATTCTAAAGCAAATAATAAATATTTAAGTAATTTTGATAGAACAAAACCTTCAAATTTTATAACATATTTAGATATTAACAATCTGTATGGGTTTGCTATGTCTAAATTCTTACCTATATCTAATTTCTACTGGTATAATAAAATAGAAAATATTGATTTTTTGAATATACCTTCTGATTCAAATATAGGATACATTTTAGAAGTAGATTTGGAATATCCTGTTGATAAACATGATGATCACAACGATCTTCCATTTTGTCCAGAAAATAAAAAACATTCAAAAATGAAAAGTATAAAGCTAATTACCAGTTTAGAAGAAAAAAAGAAATATATTATCCATTATACAAACATTCAACAATGTGTAAAACATGGATTAATATTAAAAAAGATTCACCGAGCTTTGAGCTTAACCAAGATTGTTGGTTGAAAAGTTATATAGATTTAAATAACTATCACCGAACATTAGCAAAAAATAATTTTGAAAAAAATACATTCAAATTGTTAAATAATGCAATATATGGAAAAACTATTGAAAATATAGATAAGCGAAAAAATATTAAAATTGTAACAAATTGGGAAAGTCAGGGAAAAAGTTTAGAGGCAAGAGCTTTGATATCTAAACCAAATTTTCACAGTTTAGCTAAATTTACAAGTGATATGGTTGCAATTCAGTTGAATAGAACTAGTGTATACTATAATAAGCCTTTATATGTAGGTTTTTCTGTATTAGAAATTTCAAAACACAAAATGTATGATTTCCACTATGATTATATTAAACCAAAATTTAATAAAAATGTTAAATTGAATTATATGGATACTGACTCATTTATATATACCATTATAACAGAAGATTTTTACGAAGATATTAAACCTGACATAGAAAAGTTTTATGATACATCAGAATATTCAATTGATAATTCTTATAAAATTCCTCTGAAAAATAAAAAGGTTCTAGGTATGATGAAGGATGAATGCAATGGTAGTGTAATTAAAGAATTTATTGGATTAAAAGCGAAAATGTATTCGATTGATATTGAAAATAAAAATATTGTAGCTAAAGCAAAAGGTATCAAAAGAAATGTTGTAAAATTATTCACTTTAGATGATTACAGAGAATGTTTATATAAAAGAAGACTTTTTAAAAGTAATAAGTATATTTTTAGAATTTAAAATTATTCACTTTAGATGATTACAGAGAATGTTTATATAAAAGAAAACTTTTTAAAAGTAATATGTTAATTTTTAGAAGTAAGATTCATAATTTGTATACACAAAATTTAAATAAAATTTCATTGTGTTACCACGATGATAAAAGATATGTTTTTGATGATAAAGTACGCACATTGGCTTGGGATCATTTTGCAATAAAATAAAAAAACAAAATTAAATAATTTTAAGATAAATTCAATTATTGTTTTATTAAGTTTTATATATATTTTTCTTTTAACAATTTAGAAAGGTTTTATTTTTGGATAATATGAAATATTATTTGAAACTCCAGGTTTGCCAAGGTCCACTATTCTTATGCAGGATAATTTCATTTATTGTTAATCCTCCTGTTTTGTTTACATCGGACCATCCAATGCAATGAAATTTAGTGTTATGCCAATCTGCATTAAACATTACGTACTTTGCAAAATTAATTTTTTTTTTCGAATTGAACCACGTCGCTAATGCCGTTGCCTTGAGGGATTTGGGATTTTCACCTTTAGTAGTATTGCTCATAATGAAAATATTTTGAATAAAACCAAATTAGTTTAGAGAAAATATATTCTTTATATACCATAATAAGTTATCAATTATAAATAACAATATTAAGTTTTTAACATTTTTGAAACTTATTTTTACATTTTTGAAAAAAAAAAAATTGTATTAAAAATTGATTCAAGATAACTTAGAAAACATAGACCATTTAATTAATACAACACATATTAAATTTTTAATATTTTTGAGGAATGTTGGCACCATAAAAGCACATACATCCTCAAAAAAAATTTAAAAACCTGTGTTAAAAATTGAATCAAGATAAGTTAGAAAGCATAAACCATTTAATTAATATAATAAATGTTTAAAGTACTTTTAAGTTCTTGAAATTAGTATAATCAAAATTCATGACACAGAACATAAAACCGCAAACATTTTTATTTAGAATGACTTAGAAATTTTTAACTTTTGTCTTAATTTCTGTTAAAAAATTTGTGCTATCACATCGAGTCCCATAAAAATTCTATTACATAATTATAATAATAATAAAAAATTGAAGAAAAAAAAAAAAAATCATTTAAAAATTTTGAAATAAATAGCAGCTAACATTTCTTAAGATCTTATTCTTTTCTGAACAGTTTAATTAAACATAGTAAATAAAAAAAAATATAAAAATGGAGCAACCAAGAGCAAAAAAGTTTAAAATGAGTGCAGAAGAAGATGATATCTTAAACAATTTTATGATCGATATCGATCAAGAAACGAGGAAGGATGAGCAAAATATTCTAAAGGAATTTTTGTATGATATCAACGAGAGAAGCGGTTGTCAGAATTGCAGGAAAAGCAGAAATATGAGATTTTGCAGTTACAGGAGACGACTTCGAAGTTCGCAAAAACTAAGAAGGATCAAGTCAGATGTGTAGTAGTACACACAAATAATTTTTTTACATATTTACCCAAATACTATACTTTAAAGCATAGTCAACAAATAGTGGTAATATTAAACAGAAAAATATCAAATAATGATATTAAATATTTTTTCGAAATAATCGAAAAAAAAGAAAAATTTTTTGTCATTTTTTGGCTTTAAATGTGAAAATTTATAAAAAGTAAAAAAAAAATAAAGATATAATAAAAATTAAACAACTCATTTTTTTTATTTTTAATTTCTAAAATTTCTAGATTTTTCCAATCTAAATAAGAAAAAAGAGTTTTATTTATATGGAGATACCAGTTCTACACCGTACAGTGACTTAAAATTTTTTAAATAAAATTCTTTTTAGATTCATACTACTTGTTGATAAATTGTATAGCTATTTAAATAAAAAAATTTTTCTTTTTTATATTTTTATTGAATAACAAAATAAAAAGTCAAATTTATTATTTTAACAGATTTTTATGATAATCTACAACAACTTCCATTACTATTAGCTTTGTGTTGTTTTTGATATTTTACGCCAGTTGCTGATGATGAATGCATACATGATATTGTGCAAGATGCTGATGTCTTAGATTTACTTGGACTCCTATATTCTTGATGTTGAGCTATTTTTGTTTTTTCTTGTTCTTTATTATCCATAATGATTGTAAAAACCAAACTTTTTATCAGAGTGTCATGAACTTGGTGACCCAATGATTTTCAAAAGAAACAAATATTTTGACTGATACGCTTTTGACTTCAAAACTGGTTTAAATACTTTTAAAATTTTTGAGTCAGCTTTTTTATTAATGATTTTAAAATGTAAACATTTTGAAGAGCGCAGAATCCAAAATAATTAAATAGACATTTTTTGTACTGATTTTCATAGAGCTGTTTTAATGTTTTTAAACTTGTTGATACTTGTTCATCTAAGTTTATAGCATTATTTCGCTTGAAAAAACTTTGAATAATTTTTTGTTTTTCATCCCCTTTAACGTAAACTATAGTTTGATAATCTATATATGATTTTAAAAAATTGATTACATTACAGAAATGAGATGATCCATCGTTCCAAACAAATCCATGATGATTTTTTGTTAACCATTTATTTATTATTTTTGTATTATTATTTACAATATGATATCCATAAGGAGCTTTTATAATAAAATGCTGAATTTCACAGTTTGATGATAAGCATGCAATTTCTTTTATAATAAATTTATTTTGATTATCCCGGAAACCTTGAATATCAATTACAATGTATTTCATATTAAATTTTTAAATATGTAATTAGAATTGATTATTTAAATAATTTTGTTAACTTCTCCTGTTAACGGTTTAAATTCCACTATACGATCATTTAAAATAACACAATAAGCTGTAGTATTGTCTGGAATTTTTTTTAAAGTCTTTAATTCAATTTTGACATCAACTGGACCCATTTTAAAATTATCATCTTGATAACGAGTATCAATTATGAAGATTGGAGAATCATCTTTAAAGTTGTCCCATGAAACTAAAGGTTCTGATATTGAATTATTATAATAGAAGCTTCTAAAATTCGAATATGCTTTATATGCTAATGCATAACGAATTTTACGAAAATCTAAATTCATATCTTTATATGGATATGATTTAGAATTTAAATATACTTTTATATTTGTAATATCACAATAATTAAATTTTGAGGGATCTTCCTCAAGTTTATTTTGTTTATCAGTGTGTAAAAGAAAAATAATAAACCGAGGTTTTTCAAGTTGTGAAGTTGTTTTAATATTCCAAATATGATGTGTAGTTCCTGCTGGTAATATAGGATACTCATGTAATTCCCAATTTCTAAAAGGAATTTTCATAACCGAACCATCTTGAATACTTTTGTATAAATTTAATTTAAGATTATCAGCTAAGTTAATGTGTTGAACCTTCCAATATATTTTTGTAATAAGAATTTTCAGTTTTTCAATAGCAGCATTAGTAGCATTACATAATAATGAATTATCATTTAATCGAGAGAGAGTTAATATCAGTTCATGTTTTGCATTTAGAATAATATTTTTATAATCTTCTGCAAATCCTAATAATCTCTTTAAGGGTATACAAAAATTGAAATAAAGTCCTTTTATTTTAATTGATTCATTAGGTGACCAACTTCCATTATATAAAGCGGTACTTTCATTTTGATTGAGTGAAATATACTTTTTTAATGTTGAAGTTATACCAACATTACGATTATGATCAATTTCTTTACCATTAAGTTCATAACGAATTTCACCAAATAGAAATGGTATAGCATTATTAACTAGTTTAGTATGTGTAACAGCTGATCCATCATGTTTTGATGCATATCCTTCTATATTAATTAGACTTGTAGAAGGTAATATATTTAAATTCTGATTTTGTATTTGCATTTTAATGATATCACTTAATCCAAATGAACTTGTGTATGGTGAATATGAATGCCATTGAGCGCTAGTTATAGTTTCATTAAAAACAGCATCATTAAAAAGCTCCATTTTAATTTGCTTTTAGTAAATACCGAAGAGATTTTAGATATTCTTTGTTCTCAAATGATAATCGTTTTTTATATTCTAAATGTTGGTAGCCACCTCCTACTCCTTTGAATAATTTTGATTGATTAAACTGTTGTTTCTTACTCTGTAAAGGTATATAGAATTGATGAGATTGATTTTGATTAAATGTTAGCATTTTGAGGCTTTAAATGCAAACTAATTGTTATTGTTTCTCCATGAAAATTAACTAAATTACCGTTCTGGTCAAGCAGTTTTATAGTAATAGAACTTATCTGATTAACGGTTACTGGTAAATAAATTACATTATTAGGAACTTCAATTATTTTATATCCAGAACTAACGTTAATAAAGAATTCATGTAAAATGTGAACTTCTGCTCCATTAATATAAGTTCCGAAAATAATATTACATTTCACTCTTATTATGTTTATTTTATTAATATCAACAAAAAGATCTGAGGTATGCCATTTGTTTGACAATAATCTTTTTCTGCTAAAACCTAATAACCTACCAATAGTATCTTCTCTTTCGAAATCAATTTCCTTATCAGCAAAAATTTCACATTTTAATGTATTATTATTAAGTCTTATAATTAACTTCTCATTGTCTGTTTTAACAATATTCAATTTTTTCTGAGAAATGCTTCAATATCTTCAATTTCATATGAACCTGTGGGAAGAATAATGGATTTATTATCAATAATAAATCTATTATTTTCCTCATCTATATTCGGTATTGAATTATATGTTTGAAAATCTACTAAACCACATGTATATTCTTCCCACTTTAGGTCTATAGGAGGAAAATAATTAGTGGTTAATATGGAATAGTTTCCGTTTAAAGTTAATGTTATTGACATGTCTTTAATTGAAATAATGAGATATTTCGTAAATCTATTCTGCTTTTATAGATTTTCAAGGCTAATACATCATCATCATCATAATAAATGTATACCTATATAATATTTCTAATTCTAATTTTTCTTTAAATTTCTTGTATTACAACTAAATTCTATCTATTTTTTATCAGATAGTTTTACGTTTCTTTTTATTCAAATAGAAAGAAAGAAATAACCTTGAACTTGAACAAAATTATTTCGTTCAAGTTCAAGGTTAGTTCTTTATGTTTTAATAAAGCTAGACTAAAAATAAAAAAAATTATTTTTGTTTAATTATGTTTTATTTACTGATAATTTTGCTTTATTTTTTAACAATATGAAATAAAAATTCTTAACATAAATGACCACAATTATATGTATTAAAGTTTTGATATTTATTATAATTATATACAAGTTTATCACCTAAATATTTAATTACTTCTAATGGTGGACGTAAATTCCCAAAACTATCACAATAGTGTGTTATTTCTGCATTTTTAAAATAAGCTACCCAATGTGTTCCATTTCCAATATAATAAAATTTCTAAATTTATTATACGACATTCAAATTTCCAAGGCTTTTTTGCAGGTAAATTATTTCTCATAAAAACCCCTCGAAAATGTTTCAAGTATTTTTTACCAAATTTTTCTAAATCATAATTTGTAAGTGGTCTTTTAGGTAGCTTATTTAATCGTTTTTTGAGTTCAAATAAAGACCTAACCCTTTTTATATGGTTTTAAGTGTAATCCATTACCCCCTTTTAATGCTATTGCTTCCATCATTTTATTATGACGTTCACTTTCTATTAACTGATTTTGCGCACTTTTTGCATCATTTACAGCCTTAGCTATTCCTGCAGCGCCACCTGTAAGTGCTCCAACAGCTGATAAGCCTGCAAATATTGGATTTAAATATAAAATACCACCAATTTTAGGCACTGGAATAATTCGAGGTGTATCAATTGCATTTTTTTGTCCTTTTGAAAGTTTTCGAGCTGCATACAAAGCAATTTTTATAATATTTCCATCATTCATGAGCTTTTTTAAAGTCTGAACTGCTGTTTTTGATTCTTTTATAACATTTTTCAATTGGTTTTTCCTATTTTTTTTGTTGTTTTTGTTTTTCAGAATTCAGAATTTTGTTGTTTTGTTTTTTTACAGTTTTCTTTTTCAACCCCATACCGAATTTAACTTTAGCTTTCTTAGCGTTTGTAACTAAAAGAGCATTCGCTTTTTCTCTTAAACCAGAATATTTAGCTTTGCCTCTTTGCCAAGCTCTTTCTGCAAGTATCGTATCAGCTATATGACGTTTGTTTTAAACGATTATATTATATTCGAAACGATTATATTCGTTTATTATAAACGATTAATTCCTTTATCACCTCGGGCTAATTGTTTTTCCAGCTTTGTTCCAGGTCCACAATAATTCTAACCAGGTAAATAAGCTTCAAATGGCAATTTATTTATTAAAGAATTAACAACTCCTCCTCATTTATCAGATTTTTTATTACTATTTGAATATTTTTTATTGTCAGGCATGATTTGTAGTTTAGTTTAAGGAAGTTAATCAAATACTAAACACCTTTCAAAGAAACACATTAATATCATTTAAAACAACGATTCTTCTACTAGTTTAAAGATGGAATTTATAAAAGTAGATAACGCGATAATAGTAAAAAATTTTGATCAAAATTCTGAGAAAACAATAAAAAAACATGGAGAATTCTTTCCAAATAGTATAAGAGGATTAATAGTTGGACCGCCAAATTGTGGTAAAACAAATGTTATGATGAGTATGCTGCTAGATTCAAAAGGACTTAAATTTCAAAATATATTTATTTACTCAAAATCATTGCATCAACCTAAATATGAATATTTAAAAAAACTAATAATGCCAATCAAAGGAATGGGATATAATGAATTTTCAATTTTAATATTGATGTAATTAATACATCAGACTCTCAACCAAACGTAATATTTATATTTGATGACGTAGCTTGCGATAAGCAAGATAATATAAGAGCCTATTTTTGTATGGGGCGTCATCAAGGAGTAGATAGCTTCTATTTATGTCAATCCTATACAAAAATTCCAAAGCATTTAGTTAGAGATAATGCAAACTTTTTGCTTATATTCAAGCAAGATGATTTAAATTTAAAACATATCTATAACGATCATGTAAATTCTGATATGTCTTACATTGATTTTAAAAAATTGAGTACATGCTGCTGGAATGATAATTATGGTTTTCTATTAATTGATAAAGATAGCAGTTTAAACAATGGTCGCTATAGAAAAAATTTTGATACGATAAATTTTAGTAATCAAGATAATAGGTCCGTCAGCAGGTAACAGTTACTAACTGTACAGGTCTTTTAGCAGCTAGCAGTTAGCAACAGAGCAGTTAAGCTCATAATTTGCAGTTAATAATTAACCAGATCAGTTAATATTTAAAAATGGATGAACAACTTATGAAAAATTTCATTAAAACTCAAAAAAGTTTAAAAAAGAAATATCAATCTTTAAAAGTTGCAAAGCTATCAGAAGATCATAATCGAGAAGAAGCATTTACTCCAATTATAAAACCATTGAAAGAATTAACGAATGTTGTTAAACAACAAAAACAATTTTCAGGTAACTTTATCAAACCTGAAATTAAATCGCGTGATGATGATGATAATAACACTAGATCAATGACGTCATTCATGCAGGAAACTAAAACACCTAGCAACAAAAGTAATTCTTACAGTAAATTTAAAACTTCAACACCGAATACTATAAAATTTAAAACACCATCTATAATTGATAATTTCAGTGATGAATCATCAATTTCACAATTTCCTGTTTTTAACAAGTCAGAACTTGATAGGTCATATGGCCCCTATTTTGATGTGTCATTAAGTGTTCGAAAACTTGGGAATGCTAATTTCAAAATAGATGAGATTAGTAAAAATATATTGATTGATAATGAAGTTTTTGAAGGAACTAATGGTCTATATGAATTAATATTTTTAAAAAAACCTATAAACTATACTGAAAGTGATTTAAGTACATACCATCAAATACTTAATAAAACAAATGCACATAGAAGAAATTATAATCATTTAGAAAAAATAAAAGGGAATAAAGGTTTTAAATTTAAGAATATATTAAGAAAATTACATGAACATGATTACAACACTAGACATAAAAAAACTGGTTCAAGTTATTCAAAAAAAAATTTTACTAACTTTTTACTTAAATCGTTTTCACCAAGAACTCAATTAAATTTTACAAATCAATCAAATCAATATATTTATTGGTATGATCCTAATGAGTTAGTTGATAGATTAAGGCTTTTAATTGCATCAGAAACAGCTGGTAACAATAATCATAACAATGAAATTGTATCTATAATTGAAGAATTGAGAGAAGCAAATATAATTCAATAACATTTTACATTAGCAATCAATAAAAATCAGAATACCGTCAGATAAGTTTGGACGTAGTATGATTTCATCTACTTCTAGAAAATTACATACTCAAGGTACTCCCGGTATAGGTTTCAAGTTAACTCCCAAAGGAAATTATGATTTAAATAACAAAATTTTATCAAATGTTCAAGAACCAGTTAACGGAAATGATGCAGCAACGCAAACATTTGTAAATAACCAAATTTTCTTTCACAAAGAATTAATAAAAAACTACATAGGAGAAATGTTTGAACATA
>OX352772.1:257954991-257997491 GCA_947095535.1 Poecilobothrus nobilitatus | reverse complement strand
GTCCGGAATTGGATAAGCATCTGAGATGGTCACGGCGTTGAGTTTTTTAAAGTCGACGAGCAATCTGTATTTTTTAATTTCAGAAGAATCAATCTTCTTTTCGACGATCCAAATAGGGATCAAATACCAAATAATTGTAAGAACTTTTGGAACCCTTATGATTCCATCTTTTAGGGGTTTCTGGATCTGACTTCTAATTTCAGCTCTCATATTGACTGGCTACAGATATATTTTTAAATTGTTAAAGTTTTTATTTCTGCTCGAACGTAGGTGTGGATTGTTTTGTGCTCGTTTATAGGTCCAAAGAGTTTATGAAACTTATTTATGAGCGTAGAGCGTAGTAAATAATTCGCTCGAATTTCCATACTGTTCCCTTGAATCGATATTTTTCTTTTTAATGATATTATGATATTTGAAGAAATTGTAAGTATGTTCTTTTTGAGGTCAACGATGACTTGTAGCTGGTTGAGTGTAGCTGGTTATGACGTCGCCGATAATTCCGTCAAATGGTTTTAATCTCCGTAGTATGAAAAAGTGGAGTTTAGTATCATTTTCGAATGGTTGATATAGTTTTGCGCTGATTTTTCTAGTAATTGTAATATCTCCACCTGCCGAACGGATAGTGAATGGTTGTTTTATTGATCTGTGCCAATTCTAACTTGATAAAATTTTTGTTTGCTCCAGTGTCTATGAGAAACTTAAGCAATTCACCATCGGCTGTGGCATATTCTAGGTAAGGTATGCTCGAGAGGCTGGGAGGATAAAATTTAACTAATGTTTCTCTTCTGATCGCAATGAAGCCGAAATATTCCTCATCATACGGCTCATATTCATATCTGATCTCTGTTGTTTCACTGTAAGGCTCATTTTCAGGTATTTCCCTTTGAAGACTCTTTGTTGCCTCTGTGGTATATGATATGAATCGATGAAGGTTGGATTATGGCGATTCATGTAATTTACTTGTTTTGTTTAAATTGAACGATCTACATCCGGTGGTTTTGGTTGAGTGGGCTTTTTTGGCGGATCTTTATTAGTTTTTTGCGACACGATTTTATTGTAGTTATTTTGATTTTGGTACGGTGGTTGGTAACTTATCGGCCTTTTTGCTAATAAACATTTCTTTGCTGTATTTAGTTCTATACTGGATTTCTTTTGGAATGTTGGTTTATTACAGGGAGAATTCTGTTACTTAAATTTTTGTTGTGTATTAGTATGTTTCTGACATTCGTATTTTGGATTTCAAGTCAGGGAGAAAATGCCTCCGGTAATGTTTGGGGTTACTGTATCATAAGCATTGTGGAGAGCCCACCATTAAGTCCTCTTACAGACACATCGAGGGCGTTGTTACGATGCGTTTCACTTAGTGCCTCCATTGTTTCTGCACTGTATTACTCGATTTTGATCTTGTTGATTATTAGCGATAACTGATAGTTAACGTTTGTATAAAACTCATTGATTGTATGATTTTTCTCCGTTAGACCAGATAGCTGATATACCAACGTTCTTATATCTCGCTTGTCTGCATAGGAGAAGGATCAGCATTTTTTTATATCTCCCCAGCTATCATCGAAGATGTTATGCGATAAAAGAGCTCCATTTGCACTTCTACGAATTTTTTGGCGGATATTTTGCAGAATTTATATATGGGCTTATCCTTCACAATTTCATAGTCAGTTAGTATACCCTCCTCATAATGGATCCATGATATGTAATGGGTATGATTTCCATCGGATTTTTGTTCAACACATCAAACACATCAAATGGTTCAACCAACTTTACAAGGCTCTAGAACTGAACAAGATCTAAGGGAGATCAGTAAAGGGATCCATGACGCTTTTGAATTTTGCTGGATACTTCGTAGTGTTCCTTTTTAGCCTAATGCGTTAATAATTGCAATAAGCCTAATGCAGTACAATTTGTATCACTCGACAATGAAGATTGCATTTTCCAACTCACTATTTTCCCACGGTGATAGCGTTCTGTGGTCGTTAATAGATACATAAATGCTTATTGAGTATTTATTGCTTTATGGGAGGAATAAAATTAAATTTTCTCAGGTGAATATTTCATATAAAAAATTTGCTGAGTTAGCGTCTGGTTGAAGGCATGTGTTATATTTGGTGATTTAACTTGATTGATAAGATAGGTATTGTTTTCACGCCAAAAATTTGTATCCGAGATGTTTGAAAATATGCACTACCCCAGTGCGTAGAAAGCTGTACCAATTTTTACACCGTGATGTCTTTGTGGGTGTGTATGTCTATGGGCGCGTGTACAACCTAAATGACTGAGCGGAATTCTTTGAAATTTCATATTTAAGGTTTTGATGTAAATATCTCGGATTGAGAAGATTGAGGAACAAATCGGACAACCGCAAATGGTAATTTCCTAATGTCAAAAATTATATAAACATAAAGATGTCGCACATAGACGAAAAAAATAAAGTATGTTGAGATCAACTTTGATTTATAGTAACATGTCCTATATTTATAGTAAAGTAGCAATATTTGATGTATTTTAATTTCAATATCATTTTTGCTGTATGTATTTTGTTTTACTAGAAACAATGTTGCAATAAAAATCAAAATAAAAACTATGTTATTTTTTTATTTTAAATTTTTCTGATCTTGTTAGACCCGTACGATAAGTATCGGGTATAATAAAATTACTCCTCCATTTGTAACACCTCGAAATAAGCGAGCTAGATATACCTTCAAAGGTATCGATCGGATTAGAATCAAATTCTGAGTCGATTAAGCCATGTCCGCCCATCCGTCCGTCAGCACGCTAACACAAAAACTAAGGAAGCTAGAATCTTGAAATTTACACAAAATATTCTGGGAGCAATTTGTAGGTTCCCTATTTTTTTTGGTTGAGTTCCGACCAAAACGTCGGGTAGCTTCTTTTAGATTTCCACAATTTTTTTCAAATAGAGCCATGAAATTTTAACTGCTGATAGATATCATAAAAATATTAATTTTATGTTAATATTAATTTTTCTGTAGCCCCATCCGTTAAGGAGCTACAGCCCCCCAAAGTTCGAAAAATCTCTATATTTAAATTGTTATAACACAAGCTCTATATGGTATATCTTCAATCTGAAAGTTCCAAACTATAGGTGCTATTATGAGCTTTACAAACATGTATATAATAAATATATACTTGTGCTATACGGTGTCTTAATTTACCGTTATGCGAAACTGAATTATTGCAAAATCCTTTAACCCTTCTATCTTCTAAACGGTTTAAGTTGGAAACTTGAAATTTTGACAGAAGTTAGATCTTTGAAAATAAGTATGAGTCATTTCAGAAATTTTTTAAGAGCTGTAAGGGGTCAAAAACTGAAAATTTCCTATTTTTAAACATCTGTAACTTGAACACCTGTTAAAATTTTTCTGAATTAATACACAAAAGTTAAAGCTTCAACATTATTCTCTTATTTCTGTTAACAACTTTTTTTAATAATATAGGGTTACTTTATAATTGACGAAAGTGTTACTTGATTTTTTCAAATTTTCTAACAAATTTCTTTAACGAATTTTTTGCATTTTGTTTTACTCGATAATTTGAAATTGATGAGGATATAATGCGTAGTACAAAAAAATGTAAATAAATAAACAACATAACGGTTGATTGAAGAATTTTTATTTATATGATATTGATATACATACATACTTATATAATATCATGTTTATTTGCATATCGTATATGTCACTGATGAATGAATAATAAGAGAATAGATGTATATTATATAGCGCCGTATTTACATACATATATGTATTTTATTGTACTCATAAGAAATTATTCTATGAATGGAAATATTTTTAAAGAAATATTGCAATGTATGGCGATATACTTATAACAATATAAATATACTATGTGCGCATTAATTCAATATAATATAATGGCCCTGATTTCGATAGTCATTTCATAAAAATGAAAATGAAAAATTTCATTTCATTTTAATAATTTTTTACGATTTCGATATTCGGGCAAAATTAAATGGAATTTAAAATTAAAATGATTTATATTACTTTTTAAACCGGCAATACTTTCTTATTTTGAGGTTTTGACTATACAAAGAAAAGCTATAAGTAAAAAATTAAGATTTAAAACACGTAGTTCTCAATACTGTAATAGAAAAAAAGCAAACAATTAAAAAAAGTGCCGAAAAGTGGTTCCTTAGTTTTTGGGTTCTGTTTTTTGGGAGGACTTAAAAGTTGAACTTTGTTATGTTTTTTTATGATATTTAAATTTTTATTTATTATATTTAAATTTGTACAAAATCGGTGAGTATTGAGTACCTTTTCTTTAAACATGTACCTATATGTATAATGAATTCTTGACTTGAATGAATTTTTATTATTTTGTTTTTTAAGTAATAAAAAGAGGAGTTTTTTATGCCAATTGGCAAATTTATATCTTAAATATAAAACAAATGTTAAAGTTTTTCAGTTGGCTTTTTTCCTTCTAAAATCAACTTTAGTATTCCCTCTGAACAATAAATAAATAATATTATATTATATTCACATAAATATAAATAAAATACTTCATAATTTTTTCCTAAATCCATTTTTACAAGCACTCATTTAACAATTTCAAAATGAGAAAATTTTACGTTTTAAATGAGTATATTCATAAAATATGACTATCAAAATCAGCTTCTTTTCATTTTTTATGATTTTTTTTCATTTTTTATGACTATCGAAATCAAAAATTTTGTTTTTCATAAAAAATGAAAGTGATATGACTATCAAAATCGAATGAAAACGAGGAAGAACACAGTTGCCTTTGTCAACTCTTAGATACCCGTACGAACCATTAGTATGTTCACAGCCTGTCACTCTGCTTACAATATTATTTTTTAAATATTTTAGTATTTTAAAATAATTTGGGTGAATTTTATAATTTCTAGTATTATGGGTTGTACATAATATATTCAAACTATATGTTTATATGTACATTCTTCAAAAGCAGATTCTAACCTTCCACATAACGATTATCAATCCAAAACTTTTTCAAATATTCTATAGTACCATTTAATACTATAAGCGGTAAATGTATATTAAATTTACTTAGTACAAAATAATAAATATAATTTTAAATATTATATTATATTATATTTAAATATTCCATTGACAGAATAATTTCATATAAGTACAGTAAAATACATATATGTATGTAAATACGGCGCTATATAATATACATATATATTCTTATCACTCATTCACTAGTGACACATACGATATGTAAATAAACATGATATTATATAAGTATGTATATATATCAATATCATATAAATAAAAATTCTTCAAGCAACCGTTATGTTGTTTATTTATTTACATTTTTTTGTACTACGCATTATATCCTCAACAATTTCAAATTATCGAGTAAAACAAATGCAAAAAATTTGTTGAAGAAATTTGTTAGAAAATTTGAAAAAATCACTTTCACAAAAACACTTTCGTCAATTATAAAGTAACCCTATATTATTAAAAAAAGTTGTTAACAGAAATAAGAGTATAATGTTGAAGCTTTAATTTTTATGTATTAATTCAAAAAAATTTTAACAGGTGTTCAAGTTACAGGTGTTTAAAAATAGAAAATTTTCAGTTTTGACCCGTTACAGCTCCTAAACGGGAGGTGATACAAAAAAAATTTCTGAAAAGACTCATACTTATTTTCAAAGATCTAACTTCTGTCAAAATTTCAAGTTTCCAACTTAAACCGTTTAGAAGATAGAAGGGTTAACGGATTTTGCAAAATTTGAGTTTCGCATAACGGTAAATTAAGACACCGTATGCCACAAATATATATTTATTGTATATATACTTTTAAAGTTAATAAATGTAGTAATCGTTTGGCGTTTTCAAAATGAAGATATACCTTATACAACTTGTGCTATAACAATTTAAATATAGAGGTTTTTTGAACCTTTGGGGAGCTATAGCTCCGTAACGGGTGGGGCTACAAAAAAAAGTTATTAAAAATAAAATTAATATTTTTGTGAGATCTATCAGCAGTTAAAATTTCATAGCTCTATTTCAAAAAAAATGTGGGGATCTAAAAGTTAGGTGTTTGAGAGCTACCCTAAGTTTTGGTCCAAACTCAACCAAAAAAAATGGGGAACCTACAAATTACTCCCAGAATATTTTGTGCAAATTTCAAGATTCTAGCTTTCTTAGTTTTTGAGTTAGCGTGCTGACGGACGGATCTAGCTCGCTTATTTCGAGGTGTTACAAACGGAGGAGTAATTTTATTATACCCGATCCTATCGTACGGGTATAAAAATGAAAGTGATATGACTATCGAAAGAATTGTAAAAAATGTATCTAGATAAAATACGTATTGCAACTTGGAATTCCAAAGGTGTCCTAAATAAAAAACATGAACTAGAAATTTTCTTAACGTCTAGAAATATTGATATATGTCTGATATCAGAGACTCAATTGACAATAAACACAAACTTTAAGATACTAGGTAATGAATGTTATAAGGCAGTTCATCCTAGTAATCAGCCGAGAGGAGGTAGTGCAATTCTAATAAAAGGAACTATAAAACATAATGAAGAATTCAAAATTGAGTCTGATGAAATACAGCTTTCTATGATCAAAATTTCATCTACTAAACAAGACCTTAATATTGGTGCAGTATATTGTCCACCAAGATTCAATATAAAGAAAAATATTTTTAAAGAACTCCTAAATGTCCACGGACATAAATTTTTGCTAGGAGGTGATTATAATGCCAAACATACTGATTGGGGTTCTAGAACAACGTCAACTAGAGGTAGAGAGCTAAAGAAAGCTATTCAAGAGTTAGGTTGTTGCCATCATTCGACTGGCAAACCAACTTATTGACCCACAGACACCAACAAGGCTCCAGATCTAATTGACTTCTTCTTAACCAAAAGAATTTCAGGCAACTATACAAATCTAGAAGATCACCATGATCTAGATTCTGATCACTCTGCTGTTATACTAGATTTGAATGAAAAAATAACTAGAAAACTAAATAAGCCCACACTGACAAATAATACAACAGATTGGTTAAGCTTTAAATATGAAATCGTAAACTACATTAATTTAGAAATAAATTTACAATCAAAAGAACAATTAGATCTGGAACTTGAAAGCTTTATTAATATAATTCAAAAAGCTGCTTGGAATAACACAAAAATAATTGAATATAGGTCAGCAGCAAATGTTTATCCCAGAGAGATAACTGATTTAATAAAACGAAAAAGAAGGGCTAGACGTAGATGGCAACAATCTCGTCACCCTGATGATAAGAAGATTTTGAACAGATTATGACAATCTCTTAAAAGAAAAATCAAGATTCTAAAATCAGTAGCATATGAAAATTATATTATCGGCAACAAAAGAATCAAATTACTCGTTGTGGAAAGCAACGAAGAGTGTGAAAAAGCCGATTAAGCACGCGCCACCGCTCATGAAACCAGACGGAACTTGGGCAAAGGATAATAAAGATAAAGTCGAATTATTTGCAGATCATTTAGAAAATACATTCAAACCAAACGATATAAATTCTGATCTTTGTTTATTAGACAATGTTATAATAGAAGAAAACACTATTAATCCATTTACACAAGAAGAAATTAAAGAAATAATAAAAACTCTAAAGTTGAAAAAAGCCCCAGATTTTGATCTTATTACAGCTCAGATTATAAAAGAGCTTCCACAAAAAGCCCTAAGATTTTTGAGAAAAATCATAAATGCGGCAGTAAAATTGAAGAACGTTCCGAGCGCTTGGAAAGTGGCAGAAGTTATTATGATAGCAAAACCAGGGAAGCCATTAAATGAGGCGAAATCTTATAAGCCAATATCTCTGCTACCCATTATGTCAAAACTTTATGAAAAACTGTTGTTAAAAAGGCTGAAGCCAATTATAGAAAATAAAAATTTAATTCCTAACCATCAATTTGGTTTTAGATCCAAGCATGCAACAAGTTCATAGAATAACAAATGTTATAGAAAAAGCATTCGAAGAAAAACAAATATGCTCCACAATATTTCTAGACGTAGCACAAGCGTGTGACAAAGTTTGGCACGAAGGTTTAATATTTAAATTAAGAAGATTGATACCGTTACAATATGCAGAGATACTCGAATCGTACTTGTCTGAAAGATTATTTAGAATTAAACAAGATGAAGAGTACTCTACACTAAGAGAAATAAAAGCAGGTGTGCCTCAAGGCAGTATTCTAGGTCCTATATTGTACTTGCTTTATACAAGTGATCTACCAGAAGTAGAAAATGTAACTGTAGCAACATTTGCTGACGATACTGCAATATTGGCAGTAGGATCGAATATTGACGAAGCTACAAAAAAATTACAAAAAGCAAGTGAAAAAATATGTTACTGGACTATTAAATGGAAAATAAAACTAAATGATTCTAAATCTGTGCATGTTAATTTTTCTTATAGAAATATAAAGAATCCACCTAAAATAAATTTAAACGGTGTATTTGTATCAATCGAAAATTCTGCAAAATACCTAGGAATGACACTGGATGTCAAGCTAAGGTGGAATGAACACGTTAAAAAGAAAAAACTAGAACTTGAAAATAAATATAGAGAAAATTACTGGCTCCTAGGGCGTAAGTCTAAACTACCAATATATAATAAAGTGTTAATTTACAACCAAGTAATTAAACCTATATGGTTATATATGGTTATATGGCAACTTTGGGTTGTGCCAAGAAAACGCATATTGCAAAAATAAAATCTTTTCAGAATAAAGTCCTACGTAACATAGTAAGTGCTCCCTGGTATGTACGTAATGGTGACATTCACAGAGATTTACGAATTCCCAAAGTTATAGATGAAATATGCCATAAAGCTCGTTTAGAAGAGCATATAAATCTTGAAGCTGCTCAACTAATAAATAATCAAATTATTATAACAAGGCTTAAAAGAAAAAGACCTTTAGATATAGTACGAAGTACAGATTTCCTTAGGGAAAGTACATAAAACCTATATTCAAAACAAGATAGCAAAAAATTAATGGTTAATCAGTTTGACTAGATTTAATAAGGGAAGGGTGTGGTTTAGTCGGTAAGAATCCGGCATACACTTCTGCTACGGGACGGTCTGTATCTTTCGAAGATTCCACACCAATCCACGAATACAAGAAAAAAAAAAAAAATATTTATGTGAATATAGGCATTTTTATAAGTAACCTATGACTATGCGTTAGCATAGATTGCAATAAAGCCCGTTATTAATGTACTCTTTATTAAAAAAAAGGTACGCAGTACTCACCGATTTTGTAGTAAAATTTAAATATCATAAAAAAATAAAAAAGTTCAACTTTTAAGCCCGCTCCAAAAAACAGACCCAAAAACTAAGGAACCACTTTTCGACACTTTTTTAAATTTTTTGCTTTTTTTCTATTACAGTATTGGAAACTACGTGTTTTAAATCTTAATTTTTTACTTATAGCTTTTCTTTGTATAGTCAAAACCTCAAAATAAGAAAGTATTGTCGGTTTAAAAAATAAATATAAATCATTTTAATTTTAAATTCCATTTAATTTTGCCCGACTATTGAAATCGCAAAAAATTATTAAAATGAAATGAAATTTTCCATTTTCATTTTCATAAAATGAATATCGAAATCAGCGCCATTATGTATATGTGAAAGAATATTATATCTATTAAGAAAAGAACTATAATATAATATTATTTATTTATTGTTCAGAAGGAATACTAAAGTTGATTTTAGAAGGAAAAAAGCCAACTGAAAAACCTTAAGATTTGTATTATATTTAAAATATAAATTTGCCAATTGGCATAAAAAACTCCTCTATTTATTACTTAAATAACAAAATAATAAAAATTGATTCAAGTCAAGAATTCATTTAAATACATATAGGTACATAACCAAAATAAAACAATTTACTGTTACAAAGAAAAAGTTAAGAAATTACCAATCCAAATAATATAAAACAAAACAAATAACAAATATTAAACAAAAAAATTAAAATAAATTATAAAAAAAACATAATAGTAACATAAACAATTCAGACTATATAAGAAAATATTTAAAACTACAATAATTAATATTTATTAAAATAGAAGATTAAAATTAAAATATGATTATTAAAACTGACTTCTGACATACAAAGGCACCACTACCATTTTGCTCGTTAATAGATACATATACATACATATCATGAAAAAAATGATAATAGTATTTAATTATTTAATTAATAAATTTAATAAATAATAGTATTTTTAGTAACGGAAAAATTAGAGTAAAAACAATGTATTTTAATATGGATAAATAATAAATAAATAAAAATTGGCAATTTTAGCTTATCAAAACTTAAAACCTAGGATCTTTTGATCTTACAGCTTTTGGTATTGCCCAACTACAGTATTTTCTGAGTAAGATTAGAATTAAAAAATCAAGAATTTTAATTTTATGATTTTAACAGGCCTCCTCTTTTCTAAGCCATGTTTTATTCTCTTTTTCTGTGGCCAGTATACAATGTTTAATTATGTTTTTAATAAATCTAATTTCCTTTTTGGTAGAAATTATCAAAAATTAAAATATGTATTTCGCAAATTTTAAAAATTAAGTCAGACGGAACAAACAAATTTCCAAAATCTGAATTCTCAGAAAAATTTTAGGAAAAAATTAGAAGAGGAACAACTTCATCTTTCTTTCTCATTATGTCAGAACATTCAACACAATTTATTTTATCGTATCATTATTAACATTAATAGACAGAAGGTATATATCATCAGCATGCTGTTTCGACACTAGATTTGGAAGATTAAAATCTCCACAAACGAAGATCTCTGAGTTTAGAGGTAGATTTGTTGATAATTTTTCTAGTATGGAACAAAAAGTTTCGTATTTTTCAACTGGTGAATTTGAAGGAATATAGCAATTAATAAAAAACAAATTTTTATTGATAAGTTGAATTTTAACTCCAATTATCTCTAAGGATTCATTTACGGATATATTAATTTCAGCTACATTAAATTTCGATTTAATTGCAATCAAAACTCCACCGCCTTTTAAAGATATAAATTGTTGATCTAACTCACTAGAATTATATCTGTCTTTTCGGAAAACAAAATAAGACGAATTAACAATTTTCAAATTTTTTATAGATGAGGTTAACCATGTTTCTGTCAAGAGGTAGACGTCATAATCCATAATAGCAGAATTCAATGGGACATTTTTTGTTTTTGTACGAAGCCCTAGGACATTTTGATAATAAATAGAAGAAGTCTCTGTTATTTTTATTAAATTAGGATACGGATCGAAAAAATTTGCTGTGCGTCTCTCTAATCCTTTGCATGTACTCCATTCTTTTATTAGAAACATGACTACGGTAGGAATCTAAATCAGACAAAACCTCTTTCTTCGATATATTTAATGTTTCAGGGAACTTTAAAAAGAGATTTAATAACTCATTGAAGTTAGATGGTAAACCTTCTGCCTGAATGAGTACCTTGGTATTCATTAATGTTTTGCCATCGATGCACGTGATCATCTTGATTGTGCAAGTATGCAAGATACAGTCTTACGTTTCCATACACACGATTACCACATAAACGAGCAAGAACAAAATTACTGTCCGTGTCCAGTGAGAATTGTTTTATTAAACGAACCGTAGGCGGATAAAGTGGATTAATAAAGCTTTGTCGTGCCAATGTTTCCCCTTTATTAAAGTTAGGATAGTTGCCTGCTTGTTTAGTATGATTGGTTGGGTTGATTTCAGTTCGTGTAGTGTTTGGTTTATGATTGTGTGATAAGTTTTTAAGCTGTTTAGATATTCTCTGTGTATTTTGGTTATGGGATTTATGAAAACTGTTGTAGCTAAAATGTGGAAATCTGTTACCATACTTTATAGAAGCAGGAAAGGTTATGTTGTGGTTTAGTTTACCAGTTTTTCTGTAATGTGTTATTTTATTAGTACTTTTATTTATAAATTTATAGTTGGAATTTTTATTTTTAATTTTTAAACTTTTATTTTTATTACCTTGCTGTTTATTCTTAATTGTACCAGTTGCATTAAGAGTTTTCCATTTTGTACTAGTGTCCTCAGAAAGCAAGAGAGAGCAAGAATCTTTTGGCACATCGATTTTATAACAGCAATATGAAACTCGTTTTCTATTTATAGAGCGTGGAGTAATGTTTTTGACAATAATGGTGTTATTTTAAAATTTAACTGTAAGAACTCCTTTATATGATAGTCCATTAAAAAGAATGAAAGGCCTTTTACGTGTATTGAACAGTACTGCGATTTTTCGATACTTTCTTCATTATTTGTAACTTTTGAGACTCTTCAATTAGCTGTAGCTCAATAGAAGGATTATTAAAAGGTTCATTAGCAAAAATATTATCAAGAATACCATCATCTTTGTAAAGAGGATTTATTTTCTTGCTAATAATATTAGTCAAAGACGCCACAGTATCTTTAATTTCAGCCAGCTCGTTTTTAAAATTAACTTCAACAGTATTGGTTGTTTTACTGTAAATACTGAGATGTTTAATTGCATCCTTAAGCTCAGTTTTTAAAGTGTGAAGATCTCTTCTAAGATATTGAAAATCTTGCTCTAGAGATTTTAAATTCGTTGCTGTTGAAAGGTGTAGATGATTCATTTTCTTCAATTCTCAGAAAAAGATCTGCAAATGACTTCGAATTTGACTCCAGCACGAATTCTCCTCTTCATATAATAAGTCAAGTTTGGAAATCAGATTATCATAATGATTTTTCCCTATACGTTGAATGTTCTGACATTGTTCACATACAAAGTATTCTTTTAGTTTTGACATCTGCCAGTTTCTCTCTAAGCCCAGACATGTTCCATGAAATGAATCTGAACAAAAACTGTTACAAGTAATCATTTCTGATTATACCCATACGATAAGTATCGGGTATAGTAAAATTATTCCTCCGTTTGTAACACCTCGAAATAAGCGAGCTAGATATACCTTCAAAGGTATGGATCAGATCAGAATCAAATTCTGAGTCGATTAAGCCATGTCCGTCCGTTCGTCCGTCAGCACGCTAACTCAAAAACTAAGAAAGCTAGAATTTTGAAATTTACACAAAATATTCTGGGAGCAATTTGTAGGTTCCGATTTCCGCTTGCGATCAAAACTCCGGGTAGCTCCCGAACAACTAACTTTTAGATCTTAGATTAGAAAAAATATTAATTTTATGTTAATATTAATTTTTCTGTAGCCCCACCCGTTAAGGAGCTACAGCCCCTCAAAGTTCGAAAAATCTCTATATTTAAATTGTTATAACACAAGCTCTATAAAGTACATCTTCAATCTGAAAATTCCAAACGATAGGTGCTATTATGAGCTTTAAAAACATGTATATAATATATATATACTTGTGCTATATGGTGTCTTAATTTACCGTTATGCGAAACTGAATTATTGCTAAATCCTTTAACCCTTCTATCTTCTAAACGGTTTAAATTGAAATTTTGACAGAAGTTAGATCTTTGAAAATAAGTATGAGTCATTTCAGAAATTTTTTTTGTATCACCCCCCGTTTAGGAGCTGTAAGGTGTCAAAAATTGAAAATTTCCTATTTTTAAACATCTGTAACTTGAACACCTGTTAAAATTTTTCTTAATTAATACACAAAAGTTAAAGCTTCAACATTATTCTCTTATTTCTGTTAACAACTTTTTTTAATAATATAGGGTTACTTTATAATTGACGAAAGTGTTACTTGATTTTTTCAAATTTTCTAACAAATTTCTTTAACGAATTTTTTGCATTTTGTTTTACTCGATAATTTGAAATTGTTGAGGATATAATGCGTAGTACAAAAAAATGTAAATAAATAAACAACATAACGGTTGATTGAAGAATTTTTATTTATATGATATTGATATACATACATACATACTTATATAATATTATGTTTATTTACATTTTATTTTAAATTATTACAATGAGTTACACAATAAAGTAGGTCAGTTTCTGCAATAAAATAATACAGACTAACTATAAGTTCAATTAAATATAAGTTCAGTTAAATATAGGTAAGTTAAATGAAGATATTTTTATTTATTTTTTTTGTTTTTTTTTTACGAAAAAGAGTGCACTTAATGTTTAAATAAAACAAAAATTAGTAAACTCAGCACTAATTAAGTAATAATTTTTTTTTGTTTTTTTCTGTTTAATAATAATGTATGTCGCAATGTTTTAATGAAGAAATAAATAAATAAAATTTTAATTCAAAGAAATTAACGGAAATTAAACTGAACTGAACTTGTAACTGATTAATACTAATATACTGCTCATATATTCTCTTCAATATTACATACCTAAATCCAATATGGAGCAGTATCCAATGTATGAACGTCATTATCCAATGTAAAGAAAATTGACGTTCTGCACAAAAAAGCTATCAAAACTATTCATAAATTATCTTAGAAGATTTCCTACGAACTTACTATACACTCAACGGTACTTAAGCTTCATTAGCATCTGCAAATATGAATTATATATAATTAAATTATTATATATTATTAAAATCGTTAATGACAAAATCAAGCATAATTTTATATTGAATAGGATGTTTCAAAATCGAATAAATTCGAAATAAATCGAATTTCTACTTAAATTTATTTAGAACAAATAATCAAACTAAAAACTGTTTGTATAATTGTTTGAAAGAATATTGATAATATAGTATTATTCAAACATAAAATTAGGGAACATATTAATTCTACATAAATAATTTTGTGAGTTTGTTTCTCAATTTTTTTTTTTTTCTATTTTCTTTTTTGTTGTTTATATTTTATTTCAATATTTAAATTTGACGTTTATTTATTAAAAATTATGCGACCATACGGCTACGGCTAAGATTTTTAGTTTTAAGTAAAATCTTTAGATAAATAATTGTAAATATTATTGAATTAATCAAAAAAAATTATTGAATTTTTCAAAAAAAAAAAAAAAATTTTACAATTTACATAGTAATAATATAGCTATATAGATTATATACATTTATAAAATATAAATTTTTTAACTAAAATTAAACTTATAAATTATGCTCTCATTCTTATTTTCTAAAATTTTTAATATACTTTTTTAGAGATGATTTGAACTTTTCAGCATTTTTGTAATCCTTTATGTAATCCGGTAAATTGTTATATAATTTAACTGCGCTATTTTTCAGACTATTGTATCTAGTGGACGTTCTATCTTTGGATATATTTAGTTTAAATCCTTTTCTTGTGTTATAATTATGTATTTCCTTTCGTTTATTTAGTATCCCATTTAACTTTAGTTTTTTGTTTACAATATTATGAATATATTTACACTTTTCGAAGTAGATTAGTTGATTAATATCTAATTCTTCTGTCACTTATATAGATTTTTTGTGCTACATCTCATATCCATCTTATATAAGATTTTTAGTGCTTTATTCATTATTGTATCTATTTCTTTTAGATAAAACTTGAACAAAGGCTCCAGCTAGTAATGTTATATCTAATTTTGGATAAAATATGTCCATTATAGATGAGTTTAGCTACTTTCTTAGGAACTCCCCCCGATCTTCTGATAATAATTACTATAGGAATTACACTATTTTTAATTTGTTTTATGTGTTTATGCCATTTTAGATTTTCATCAATAGTGACTCCCAAATATTTTACATCATGTGCTCTGATTAGAGACTGATTGTTAATTTTTATGTTAATTTAAACACCGCTTCTCAGATCAGGCTTAAAAATCATATAATTGGTTTTTTTTTTATATTCATAATAAGTTCATTAACTTTCAGCCAATGACAAAATTTTTCCAAGTTCTCTTTTAAAACAGTTTCTAATTCAAAACAAGTAAAACTAACAGTAAATCGATGCAACCGACTTATTTATACCCTACATAAGTTAATAAGTTAATCCATAAGTTATTTTAGTTAGGTATTTAATATAACTAAGCTAAAAAAATAAATGCTTTTACAACCTTTGTACAAAATTTCAGATTTCTATCTTTATTAAATTCGAAAATATGCTTGTTAGGTCTTGAGAAGTGTATGAAGGCACGCGGACCACCACCCCAATTCATCTCAAATTTTAGAGACATCAACAGGGTAGAACATTCTTATATCAAATTTCAAGTTTATATATTTATTAATTTCGAAGATATGCTTGTTTGGTCTTAGGAGTTGTGTGGCAGATACCTGAACAACCATTCTAATTCATCTTAAATTTTGGATAAATCAGGGATTCAGGAAACAACACCCTAGTACCAAATTTGAAGTTTCTATCATTATTAATTTCGAAGATATGCTTGTTCGGTTTTGGGAGTTGTATGGGAGGTACCCGAACGACCACTCCAATTCATCTCAAATTTTAGGGAAATCAGAAATTTAGGAAACAGCACCCTCGTATCAAATTTGAATTTCCTATCTTTATTAATTTCGAAGATATGCATGTTCGGTTATGGGAGGTACCCGAACAGGTCCTCCAATTCATCTCAAATTTTGGACAAATCAGGGATTCAGGAAACAACACCCTAGTATAAAATTTGAAGTTTCTATCTTTATTAATTTCGAATATATGCTTGGTCGGTTTTGGGATTTATATTGGAGGTACTCGAACGCATGCTCCGATTTCGCCCATTTACAATCCCCGCCTTACCTTAGTCATTGTTATCCTACAGTATAAATGTCATCAAGATAGCATCATTATTTTTTGAGTTATCGTGCGTACGGACGGACGGACATCGCTAAATCGACTCAGGCGGTGATCCTGATTCAGAATATATATACATGTCTATACTAACTCGCTTCCTTTTGGTGGTTACAAATACCATACCAAAGTTAATATACCTTATACTTAATGTGTAGGGTATAAAGAGTGCTTACCTTAGAAACAATATTTGTGTCATAAGCATAAATATTATATTTTGACATTATGCCACAGTTAGCCATATTTATGATGTATAGTAAATATTATAGAGGATTCATTAGAGATCATTGTGGTACTCCAATTATTTTGTTTACAAAGGTTCTTATTCTCATATTAATTATTTTTTCCAAAATTTTACTTAATGAGCTTAGTTTAGTAATGGTCTATAATTTCCACAATCCGTTTTCGATCCACTTTTGTAAACTAGGGTTATTATATAGCTTCTTTCAAGCAGTTAGGAAATATACCTATCGATAAACTTTTGTTTACTATATTTGGCAATGGCTTTTTGATTACTGACGCAAGAGCTTGTATATCTTTCACTGTAATTTTATCCAATCTTGCTGCGGCATTTTCATTTAGGTTCATTATTATATTAAATATTTCATTTTCATTTGTAGGCTCTAAAAAAATTTACTTATGATTAATCATATTACTTATTGCAGTATAACTAGTATAGATCGCCTTGTTATTCTTTATTACTTCCTCGCCTTTTTGATTGAAAAATTTATTCATAGTTGTTATTATTTCATAATCATTTTCAGTATAATTTCTCGTATCCAATCGTATAGTGTTTATATATTCCATTTTTTCATTGTTCATGTTGTTTCTTATTGAGTTGTTTATAACTCTCCATAGTTTTCTTGAATCGTTACCAGTTTCCGATATACTTCTTTCTAGGTGATCTTTTTTGCCTTTTCGTATTAACTCCGTAGTTAATTTTTTAGACATAAAGTACTGTTTTTTGTCTATGTTTTTACAGAATAAGTTTTAGTGCTCAATTCTTTCGCTGCTTGTATAATGTCTATTAATTGATGAATTTGATCGATATTTTCATTTTCAAGTTTAGATCTTACAATTTCAAGCATATTGTTATAATCTATATTCACTTAAATTATTTTTGCGTTGGCTTTTTACTTAGTTTAACTGATTTCATGTACGAAATGGTAATTTTTTGATCTGAGATCGGTATTTTTTAATTTATATGATATATCTATCTTATCATTGCAATTAGTGATAATATGATCAATTAAAGTATTTATATTCGCAATTTCTCTTGTTCCATCAGTTTCATTTATAATATTATATCCTGAACTTGTCAACATGTCTATGTACTTTGTTGTAGTATTAGTATTTTCAAATAGGTTTATGTTTATATCTGCAAAAATTGTTAGATTTGTAATCTGATCTATTTGTCTTTCCATTTGTTCTATAAATATGTTGTTGTTAATATCCGGCGCTTTATAGAGTGTACATATTTTAAGTTAAGGTGTTATGTTAATTAACTCAATGATGGTTAAATTGTGTAATTTTTCTTGAACAATTATGTTAAAATTTAGTTCTTTTTTTATATATATAGCAGTACCAGCACCTCGGTTTTGATTTCTACAGTTAAAAATAACTTTATAATATGGTAAATTAAAGTAAGTCTTTTCATTATCGTAAATCCAAACTTCATTTAATATCACTATATAAATATTATTAATTTTCTGTATAGTCGCTTCCAGTTCATAAAATTTGTTTCTGATACTACATATGTTTACGTATAAAAATTTTAATTCACTTATATTTTGTTCTTTTGTGGGTTCCATCATTTTGCTATCAAATAGTTTTGCTACGAACTCTTTTTTTTCTGAAAATGCTCTCTGTATTTGTTGTATATATGGCTTCTATATGTTGTTAGGTCTTTTGTTACATCTTTGGCTGTTATTCCTATATTTTCATGATATTTATCATATAATTTACGTAAGTCTTCATAATTTGTCGGAAGTCCTTCTACGTTCATAAGTACTATTATGTTAGTTTTTGTCATACCATCATAACATATATCATCCTGATCATGGAAAAACGACAAAAATAACCTCACGTTAGTATATATTTTATGATCACGTAATCTTTAAAGTACATATATGCTATCCCCATTTTCCACTGCTTTTTTTGTTAGTCTAAAAATTAGAGGAACCATTAGATCAATGTAGTTTTTTGGTTATCTTGAAAGTTGTTGCAATTACTTCCCTCCAAATTATTGACTTGTTCATTCAATGTTTCTTCTTTGTTCCAGTTGAGATACTTAGAATTAGTGTTTATCTGGCTATTATGACTATTAAAACTACTAAGAGTATTATCGCAAGTTGAGTTAGAATATATATTTATTCTGCGATATATAAAATATGGATTTTCTATAGTCACTCCAAGTTGTGAAAAACAACTTCTGTTATTGGAGCTTTGGTCATACCTTACTTGGCTGTAAGTTTTTTATTGGTGACCATCTATACAAAGACGCTTTATGGGGTAAATTTAATAATAGTCCCTCTCTTAAAAAGTTATAACCAGATTGGGATCTATAAAAAATATTTTGTGCAATAGTTTTTTCTTCTTGACCCCATTGCATTCAAACCTTTTTACTTTTTACTAGCCTTTGCAAAAGTTTTGGAGTTTTTATTAATTTCTAAGTTGTCTATCATATTTGAAACTTGATTTCTTTTAATCTTCGGAGAAATGATTTTCAATTTTCTAACTTACCTTCTTAATTTATTTATTTCTTGTTTGGACTTACGTAACTTTAAAATTAAACTATTATATTTTTTCCCATAGCTGTTGCATTTTGAACGGAATTTTTAACAGTTTGTGTGTGTGTGTGTGTGTGTTGGTATCTTTGTAGGCACGTGTACAGCTTAAGCGACTGAGCGAAATTTTTTGCAATTTCATATTTACGTAAATATCTCGGAGTGATAAGCTTTTGGAGTAAATCGGACAACTGCAAGTGGTAGTTTATTAGTGTTCTTTTTAAGTTTTTTACGAATATTTCGTAACAGAAAAATTTTATGAGAAAAGTTATAGAGAAAAAGTTGTTACACAAGTAAAGAGCAACAAATTTGCCATAGAATATTTTTTGATCTGGCTAACTTTAACTTTTATTTAATTTTTTTTCTAAGTCGAAACTTCATACATATTATAGCACGCCATATGAATTTATATGAACAATTTTTTTTTGTTTATTTTTATATCTCTAAAAATTTGTATACATACATACATATGTGCTTATATCTATGCATATTATTCTTTTGTTGATGACATAAAATTAAAACGGTAAAATTTTTGTTAGCAGATTCAATATTAATCTTATGTTTGTTTTGTATTTGTTTACAGTTTTTATTATTTTTTACTTCTAATATTTTTGAATGAAAAAAATATCATGTACCTACATTACATAATAATGGAAATGGATGTATGAATGAATGCACATATATTTTTACTATTTCATTGCTTATTATTGTTATTGAATAAAACAAAATGTTGTTAAATTATTAGAAGTTATTTTGCTTTGGTATAAATTATTATGTACAAAATCTATAAATTTTGGCATTCTACTTTTCGTGTAGTGGCGGTCGGTTCTGTGGTGGAGACAGCAGATTTTTTCCTATACCTTCAGTTAGGAAATGATCTTCACAAAGAAAAATGTTGGTTTTATCACTATTAAAACCACACAGTTTGCGCCATATATTTCCCATTTCAGTTTCAGCTGACGGAAATTTGATATTTGGGTGCTTTCTCTGGGATTTAAGACAGTGTAAACTACACGCAAACTACATTTTGTTAGATTTTTTCTATTCATTTTAAAGAACTAAATCAACTATTTTATAACTATTTTAGATAATTTAAAAATGATTTCTTTGATTTCAAATTGAAATTTACTTTACACTTAGAGCATTCATGTCCCATCAGTAAGCCTAGGGGAAACCCTAAATCACCTTGGTGAAATGATGAAATCAAAACTCTAAGGAAAGATAGTAGGAGCGTTTTTAATAATGCCAAAAAAACGAATGAGGTACAGGACCGGAGCTCTTATAGAACGGCTCTTAGTCAGTACAAAAAAGCACTTAAAAAGACGAAAAGAGACACCTGGAGAATATTCTGTGGAGGTATAGGAAACATCTCCGAGGCATATATACTTAGGAAAATTCTATCGAAAAACCCCATGGTTCCCAGTCTTCTTAAAAAAGAGAATGGCAGCTGGGCTACTACAAGCTAGGAGTCGTTGGAATTACTTTTAAAAACCCATTTTCCTGGGTGCACAAATAACAGCTCAGAGGTGGCGTACCCAAGGCCGGCAAAAGTAGTCACGTGCGAAGGACGGACTTTCGCGAAGAACTTTCGGCCTATAAGATTGTCATCCTTCCTTCTAAAAACCTTAGAAAGATTGATCGTCATCCATATCCGCTGCAACTTAGATAAAACTCTGTTGTCGGCCTCTCAACATGCTTACTGTAAAGGGAAGTCAGTGGATACTGCACTTCACACTTTGACGAGCTCGATTGAAAGATGTTTAAATTGCAAAGAGTATACTTTTGCAGTTTTTATAGACAATGAGGAAGCGTTTAATAACGTCAATCAGGCAGCAATTGTAGATGTACTCATAAGCCTAGGAGTTGAACCGGATCTAAGAGCACTGATAGCTAATATGCGAAATAGCACGGCCATCAGTGCCAACTTAGGCAACGCTTCAGCAAAAAGGTTTTTGAAAAGAGGGACTCCGCAAGGAGGTGTGCTATCCCCCCTTCTTTGAAATATGGTGATAAATAAACTGCTTAAAATCCTGGAAGAGGCGGGCTGCACAACAATTGCCTATTGCTGTCGTGGTCACTGGCAAGTTCCCTGACAGTCTCAGGGACGTTTTGCAACTTGCGCTAAACAAAATCACAACATGGGCTACAGACTGTGGACTGTCAGTAAATCCACAGAAAACCGAACTGGTCCTTTTAAAAAGGAAATATAAAATTCCTAAAATAAAACCGCCTTCGTTAAATGGCTCCATTCTTTCCTTTAGTGAGACGGCGAAATTTCTGGGTCTAACTCTAGACATTAAGTTAAGCTGGAAGGCTAACATCTCAAAAAGAGTAAAGAAGGCTTTAATAGCACTCTACTCGTGTAAAAAAGCCATTGCTAGGAAATGGGGGCTTCAGCCATACATGACTTACTGGCTATACACATCCGTAGTAAGACCCATTCTTATGTACGGAGTCCTAGTATAGTGAAAGGCAATCGATAAAGAGGTCAACCGCAAGGCAATCCCTAGGGTCCAAAGAACTGCCACACTATGTATTAGTGGCTCTTTAATAACAACCCCTTCTGCGGCATTAGACACCATGCTTAATCTGATGCCTGTAGAATATTATAGTAAATTTGCAGCCGCAAACACAGCTGTGAGATTAAAAGCTACATCCCAGTGGATCAATTCACGAGAAGCTCACTCGGATATCATAAACCAATTCAAGTCCACTCCCGCCTTGGTGGAGTACTTGTCCCCCACTTACTTCTTCGGGAAACCTCATGAGACGAGCATCCCAAGCAGTGAGAGTTGGAACTCGAACACAGTGATGACCTTCGAAGGAGTACAATTCAACACTGATGGTTCAAAAATGAACAGCAGTGTAGGATGCGGGGTCTTCTCAGATAATCTGAATATCAGTTATAATTTCCGATTACCAGACCATTGTAGTGTCTTCCAAGCGGAAATTATGGCAATTCAGGAAGCCTTGATTCTACTGAATAGAAGCGTTTTGACTGTGAAGCAAGTACGTATTCTGTCAGACAGTCAGGCTGCATTAAAATCTCTGGAATCAACATGCACAACCTCGACGACTGTAATAAACTGCCGAAAACTTCTTAACGAGATAGCCAGGTAGTGTAGCATTCAGCTTTGCTGGATACCAGATCATCGAGGTATTCTTGGAAATGAAAAAGCTGATGACGTAAGAATTGGTACAACCCTACAAATTTTGCCGGATAGGGCACGACTAGGGGTACCTCTATCCACAAGCAAAACGTTATTTCGAAAGGAAATAACAGATATAGTAAATTACAAATGGTCAAACTTGACCTCGTGCAATACCACAAGATTGATATGTCCCAAAACCGATTTAAGACGATCCAATGATCTGCTATCTCTCAAAAGGGCAGACATTGAAATGACAATGGGTATAATCACCGGTCACTATCTAATAGGGAAGCATGCCAGAAGACTTGGCTTATTCGTAAATGACTATTGTAGAGCCTGCAAGGATGAAGAAGAGGAGGAAACTACTCTCCATCTCCTTTGCACATGCCCGGCCTTGTTGGTAAGAAGGAATACCCATTTGGGGCAATATCTCTTCGATAGCCTTAGCGATCAAGCATGTAAAAATGTGAAGAGTATTATTGGCTTTGTAAAAAGCTCAAATTGGTTTTAACGAGTGGGATAGAAAAGCTTCCATGTGGTATCACAATGGACCAAATACGGTATAAGGATGCCTTTTTGGCAGCCTCCTTATTCTAACCTACACTTTCACTCACTTGTAAAGAAATAATTTTATTTATGTACCTAAGACTATGCACAGAAAATTCCCAACTAAATACATAGAAAATTTTTCCATATTGTATTGATGTAAAATCTCAATATTGAATAGTCGATCAATGTAAATAGAAAAATTTCATATTAAAATTCTAAGAAGCATTAATATAAAATATATAAACTTATAAATCTATACTACTTATATACTTATACATACACGAATGTTAGTGTTAAAATACAATTGTAACTATATTTATAATATGTATGTATTTAGTTTAGAAAAAATTTTAAGTAGTCTACAAAGCCCAATGGAGGGGAAACGATAACTCTTTCTTAATAATCTCCTAATAACATATTTTTGCTTCAAAAAAGTATGTTCAATTTTATTGGCATAAACACCGGCTAACCCTATATTTCATATATTAAGTTTATATTGGAATATATCATAAAATACCATTTTCAAAATCCTTAATAAACAGACTTTTTGCAGATAGTAAAACTTTCGCAAAGTATAAAGAAAATAATTCCAAAGTTGAGGTGTTAGGGTTAATTAACGCATTAGTATGTCAAAGAGGATAGGTAAATTTTAAAATTTTTAACAGATTCAATAATATAGCACTCGGGTTTACAGTTGACATGATATAAAATATCTTTTATGCAAAACAGAGCTCCAATTAGTATTACATAATGAAAATAAACTTGATGAATGAAAATTTAAATCAATATTAAGAGGATCTTACCGAATTAAATTAGAGTAGTTACATTATTTTAGTTTAATTGCTGATAGTTAGTTTTTGCTCTTAAAACCAGTTGAAGGCTAAATTTTTTTTTTTTCACTTTTACAAAATTGTTAGTTTCTCTATTTAAATCAAGCATTTTCGGCCGGGCGAATTCGAGTAGGTGCCACACAACTTCTTTCTTTGTGTCGAAATATTGCAGCTAGGTATGTGCAAAAAGAGTGTCGATAAAATTTGGTTGGGCTAGTGCGACAGATTCTGGTAGCTGCCATACAACTTCTTTTTTTAAATAAAAATAACTCAGTGTCTATTGAAACTAGGTATCTGAAATTTAGTGAAGAGGTGGCGAGTTCCATGCCAACAACTTTTGTAAAATTTGGTTGGCCTAGAGCAGCCGATTCAGGCTCTCTGCACCTCTTGGAACTTAACGGATTCTTGGATTCAATATTCAACAAATGCAGACGCGTTTGGAGAGGAAAACAGAAATTTAATATATGAAGTTATAATATATATACCAATCAAAATACTAAGAACTACAAAAATAAATAACTAAAATTATTTTATTTTTTGAAAAATAAGAATAAAAAAAAAAGATAAAAAAATAAATTAATTGGTTTATCACAGAGCTTAATTTTATATCATTATTTATTAAATAAATTTTTATAGAAAACCAAATGTCAATAAATTGTTAATAGCGCAAATATTCTAATATACAAACAATTAATATATAAAAAAAAAATTTAACTAACATCAAACTTTGCAAATATTATAACATTTTAAGATACAAACAATTAATGCAAATAAAAAATAAAAAAAAAAAAAAAAAATTAAGGATAAAAAAATAAATAAGGAAGAAATTCTGTTTGTTTGTTTGTTTGCTGGGCCGGATTCACGTAAAAACCAGCAGTCCGATTGCAACCAAATTGTGCAGGAACATTTCTACGACCCCGAAAAGAGATATAGGCTATATCGTGTTTCGGTTCATTAACCCTTTGGGCCCGAGAGCCTTTTAAAGCTTTTTGGTTCTTTCGTTGTCCTGCCTAAACGGTTTGACCAAGTACCAAAGAAATTTGGTTGCAATACATTAACCGAATTCGACCAGGCGGGCTTCCAAAAAATGTTTTGTTTCCGATTTATGTCTAATTTTGTATAACGGTTTTATGATCTGCAAAAGGCCTAAGACAAATTTTTATAAAGTTCCGGTAACCCGTTTGGGCACGAGAGCTGAACGAAGTTCATTAAATTTCTTTGTTGTCGCGCTTAAAAGGTTTGACCAATTGAGTTGAAAATTTACAAAAGTGTAGCTCTTTACGATAGAAACTCACGAAGTTGATTTGGTTATGATACATTAACCAGTTTCAGCATCAGACGTCAGGCCATGAAGTTTCTCATATTTTTGTTGCCGTGCTTAAATGATTTGACCAACTGAAATTTGCACAAGTATTGCACTTTAGCACAGAAGCTCGTTCAATCAATTTTGTCGAGATACATTAAGCCATTCCGACACGATAAACTTTCAAAAACAATTTTGTTTTCTAATTTATGTCTAATATGGCAGGATGAATTTATGGTTCTAAATAAAGCCTGTGACAAAATTTTTGTTAACGTTTGTTAACCCATTTCCGCATGAGTACCTATTAAAAATATTCTGCCGAAATTTTTGTACTGTTATTGTTATTAAAAGATATTTCCAACACTCTTTATTTTTGCCTATATTGTTTCTGATATTCTATAAAAAGTTTTGAATGCAAATTTCTAATACATAATAGTAATTAAAATAACCTAATTTAAATATCTTTAGAATACTGTGTTTAAATTTTAGCAACATAACATTTTCGGTAGTTACTAAAAAAATAAATAATCTCCTCCATACGACAATCATAATGTCATCATTCAGGAATGCATTACTAACATGTAGTCTACCTACATAAGATGTATGTGTATAATATATTTCTCAAAAAATATCATTGAAATATGTACATACTAATGTATAATGTACGTATGTTTAAAAATACTATAAACTCAATCACTTAAATTAGGAAACATATTCACATTTCTGTACAGTATTTAATCAAAAATGAGTACATACATAGTTAAAGAGCATTCTTATCCATATACAGTACTTACACATATTTTTAGTATTATTCAATATCTATTTAAAAACATAATTATGTATTAAAAAAAGTTAACGTAAAAAAATGCTGGTTGATTTTAAAGGAAAAAAACAATTCTGTCTTTTTTATATTAAAAATATGTTAAACAGAACCTGAGATGTATGTATTTAAAAAGCAGCTTTTTCAAATTTGAAGAACTGTAGGATGTCCAACGATGAAGGTACATAAAAATGTGGCATGGTTAATATTTCATTGTTCTTTATTAAACAGAGTATAAGTTTTGTAAACAGACGGACGGACAGAGTGAAACGAAAAGCAAATTTTAGAATAATCCATAAAAACATGAAGAGACATTACTTACGAAAAAAATGTATTACATTATGGTCTTTTATAATTAAAATGCGATTTTATGTTTCGTTATTAGCGAATAATGTATAGTGAAAACTCACTTCGCCGTAATTGTGTACTCAATAGATTACTGATTCCTTTAAAGATTTTTTGTAAACGATTTGTTTCTATCTCTAATCCTAATTCGCTCTATTTATTCAATTTGCTAAAAAAAAATTGAATGAAGTGTAATGAAATGATATTAATTAAATGTAAAAAGAATTAAAATATTAACTACCAGCATCTGTAGTAATATATATAAACGTAATATAAAGTAAATTATATTACCCCAAAAACAAAAGTTAATAATATTTATTTCATAAAACCAATAAAATACTCCTAGTAACACGGGGTACTTCTGCTAGTTTACTATAATTCTAACTTATTGCCTAAAATTGAATATACATTTCTTTATGAATTTATTTATTTTGTTTTATTTATTCTCTCTTAATATATACATTTACATCTATTTACATTTTTAGTTTATTTATGAGATTTAGCTCTCTTTACAACATAAATTAAAAAAATTACAGCTTTGTTTACAACTATATACAATTTCAAGAAAAACGAGATCAAAACCTTATATGATTATTTATTTTATATAAAACTTAAGCTAGTCCCTAATCCTTCTTCAAACTATCTAATTTATCCTTAAAAATAATTTTAGCTTATTACCTATATAAATTTTTAATAAAAGCATTATCAGAGTTTATAATAGATTCTTTAAATTTATCAACAACTTTAAAAAGGTTTTCTTTGATAGTAAGTAATTTTGCTTTATCACGTAATTTATTTGTAGAAAAATAAAAAGGCAAATACAACTGGGCAACCACAATCCACAATGGAGCTCCATAACATAATATTGGCTGAAAGGTTATTTTCATAATCAATAATTTGTTCTCTATGTTTAATGTTGAGCTACGGTCAATAACTGGATACAGCTTTAAATTAATTAAATAGAAAAACAATTCTAATTACTGTAATCGTAACTTATTGCCTAAAATTAAATATACATATAAGTTAAATACCAAACCGTTTTTAAGTATAAATATACATATAAGTTATATACATATTTTTAAATACACATATAAGTTAAATACAAACCGCTTATCTGACTCATGGCGCAGTGGTTAAGTCGCCAACTTTTCAATCGAAGGGTCTTGGGTTCAAACCCCGGTCAGGTCATAAATAAAAAATATGTAGTAATTTTATATCGTAATAATGTATATCGTATAATTAATAATAGGAATAATAACAATAATAATATTAATAATAATAATAGTAATAGTAATAATAACAATAATTATTATAATAATAATAATAATAATAATAATAATAATAATAATAATAATAATAATAATAATAATAGTAATAGTAATAATAATAATAGCTGCTACAGTGGAGCCATCTTTGGTTATATCATGTAAGTAAGGTGTTATATACTGCTGCACGTTGTAATCCACTGATGGCGCTGACTCTGTAAAATAATAACAATAGAAATAATAATAGTAATAATAATAAAAATAATAATAATAGTAATAATAATAATAAGAATAATAAAAATAGTAATAATAACATAATTATAATAATAATAATAATAATAATAATAATAATAATAATAGCTACTACAGTGGAGCTATCTTTGGTTATATCATGCAAGTAATGTGTTATATACTGCTGCACGTTGTAATCCACTGATTGCGCTGACTCTGTAGTAAACTAATAATAATATTAATAAGAATACTATTTACCAACAATAGTAACCGCTACAGTGACAGTGAGGGTTGCCTTTAATAATTACCTCATGTAGTACTATATACTACTACTACATGTTATAACTGTTGTGACGGCTTTAGTCACTGTTAGAAAAATAGTAATAACAATAGGCGGATTCATTGTTTCCTTACAGTCCCACTCCCAATTCAATGTTTCCGTATCCATTTCCTATATTTTTCTATCCCTACTCCCTAGCCAATATACTGCGTTCGCAGGTAAGGGTTTCATCCCATTATATTGGCTAAAGAGGAAGGTGGGTTTAGTCAGTAAGAATCTGACACTACCAAGGGGGAAATTATTGGTGTCTTTGGAAGATTCCCGCCTCTCTTAGGAAAAAAAAGTATTATTAGAATCATAAAGAAAAAAATATTAGCAAGCTTATAAGTATAGCAAGATATCAAATAACATTAATTCACACTATTATCATAATAAAACTTAATACTAGTCATTTTTTAATATAATATTAATCATTAAATTAAAATTTTTACAATAATCTATAACAAATACAAATAAATATAGAACAGTAATTATATACTTGAAAAGTGTATTAAAATTAACACTAGTATATAGCGCAATCAAGACTGTATTAATAAACACCAACAAATACCCAACAAATGAAAAAATAATAAAATAAATAAATCTTGAAGAATACAATAGCAATCTGGAAGACCAGCTTCACCAGCTTCACGATACAGAAGTATTAAAACAAAAATTTTTTTTCTTGATCCTAAAAATTAAAGATAAAATTTTAAGTACGAGAAGTATATAAATAAAAATAATATATAACAATTTTAAAATTAATTAATCATACGATATAATGGCAAAGCAATGTTGGGAATGTAAAAGAAACTTCTATGGTAAAAACAAGTCATACAATTTAGTGGTGAATGTCGGCATTTCTCCACATTAAGTGTGCATCTGTGGCGCAAGAAGTGTTCAGAGTTGTTGAAGCTGGGTCGGGATCTTGGAAATGCCGCAACTGTACAGCGCAATCCAATCAATCCTTTATTTTCGTTGGTGATGATGAGCCTGCACCTGGCTCATCGATGGATCTTTTTCCTAATGAGAAAAGAAGTAACCCAGAGCTGTGTAAATTGATTCCTGATTAGTGTATGGTAGATTCTTTGGCCATATGCGTAAATTAACTTGTATCAGTCTTGACTCAGGTACATAAATCACAGGCATTCCTCAGCAATCAGATCGACAATATTCGAAGAAAAAAATGCGGAAACTTTAGGCGAAAACTTGTTTTTATATAATAAAGTTAAATAATTTGAAAATAGGTCAATTTGATGCAGAACAAAATTTACCATATGGGTTAACTTTTGAATGAGAAAAAGTGGTTTGAAAACAAAAATCACAAAACAGAAAACGATTCAGCTAAAGCGGAAATGATGTCTAAAAAAAGAAACATTTGTTTACTTCCGAACTAGGTTTGGCGGAAATCTTCTTCTGAGAGCAACTCACGAAGCTGGAAGCTAAGCTGTATCACTAAGCACGGCAATTTAAAATTACCAGTGGCTGGAAATACCTGTTGATTAAAAATAATGTTAGTTACATCAGAAAAACTGATAATAAAAAACTTAGATAAGGCGTACGGTAGGGTCGCTATTTTTGTTAAAGAAAACTTTCACAGCTATCAAATTTATAAGGAAGAATTTGAAAAAAGTAATATTTTATGAGTCAAAGAGACTATGAAACAAAACATTAATAGATTTGGAATATGCAAATCACACGAAACTCGTTTTGATTCATTTATTAATAAATTAGACAAATTTACTTTTCAATTTAAAAAATCACTCATATCTCCCAAATATCTCTCACATATTAATTTCAATATTTTACAAATAGATAATTCAGATATTATTGCATATACAAATACATTGTTAACTTATGGGTTTTTAATTTATAATAGAATCTCTCAACAATTTTCTGCTAGGTTCGGAAGGACCCCAAAAACTATTATTGATCATTTGATATGTGATATGTCAGAAAAAAATATTCTTTTTATGTATTAGACTGCTCCCTGTCAGACCATCAAATATTTTTAATAAGTATTTATGAAAAACCAGTTACTGAGGGAATTAATTTTGTGAAACAGTTTTAATTATGATAATATTGATAACATAAATTTTTGGAATAACCTCGATTATTGAGATAATTTCAATTCTGTGGTAAACAAACTCACTGAAACAATTACTCACAATACTCAGCGTATTCTTATAAAAAAGGGTAAATAAAAGAGAGTGGGTTACTGAGGAAATACTTATTGAAGTGAAAGTAAGAGATTCGCACTTTAAATACAAAAAAAAATATCCAGATGATACCCATATTAATTTTCTCTATAAAAATATAAAAACAAAGTTAAAGCACTGATTTAAAAATAACTGAGTTAAAAAAAAATTTTTTCAAACTTAATCTTAAATAATACCTCAAATACTAAAAAATTGTGGGTATGCTACAAAAAGAATTCAGGCTTAAATAAACCTATCAAATTGATAAAGTACAATAACAATAAAATTGAAAAGAAAAAGAAAATCGCTACGGCTTTTACTAATTATTTTATAAATGTATCAAATGAGGGTAATAACTCGTTAAACACTATCAATGTTCAGTACATAAACCAATTCCGCAGGAATATTTTCAATAACTTTAGTAATACCTGGTAATACCTGCTAATACGGATTTGCCGGTTCTGGTGCAGGAGGAGCTTTTTTAAAGCTTTTAATCCTCCTAAAAGTATTCAAAAAAAATTATTTGCATACACTCGCCCAAAAAGTATACAAAATGAGTAAAAAGGATTATGTCTTTGATATTTTAAATTAAAAAAGCTAATAGCAGAGACTACATAGAGATGTACAAATTCTTACAAAAATTTGTACTAATTTTTTTTCAAACGGGCCAGCTAAAACTGGCTAGTTTTAAAAATCTTAAAGCACAGAAATATTTAGTTTGTGTCATAGCTAAAAGAATTTAGCGAAAACTAGAATCTTCTGTAAAATCTGGTGTAAAATGATCATTCATATATTTTATGCATTTACAAAATTTTTTTATCCTTGTGATTATTAAACTTTTTAAAGCAAAGCGATGACAAAATAACTTTTAAAATAGAAAAATAAGGCAAAAATGGGAAAATATATTTGAGAAAATATATATTTAATATGTCGAGTAGAAACGTAAATTTTCAATATGATAAAGAAGACATTCTAAATATCACTTTACAAAAAATATGGAACATTTAGCTAAATATTTTATATAGAAAAAAATTAAATAAAAATAGATTATTTTATAATGTTGACTTTTGTAAAAACAACAAGAAAAAACATTTCAAGGTTATCATTCATATGCATTCAGTATTTCACTACTACAAGCAGAATTTTTTGAATGTATGAAATGGTATATCGTATATTATATGGTATCAGATGGTATGAATGTTATCTATTTTATGAAAATCATCTGATTTAACTGCATTATTTATTTAACTAAATTTAACTGATTTAATATACAGTATCCAGCAAAAGTAATGGTAATTTAAAAAATATATATATAGAAAAGCAATAAAATAATATAGGCGTTCGAATTTTTTCTAATAATATTTTTAACTTTATAACTTCAGGGAAAAACAAACAAACAAAGTAACAAAATTTTTTGTATTATGATTTTATTTTATTTTTTGATCTCATGACTCATATTGTTATATTGGTAACAGTATACCTACATATATATGTGGGTATTTTTTGAAGATAATATAATATACCTATCAAATAAAAATAACTGAAATAAAAAATATTGCTTTAAAATTCTTCTAAACATTTTTTTAATTAAAAATTATTCCAATTAGAAAAGTGGCATGACATTTGCTGGATACTGTACATATTCATAAAAATTATCAAATCATATCAAATTGGAACATAATTACATTTACACAAAACAAATTATAAATATAAATATGTATTGATTTTTGAATCATATTGAAATACATATATAAAAAGTGCCGATAGTATTTATGTGTATTTCTATTTATATTTAATTTTGATTCACACACACTTTCACAATTTAATAAGCATGTAGGCAAGCTGGTTCAAGTAATATAAATGCATAATATAGCATAATGCATATATAATATAAAAATTATATTAGATACTGATCAGATCATGTATATCATAATATGTCATCTGATATCATATGATCATATTCATATATGTATGTTACTTGTTATTTCTCTCATCCATACCAATCATACGAAAGTTCATTTATGTACATATATGAAAAAAAAAAATATCCGAGACCAAAACTTGCTTTAAGAAACTTTAAAATAAAAAATTGAAAAATGAGACTAAATTTCAAAATCGATATTGTAGCGACATCTAAACTTTTTTGTTGCCATTTGGACATCTCTATGTAGTCTCTGGTTTAACCTTTGTTAATAATAATTTTGAATTTAAACTAAACTTTGAAATTTTTAAACCCAAACTTTAAAAACTTTTCATATTTTTATCCTAATTTAAAATATTCAGCACTATAGCTTAAGCCTTTTAAATTTCAAATTAAAACATAACTGACTTACTAATCACAAAGTTAAATTTATAATAATCAATAAACTTTAATAATAAATAATAATAAACTTTAAAAATTTTTAAACCAACCTTCGAAAACTTTTCATATCTTCAGCCTAGTAATTTTTTTGCATAAAGTTAGGAGAACTCAAATTGTTATAATAGAATGTAAATTTAACTTTTGGTAAATATGTTTAAGCTTTAATAATAATTTTGTATTTAAACCAAACTTTGAAAATTTTTCATACTTTTGCTTTTATCTTTTATCCTAATTTAAAATATTCAGCACTATAGCTTTTTAAATTTAAAATATCAAAAACACAATCCTTTTTACTCATTTTGCATACTTTTTGGACGAGTGTATGCAAATATTTTTTTGCATACTTTTAGGAGGACTAAAAGCTTTAAACAAGCTCCTCCTGCAGCAAAACCGGCATATCCATACTACTAACTTTCAATTATCTCCCACGACCGCAGAAGAAGTCAATGCAATTATTGCAATATCACAGCAGTCAATCACTCAATTCTACCACGGGCTGTGACAATATTTCTAGCAAATTCATACAAAAATCAGTTCATCTGACTCCCCTTCTTGTGAAATTCATAAACATAGCTTTTCTAAATCTTTTTTTTTTGGGATTCTCTGAAAACCGCTATTGTACCCCTTATTTTGAAAAACGGTTTGGCAACTGACCGTTACAACTACCGCCCCATTTCCATCCTTTCTGCCTTTTGCAAAATTTTGGCAAATATAATTAAAAATAGATTTAATACTCTTTTACCTAATAATTAAATTCTAAGTGAAAGGCAATATGAGTTCGAAAAAAATTCAAATACAACAGCGGCTTGTCTTGACTTACATAATTTTATTTCAAAAAATATAGATAGTATGAAAATATGTCAGTTGTGTCTTTCTTGATATCAAGAAGGCTTTTGAATGTGATGATCATGATATCTTGCTTAGGAAACTATCAAATTTGAATGTTTCAACAAATCAATTTAATTTTTTCAAATCATACCTTAAGGGTCGAACGCAAATGGTACGCTTTAAGAATTCTCTTAGTACAGAAAAAACAATTTCTAAAGGTGTACTAAACCGTATTTCTGTATTTCTAAACCGTCAAAAAATAAAAGTCATGTTGTTTGAAAACAAAGTCTTTGATCTGTGGTAAAATAATAATAATAATAATAATAATTATAATAGTAATAATAATAATAATAGTACAATTAAATAGTATAATAAATAGTACAATAATAATATGACAATAATTATAATAATAATAATAGTAATAATAATAATAGCTACTACAGTGGGGCTACCTTTCGTTATATCATGCAAGTAAGGTGTTATATACTGTATTATATAAGGTGTTATATAAGGTGTTATATTAACGTGCAGCATGTAATCCCACTGCTGGCGCTGACTCTGTAGTAAAATAATAATAATATTAATAAGAATATTAATACCAAAAATAACAGCCGCTATAGTGACAGTGGGGGTTACCCTCAATAATTACCTCATGTAGTAATATATATACTACTTCTACATGTTGTAACTGTTGTGACGGCTTTAGTCACTGTTAGCAAAATAATAATAATAGGCGGATTCATTGTTTCCTTGCAGTCCCACTCCCAATTCAATGTTTCCGTATCCATTTTCCTATCCTTTCCTATCCCTACTCCCTAGCCAAAATACTGCGTTCGAAGGTAAGGGTTTCATCCCACTATATTGGCTAAAGGGGGAGGTGGATTTAGTCAGTAAAAATCTGACACTACCAAGGGGGAAATTCTTGGTGTCTTTGGAAGATTCCCACCTTCCTTAGGAAAAAAAAAAATTTACTAAACCTAATATAGAAGAACTATTAAAAGGTTATGAAACATAATTAAACGTCAAATTGGGTTTTAAAATTTAAGTCACAAACAGAATTTTTTTTTAAAAGGAACGAAAAAAATGTCAAACAAAAAATGTCAAATAGCTCATTTTAAATAATTAATTTCTCCTTTTTATAATTCATTGTTCCTTAAATTTAAGTTTTAACAGTAAAATGTTTTTTTCTCTTGTCGCCACAATTCAAAAGCATTCCAAAGGTTTCGAAAAAAATTGTATCTGTAGTTAAAGACTTTTTGTCATATAAAATAATAACAAAAATATAAAATAGTTACTTTAACCTGCTTTAAACAATAAACTGTCAATGCAGTGATAAGAATGAATTTAAAATTTATAAGAAATATATGATTACAATTTAAACGAATTTTATTTATTAAATATATATTACCTATATTGAATATAAAATATTAAATATTAAAATTCTAAATAGTTTAATATTAAAAATCAATTTTTAAAGGTAGATATGCTGATGGTTATGCAACCTTACCTCTAGGCAATCCAGTTAACGCGTGTATGGGTTTGTTTGTTTTATGGTGGGGATGGTTAGCGTTCAACTCAGGAAGTACTTATGGAGTAAGTGGTTCCAAATGGCAATACGCTGCAAGATCTGCTGTCATGACAATGATGGGATCCTTCGGTGGCGGAATATCTGCAATAATGTAATTTTTTGTAATATTGCTTTTATTGATTTATTTTTATCATTTTTTATTAGTTTTTCAATATTAAAAAATAACGGGGAGCTTGATATAATAGATTTAATAAATGGAATACTTGCGTCTTTAGTATCAATTACTGGAGGTTGTTTTTTGTATAGAGCTTGGGAATCTTTACTTATTGGATCTATTGGTAGTCTATTATGTTGCCTTATATCTCCTGCCATTGATCGACTAGGAATAGATGATCCAGTAGGTGCTTCAACGGTTCATGGAGTTTGTGGAATATGGGGTGTTATTGCAATAGGATTTTTCGCTGATAATCCAATACCACTAGAGACAACTAAAGGAAGATCTGGTTTGTTTAAAGGAGGTGGTTGGTATCTTCTTGGAATTCAAACTTTGTCTGCTTTATGTTTAATAAGCTGGGGTCTTTGTTCAACATTTTTTCTTTTATTTGTTATCAATAAAATAGTGCCAATTCGTATGAATCCTGACGAGGAACTACTAGGAGCTGATTTGACTGAGCACCGCATTCGGCATACTCAAATTGGGTTGTCAAGAGCAATATCTGCTTTGGCATCTTTGAAAACTGATAATAAATTAAGAAATAAAATAAAATTTGTAAAGCCTATTGGAATTAATCCTGGACACGAACGAGGTGTAAAAGAACTAATTGCTGCTGAAAATAAATTATCTCATTGGCACAGTTATTTAAATCGCTTTAACTGTGAGTTTTATGATAACACAAAGCGTAGATCGACTGAACATATTGGTTCCAGTTTTAAAATGAAAGGTAAAACCTTATTTAAACAACATATGCCTGTTATTATAAACGAAAATAAAAACGAGGAAAATTATTTAAAGAAAAAAAAAAAACAAATAAAAGGTAGTCAACATATAACAAAAAAAAAAAATTCAGTTCGTGGGGGTGCAAATACAATATTTTCTTGGATAGAATAGAATAAAGTCATTGTGCAGATATTTACTAAATTTCTAGCTATGTGTTGTGGTTAATTAAAATGTTTTAATAATAATTTTCATTGTTCAAATTAATACTTTAAGTTTAAAGTTTTCTTTAAAACAAGAATTAAAAAGCAATATTGAGATATTATAATTACAAACAAGCATAATATGTATACATTTTTTTTTGCTCTTGCCACTCCTATAAGGAGCATAGGTCACCCACTAAGCCATTTATTATTCATATTTGACTAAATTTCAGTTTCTGGAATCATTAATTTCTCTTGCCGTTGATTACTCAGCTGTAGCTATAAGACTATGAGACGTTTCTTTTATTTCCGCGCCATCTATTATCTTATATAAGATTGATGGTTTATATACTTGTTTTCAATTTAATTAAATTCTACTAATTACATATTATAAGAAAAATGTTTACTACTTTTTATTAATCTATATTACCCAGCCGGGGTTTGAACCCCAGACCTTTCGTATGAAAGCTCAGTGACTTAACAATTACACCATTGGCTGGATGCAACCATACCATGTGTAAATTTAATTTTCTATTTGTCAATTTTATAGATTGAAAACTTAGAACTGAATGTACTTTAAATTGAATTTTCGTATGAAAGGTCGGTGTCTTAACAACTACACCATTGCCTGGATGCAACCATACCATGTGTAAATTTAATTTTCTATTTGTCAATTTTATAGATTGAAAACTTAGAACTGAATGTACTTTAAATTGAATTTAGTGATGGTAACTGAAATAAGTATGCATAAAATTAAACCTGGTTCAGAATTATGCAAAGAAACTGATCGAGCAAAATGAAGAAAAAGTGGATAAGTTGAACAGAACCTAGCATATTTAAATTGAGGAAAATTAATATGTCGTTCCTTTTCTTTCTTTGCTCAAACAACAATTTAAAGTATTATTACCTCTTAGTAAGTTTAAAATAACATACGATAACAAAAATATAAAGATCTTATACAAAGTAAAGGGTACGAAATTGATAATGTTATATTTACCAAAAATATTTTTATTTTTTTGAAAATAGGACTATGATTCTAAAAGCGGCTATTGCAAATAACTTTAATAATAATGTGGAAATGCCATATCATTTCTAGTACAAATCTCGATCTGCTAAAATACATTGCAGTCCAAAACTTAATTTTTTCTCTCATATTTTCGATTCTGACAATGAGTCACGTTTTTTATTTCGGCTATTTTTTGGTAAAAAAACTAGTTAAACCAGCCTAATAAACAACTATTTTTTCGTTTTCAGAGTTTGCTATTTTCAATGTACTATATTAGGTATTAACATTTTTTCCCATCAAAAGGGGTTATCCTTTTGAAATATTAGATCGTTTTTCTTTTACGTTTAAAGTTTATTTTAAATTAAATCCGTCCAACAAACTTCATTCAAATTTTGTAACAAAACTAACTCACCAAATTGAATGTTTTCTAATTTACTATAATTTGCAACTGGTGCAATCATTCCTTTTTTTTTTTTTACGAGGGTTGGTGGAAAACTCGAAAGTCACCAAGAGGAACTGCACATGCTTCCTCAAGGTAGGGTTGGACTTTAACCAACCAAAACCACCCCCCTTTTAAAACCAAACTTTAGGATGGAACTTTTAATACGAATGTACAGTTTGGTTTTGGGAATAGGAATGTGGGAAGGATAATTGGGGAAATTGGTATTGGGAAATCTGGATTATGGGGAAAAGGTAGGAAAATTTGAAGGGGCGTTTTGAAGGCAGATGTAAATGTTCTTCTTAAACTTAAGTAAATCGTACACATATAAATTACAAACCTTAGGGAACACATGTGATGGTATATGGTTCCACAAACGAGACGTGCGCATGACAAACGAATTTCCATAAGCTGTATTTCGCCATCTTGATAACTCAACATAGTAGGGATGAGCATCTGTTGCCCTCCTTGTTTCTCGTTGGAAAACTTTGAGTGGAGGCATTAATTGTTTAATTTCTTTAGAACAAGTGTTAATCCCTACGAGATACCTATAAAACAAGGTCAGTGACCCAACTGTGCGACGATGGCTAAGTGAAGTGAGCATACAAGTTACACTGGGGTCGTTAGTCAAACGAATAGCTCTGTTTTGCACATTATCTAAATAACCCAGTGCTGTTTGAGGCCCTGCAGCCCAAATGTGTGCATTGTACTACATTTTTGGCCTAATGTACGTTTTATAGATATTGAGAAGATCAGATGCGGAAAAGTAAGTTTTGCAGTGATACAAAAAACCCAAACATTTAGCTGCATCCTTAGCTATACGAAAAATATGATTTGACGAAGTCAATTTCTGGTTTAACCCGACGCCCAGCATGTTTAAATCCATTGAATGCTGCAAGATTTCTCCCTGAAATAGTAGGTTAGGAACGGTAGTGGCTCCTTTCCGCGAGATCATACAGCATTGTGTTTTTTTGGTGTTGAACTCAACTTTATTGACTTCACCCCATTTTTGAATTTTTGCTAAATCGTTATTTTCATGAAGCAAACCTTTGTGATCCAGGTATTTCAGAAGCTTTTGGTTCACTATTTTCTCCATTACCTTGGAGAGGACCGAAGTTATAGCAATAGGGCGGTAGTTGGAGGGATCGCTTTTATTACCTTTTTTGGGAATTGGGAAAACATGTGCAACCTTCCATTGGGTAGGATGAATACCCGAAGTGAAGGAGAGGTAGAAAAGGTTGCGCAGAGGTTTTAAAATAGGGGAGTAGGTATTTCTAAGCACCATGGTGGTTATACCATCTGGACCGGCTGACTTATTTGTATCAAAATTCTTTAACATTTTCATCACTGCCCGCGTCCTAAAGTAAATTTTGCCGAAGGAGTAGCCAGCTCCTGGAACAGAAGGTGGCATCGGAGCTGACTGTGACAGTGTCGAATTGAAGGCGAACTGTTTGCCAAATAAGTTCGCCTTCTCTTTAGAATCTGATACAGTTCTGTTATTTTTATCAATAAGTGGTGAAAAGGAAGACCCTCTAACGTCTTCCTTTAGGCTTTTGGCAAATGACCAAAAAGATTTGCTATTCTTAGGCATGTGGATTATTTTACGTTTCAATTTTTGGTTGAACCAGAATTTTTGCTTATTGATAACTCTCTTGCATCTGTTTCTCACCGCTATATAGCTGGCCCTGTGAGCCTCCGACCTATTGTTTTGGTAGAGTTTAAAAGCCTCCTCTTTTTTAGAAATGGCTTCTTTGCAAATACGATTAAACCAAGATTTGGGACTCCTCTTAACAGATTTCATGAAATGAGGGATGAATAACCTCATTCCAAGCAAAATAGTTTCACTAATCGCATTTGCAGCAAAGTTAACATTTCTGTTGCGGAAGCACAATGACCAATCAAAGGCTCTAAAAAAATTGTTAAGGCCCTCCCAGTCAGCATGGCTGTAACGCCAAACTATTTTTTGTGAGGGGACCTTTGGTTGGAGATTGGGCTTACCCGGAAACTAGTGTTAACCAAACAATGGTCGGAATTACCCAGGGGGCAACCAACTGAAACCACATATTTGTCAGGGTGTGTGGTGAGAAATAGATCCAAGAAGTGACCTTCATGATCAGCACGGTCCGGGATCCTAGTGGGATTTTGGACAAGTCGAGAAAGGTGGAACAGTGTGGAGAATAGTTCATTTTGTTTCCCAATTGAGTTTTGACTCGGAGAGATGTTGCTAGAAAAATGAAGCCAGTCCCTGTTATGAATGTTGAAATATCCCGCCAGAACTCAGTTTCTGGAAATGCGTCCAAAATTTCATTTATCTGGTTCGATAGATTTTCAATTTCCATAGCAGTTTCTTGTTCATTTGAGTTGGGTGATCTGCATAGGAAACAGAAATGTATGCTTTTCAAAGAGAATTTTGCCCCAATGTAATGAAAGATTGGACTAGAACATTTATATTTTTACATTTATGTGTTGAAAGCGATGTCATTTTTTATATAGATGGCGATACCTCTTTTGGGTACGAAGTGTGAAATAAGTGAGTAGCCGGTAATATTAAAGTTATCATTGTGGTTACTGACTTGTGTTTCACAAAGGGCTAAGACTGCTGGTTTAATTGAACTAAGATGGCAATCGACGGCATGAAAATTCGTTTGCAACCCGCGTATGTTACAGAAATTAACATTAAAAGTGGTAATTTTGATGGAAAAAAATTAATAGTTATAAAAGAAAAGTTAAAATAATAAATAATAATATTAAAATTAAAATTGAAATCTAGTTTAAAATTAAAATCAAAAGCAAAATTAAGATGAAATCAGAGTTGAAAGTGTAATTAAAATCAAAATTATTATTTAGTGAAGGAAAAAGATAAAAAAAATTAATTAAAAAGTTCACTAATTTAATTTTATAAATATAATAATATTAGAAAAAAGATAAAAGTTCAAAAAAAAAAAGTTTACATAAAAAAGTTTTAAACTAATTAAAAAAAAGAACTGTTGTCACTTCAAAGGTTAACTGATGAAATGTTGTTACTTCAAAGGTTAACTCCTGTTTTCATTTTAATCAAATTTCTCGAATTTGATTTATTAAATCAAGTTGTTTGAGTTTGCATAGATAATCTAAACGTTCAGGAGTAAAAATTATTTCTCCAATTAAAAAATAACCTGTGGTTAATGCAGTATATTCCTATTTCGAATGTAAGATAAAACCTTAATGTTTTTTTTTAAATTTGAGCACAAAAACAAAATAACAAAAAGGCTATATGTTATTCAATTCTAAATTCTGAATTTTAATTTAATATATACAGCAGAAATTGTATTTGTTTGTTTGTCTCAGATTCACCTGAAAACCACCTGTTCGATTGCAAATTTTGAAGGAATAATTTTAGGAGCCTGGGAGAATATATCCCAGGATATATCACGTTGCGGTTCATTAACCCATTGCGATTCGAGAGACTGTTAAAACTTTTTCATTTTTTCGCTGCCCTGCCTAAACGATTCGACCGATTGAGTTGAAAATTTCCGCAGATGTTCTTCTTATCTTGAGGAGTGTATCGAATAAATTTGGTTTTTATGTTTCTGATTTATGTCCAATTTTGTAAGATGGTTTTAAGTTGGTCTGAAAAAAAGCCTGAAACAAAATTTTATTAAGTTCTGATACCCCGTTTGTCCTACATAAGTTAATTTGGTTGCTATCCATTAACCCGTTTCTGTACCAGGGGTCAATGAAATTTTGAGTTTTTTGTTGTCGTTACATAGTTTTAAGGCCTTTTTGATAAATGATCGGCCTATAAAATAATTAAGAAATCTAATAATAATGTATTAGTAATGTATTAATAATAATTATTTCTATTATTATTTGTATTATTATTTGTATTATTATTTGTATTATTATTTGTATTATTATTTGTATAATTATTTGTATTATTATTTGTATTATTATTTGTATTATTATTTGTATTATTATTTGTATGAATCTTTGCATTATTATTTGTATAATTATTTATATTTATTTATTTATTATTATAACCAAAACAAGGTTTTTACAAAAAAATCTTACGGCTAAAACTTAATAATACATGAACAAAATAAAACATGATAAATACAAAAAAAAAAAAACATTATTACATTGACTTATATGGTAAATTACAAATTGCTTACAGAGCAAAAACACAGTTAGAATTGAATTAATATAAATCAGTTAGGTAAAAATAAAATAATTTGCACAATATGAAGTGTAATATAATATTATGAAGGTTAAAATTATTGTGTAAGGTTAGTAACAAATTTTTGTATTAATTTTTGTTTGAAAGTGTTTCTTGATATTTGTGTTGAAAAAAGATTACTGTGTTTGTTGAATGTAATGCAGAAATATTTTTGATAACGTGGTAAATTTTAAAATCGTCGGCAAATGTACCCGAAATACATAATGCAACAAGTTTGTTAAGCAAAATAGTATGATCGACACGGTCAAATGCTTTAATAAAATCTGTGTAAATAGCATCAACATGGTGCCCATTTTCCATTTCATTAAGGATTTGAGATGTATAAACCAAAAGGTTTGTTGAGGCAGCATATGCATATGCTTCCCATATGCTTGAAAATCGTCTTATTTAATTCCCATCCACAAAAAAAGGCGACAAAAGACACGTTGAAAACTACCGTGGTATAGCTATTTTATCGACTATTCCTAAGTTGTT
>OX352772.1:257947491-257949991 GCA_947095535.1 Poecilobothrus nobilitatus | reverse complement strand
TCAAGATGATTAAAATCCTGCAGGCCAACCTGAATAGGAGTCGGGTTGCTAGTGATCTTCTCCGCCAAATGGCCAGAGAGAAGGATATTGACCTACTGCTCATTAGTGAGCAGTATAGTCATAACCACCCTTCTCCATGGTACCCAGATGACTTGGGGACAGCAGCGTTATGGATCCCGGATCCGGCGGAACTTCCGGTGAAGGAGCACGGACATGGGCGTAGTTTCGTCTGGGTTAGATGTAGGGAAGCAACTTCCGTTAGCGTGTACCTCACCCCTAACGAATTCATAGAGAAAGTGGTAGGTAGCGTGTACCTCACCCCCAGCGAATTCATGGAGAAAGTGGGCGATCTTGAAGACATGATCCTTGGTACTTCTGGGGGCCTGGTGGTGGGTGGCAATTTCAATGCTAAGGCTTTGGAATGGGGGATGAATTATCCTCCACCTTTAGACGGCCAGGATATTCGGAAACCATTCCAGATGTCTCCTTTGCATCCGAGCAGCTCGCCCCCTTTGTTCGGAACTGGCATGTGATCGAGGACTATACGGGCAGTGACCATCAGTATATCGTATTCGAGTTGCGGGAAGGCCAGCAGTGGCAAGCGGTGCCTGCTGGTTGCTCTCCCTGGGCCATGAGTAGGGTTGACGTGGCTAAGTTCGCCCGCTCAGTTTCATGGGAGGTAGTGGCACCCATGGCAGCTGTCCGAGGGAAACGGAGCCGGTGCGAGGAGATCGTCGACTCTACCATGAGGACGGTATTGTAGGCGTGCGGGGCTTCTAATACACCGGAAAGGGCCTCGTCACGGGAAAAGACCGGTATACTGGTGGACTCATGAAATCGCGGAGTTGAGGCGTGAATGTTTAAGGCTTCGGCGCAAGTCGCAGCGCGCTAGAGGCCGGGATGAGATTGCCCGTTGGTCTGCCGACCACAACGCCAAGAAGAAGGAGATTCGCCGGGCCATCAGTGGTAGTAAGGTTCGGTGTCTAAGGAAGTTGAGGGAGGATGTCGAGACAGATCCATGGGGTTTGGGTTACAAAATCGTAACTCAAAAGCTTGGCATGAGAGGTGGTGCCGCCCCCATGGATGCTGCTTCCACGGAGAGAATTGTCAATGGACTATTCCCTGCGCATTCGGTGCGAATGAGAAGGAGTGCGGACTCCCGAGGCGAGATTGTCTACTTCTCCATGGAGGAGCTGGAAACCGCTGTCTGCTCTCTCAAACCAAAGACAGCATTCCGGCCGGACGTATTACCGGGGGAAATATGGAACCTAGTGTTAAGGGCTGGGCCTGAACTCTTGCTGAATATGCACAATGCGTGTCTTTCAGCGGGAGTCTTCCCTGCTCGCTGGAAGACAGCGCGCCTTGTGCTGATCGGCAAGGGAAAGGGAGATCCGAGCTTCCATCTTTCTACCGGCTGCTGTGTATGCTGGATACGGCGGGGAAGATCTTGGAGAAGCTGCTTAGGACGAGGCTGCACTTCGCTAGGGGGCTTTCTCCGCGGCAGTACGGCTTCAGGTCCGGTAAGTCAACGGTGGATGCCATTGCCGAGGTAATGAATGCTGTAAAACGACGGAGAGTTACAACCATTTCTCACGTCGACTGGTCCTCTTGGTGACGCTCGATGTGAGAAATGCTTTTAACTCTCAGATGGGTGGACGTCATCAGAGCACTGGAGGTGAACTTCCGGGTTCCGGAATACCTTCTCCGGATGATGGACGATTACCTGGCCGATCGGACTCTGACGCACGATACTTCGCAGAGGGCAAGGAGCATGGTGGTTACTGCAGGCGAGGCGCAGGGTTCTGTCCTCGGACCAGATTTCTGGAACGCTGCCTATGCCGGCTGGGTGCGCTAGGACATGCTCGACGAGACAATTCTCGTTGGATATGCCGATGACGTGGCACTGCTCGTTGAGGCAAGGAGCGTGGAGCTGGCGCAGCTCAAGATCAACCAAGCATTCGGCGCATCGGTGCATGGATGGCAGAGTGAGGGCTGTCTCTGGCTCTAAGTAAAACGGAGATCGTGGTCCTCACTAGGAGGATGATAGCCACTATCCTTCCGCTGCAGGTTGGGGAGGTGAAAGTCTTGTCGAAGCCGGCGGTAAAATACCTCGGAGTGCTAGTGGATTGTAGCCTCAGGTTCTTCGAGCAGATTCGGGCGACGGTGGACAAGGCGGCAGCGGGCGTAACATTGCTGAGCCGGCTGATGGCCAACGTGGGAGGACCCAGGGCCGCGAAGAGGAGGCTCCTTATGTCATCGGTCCAGTCAGTTTTTCTGTACGGATCCGAGGTGTGAGCACATGCTCTAGCCAAGGAAATGTACAAAAAGAGGCTGGGCCAGGTACAAAGGAGGGCCGCTCTGAGGGTGGCGTCTGCCTACAGGACAGTCTCTGAGCCGGCTGTCCTGGTGATTGCTGGGGCTACACCGATTGCTCTACTGGCACAGAGGCGGCAATCGGTGTACAACAGACGCGGGGAAGGTGACCTGGCGGTATTCAAGA
>OX352772.1:257729745-257947291 GCA_947095535.1 Poecilobothrus nobilitatus | reverse complement strand
ATGTTCAAAACTTATATAATCTATATAAAAACAAAGTAAGAAATTTGATCTCAACTGCTAAAGCTAATTATTATTCTCAACAAATTTTGAAAGACTCTGGCAAACCCCAAATACTTTTGGATGGTGTATAAGTCTATTATGCTAAATAAAACACTTAATATTTGTGAAAGTAAACTAAAAGTTATTAATTACGATAATGAGATTATATCTAATCCTTATGATATAAGTAATATAATGAACAAATTCTTTACTACGATAACAGATACGTTAGATATATCAGACGGAGAAATTGAATATGTATATAATAAATTTAGTTTAGATTTAGTGAACCTAGAGGAAATAAATTCTGCCATTAGTTCTTTAAAACAGTCTGCTGCAACAGGTTGCGATGGTATTTCAGCCTAATTCATAAAAAAATATTCAGATAGGTTAGCACCGATTTTGGTAAAATTCATTAACCACTCCGTTGTTACGCCAATTTATAAAACTGAAGATCACAAATTCCTCAAACTACAGGCCAGTATCGATATTATCGAGTTTTTCAAAAGTATTCGAAATTATTGTAAAAGAGAGACTCGACGCATTTATGCGAAATAATGGAATACTGAGCTCAGAACAATACGGTTTCGACGAAAACTCGAATACAATTGCTGCTTGGCTGTCCTTAACAGATTTTAATACCAAAAATATGGATAATGGGAAAACAGAGCTTGTGTTTTCATTGATTTACAGAAAGCATTCGATTGTGTCGATCACAAAATATTGCTCCACAAACTTTCTAGATTAAATTTTTCGAATGATCAAATCGCTTTCTTTAAATCATACCTAGATTGGAGGACACAATGTGTACGAATTTGTGAAATCTTCAGTACTTTGGGAATAATCAAGAAGGAAGTGTAAGGATCAGTTTTAGGTCCAGTTTTGTTCAAAATTTATATTCATGATCTATCACGTCTTAACCTTAATGGAAAAATACAGCTATTTGCTGACGATGCAGTCGTAAAATATGCAGACTCAAAGCAAACCTTAAAACTGTTATATTGCAAGATTTAATACTTATTAGTAAGTGGCTTCAAAAAAATAGGTTGTTATGAATACAAAAAAAAACCAAAATACTACTTTTCGAAAGTTTTTAATGATGCTACCTTCACTCATAATGGTACTAAAATAAAAGTTGTAAAGATATATAATTATTTAAGCTTACTTATAGACAGCAAGCTCAAATGGAAAAACATATAGACCATCTAGTAGTGAAAACTTCTCCGTATATATTTTTCCTAAGAAGATTAAAAAATTTCTTAAGTAGAAATACGTTATATATGTTATATATTCATCCTACATCTTATCAAATGTTGTTTTTGTTAAACCAATTTGTAGTAGAGCTATACAAATTTATCTAAAGAAAATTGAAATTTTACTGAAGTAAGCAATAAAAATAATACATGGTTATCCCATTCTATATCCAACCTACATGCTCTATACAGAAAAGTACCTCACTTTTTCAAGTATCAGTAAAAGGTAATTATTTATAATTGCGTTTAAAATAATAAACAACAAACCAAAACACAATTTTATAATTCAACAGAATTTTGACTTTCACAATTACAATACGCAAAACAAATCTAAATTCTACTTATCGCTCTTTAAAACAGATAAGCAAAAAAATAATTGCTTATGCAATTGCTTGAAAGTATACAACGATCTACCGGAAGAATTTAAAATGATGCACTTCAAATTTCAATGATGCACATGAAAATCTATGCACTTTTAAAAAAAAATTACAGAAAAAATTCTTACTTACAATTAAAAATACAATCTTATTATACATAATATTATATTTTATTATAATATTATATATTATTATTCTTATATTAGTTGTCATTGCAATTTTAGCACAAACTTGGTAACATAATTTTTAATTTATTTTATTATATTTTTATTGTCTTCTTCAAAATAAATGTATAAGCATCTTGTTTAGCGCTTAATTAATTAATATAATATCAAAGGTTTACTTTTGCCATAATGTATAACCAAAATAATTTAAGACCGGACAACCTCGGTTAAGGTCGTGATTTAAATTTGTATTTTATAAAATTACATTATATTTTAAAATAACAAAACAGGTATATAATTATTATTTATTATTTATAAAACTCAAAAAAGAAAATAATATAAGATAATACAATTTATGTATAGCAATAAAATTTTATATTTTATAATCTGTTTAAAATTTCTTTAAAAATAGTCTATAAATAATTTTACAATTTATAATCTTATATTAGTTTAAGTTAACAAAAAAAAGGTAAAAAATTAAATAATTGGATGTAACAAATTGTAATTGTATAAAATATAAGTTAAGTTATTTAACAAAACAAAAAAACAACTCCACGGAAGCGCTTCTTACAAAAACTCCTGCATGTAACAGTTTCGGTTTTTGCGTCATAAACTGTGGAGTTTGAACTATTGCATTTAAATTCATTTTTGATTATATAAATAATATTTACTTTAGCAATTAAAAACAAAAACGGCAATTTAAAAAGAGTTCAAAGTTTTCAGCAAAAGTACTAGCAATAATAAACAATAATTTAAAAAAAGTAAATAAGAAAATTAAAAAAGCTGATTCTAATTTAATTTATTCTTTTTTAACAAAAGTTTAACAAAAAGGGAAAAAAATATTTTTTTTTTGTTAAAATTTAAAAGATGAATAAGCTATTCAATTTTACAAGAGCACTGTTTACAAGTATATAAAAATTAGTTCAACACAGTTTTTTTCTTCTTTTTTTTTTTTTATTTTTGATTATCATAATTTTATTTATTATAATAATAATATTATTATTTTAAAGTTAAATAACAAATTAAAAATTAAAATAAAATTAAGAATAAATTTAGCACTTAGTTAAGCGTCTGAAATAGGAATACCTGAAGAGATCATATAATAATAAGAAGAGATATGATATGAGGAGTCTCTACCAACATTTTCAGAAGTACATTTTCGCTTTTATATATTCAAAAAGATTGTTAAGAGAAACCGCTAAATTATTTTCACGTTCATGTAACAGTAAAAAATGGCGTGGCTTTAGTAGGATACAAGCCACAACAAATTTTATTTTTTTTTACAGTAACAGCGGTACAAACTTTTTTATAGCGGCCCTTAAAATAATCAGCGTGTTGAAAATTAAACTGTGTCACCGAAATCATACAAAACAAAAAATCCATAAAATTTCCAATCAGGGTTCAAAAATCACAATTCCAAATTAAAATATTTCACCAAAGCTCCCAAATCACATAAAACATAAATCCATAAAGTTCGTTCACTTAAAAAATAAAGCTTGTACTAGCTTGAAACTTTTACTTTCAACTGAACTCATCTTTTATATAATATATTCTTTTATATATTTCTTCTATACCAATTTTATATAACCGCTTAAGTCAAAAAAGGTCATTTTGCAAAATTGAGGTTTAAAGTTTTAATTGTATTTCTGAAAAAAAAATAGAGGCAAAATAAAATTTCTAATTTTTTTTTAAATTGTAGTTTATTATTATGCTTTTTATTTTAAACTCTTTGAATTTAAATCTACCTCATAATTTTTGAATAGTAAGCTAAAATAAAAGATAAGCGATTTCAATAAAATGTATAGTTTTTTAGAAGACATCGTATCTTAACTAAGTGGTTATAAAATAGAACTGATTTTATTTACATCGTTAATTATAGGAACTTGATTAATGTCAACAGATCTGACGCCTCGCTTTTGTATATTCAATATTTTTTCTTTTTCACTTAGAGTTGCCTTATAGTATATTTTTCTATAATGAGTTTTATTGTATCTTAGCCACTTGACATTTTTCCACACAAATGTATCAGAATTTTCCGCCCGATTTCTCCAAAAAAATTTATATTTTACAAATGTTGCAAAATTTTTAAAATCGCTTACTACCATTTCGATTGCATGATATTTATTTTTAATTCTTACAGTAGGAATAAAATTATACCAATCGCGACGATGGTGTATTTTTAAATCAGTTTTTTTTCTTTTTTCTCTCAATTACAGCATGATCGGTATATCTGACTCCATATGGGTATGACCTGGTTCGAGAAATTTGTGGTCAATTATTTCAATATTCGAACTTGATTGAATGAAAGTCGTAAACATGATAGAAAGAATTGAATTTCTGTTCTGACCCGGACACGAGTCACTATAATATATGACATGTTTGATATGCCCAAGAGAATCTAAGTGTTGCAAATGTTTCAATAAGCAAGAGCTAATTTGATTAGCTCCGCGTTTTGAGACAGCCTCATGCCACATGTAACAAAAGGCTTCCTTAGTTGAACATTCATGAACTGTCAAATTGAATGTCCATAATGATCTTTTGTAGAAAGATGTTGAAGTTCGTATCTTTGGTGTTGGTAAACACTGCTGCAAAGCAAATGTAAATGTTTGACCTGTAGAGTTTTTTGAAATAGAAAACGATTTATCGATTCTTTTAGCTTCATATATTTAATCTGCTTTTGTTTGATGTTTAATTAATTTTTGTAACCGATCTATCTGTATTATTTTTATTTGACATCTCAATTTGCATTTTAAGAGTATCGCAAGTGTTGCAAGTATCCAACGATGGTTTTTTAAATTTTATGTCCATAGCTGTTAAAATAATAACAATTTTAGAGTAGAATTTGAAAATTTTTTGTTCCGATTAAATTCAAAGTAGTATTCATATCTTTACTTACTTTTAAAAATGTTAGATATGAATACTTACTTTTAAAAATTTAGTGTATTTGAAAATACTTATTTTTATTTCCGGGTGCATTTCTAAAAACAGATTATACATTTTGGTTATTGTTAAATTAGCATGGAAATATTTAAGGCTGGTCCTCTTTCTTGTGTAGTGGCTCTCGTACGCTGGGAAGAGGTTAATATGGCTTTTCACCTTTTCTATTACAGTGTCAGCAATTTCCTTCATTCCAGTACCACCTCTCAAATCTTTCATTTCAATATTTGGATATGCTATTTTTTTTTTGCTACACTCTTCAAAAAGCTGTCTCTTTCAGCAAAAGATTGCTTAAAACAACGTTGACAAACTTTAATCTGTTTTCCTGCTATCTCTAAATGATATCAAAAGTGGTATGGCCGATTTCTTGGTTTGTTTTTATTTTTGACTTTGGTTAGCATTTTGGTTTCTTCTATTGTCATTAGTGATGCTATTGCTTGAACACGCCTATTGTAGGAAGCAAGTTTCCAATAATTTTCAAACATTTTTTTCTGTTCTACGACTAATATTTTTGACCTACAAATATTTCTACAATTTATTGATAGTGGTATAAATTGCCTAGTAGAAACTTCAGCTGTTTTATTAACATACGATATACCAAAATTTCTTTTTCTAATAGTTTGTGGTTCTCTTTTGTTTCTTATTTTAATAGTTTTTTCACTTGAAATGGAACTATTTAACAAATATTCTACTTGTTTTCCTAAAAATGATAGGTCTTCTTCTTCCGACATTTCTTCTCTCATAAAAGTTGGATCTAAAATAGAGTCATCGCTGCTAAAATCAGAAAGTAATTCCGTATCAATTGGTATGTTTTGTTCAGTAATATTTTCATTATTATTTCCTTTATTATTCAAAATTATCATTTCAATGTCATTTGTTGATGGTGGAGGTACATTTTTTTTGGCAAAACTTTTATCTAAAGTATTTTAAAAACGAGGAAGAATACAGTTGCCTTTGTCAACTCTTAGATACCCGTACAAACCGTTAGTATGTTCACAGCCTGTCACTCTGCTTACATTTGGGTGAATTTTATAATTTCTAGAACTATGGGTTGTAGATATATTCAAACTATATGTTTATACATTCTTCAAAAGCAAATCCTAACCTTCCACATAACGATTATCAATCCAAAACTTTTTCAAATATTCTATAGTACCATTTAATACTAAGCGGTAAATGTATATTAAATTTACTTAGTACAAAATAATAAATATAATTTTAAATATTATATTATATTATATTTAAATATTCCATTGACAAAATAATTTCTTATAAGTATAACAAAATACATATATGTATGTAAATACGGCGCTATATAATATACATCTATACTCTTATCATTCATTCACTAGTGACATATACGATATATTGTAAATAAACATGATATTATATAAGTATGTATATATATCAATATCATATAAATAAAAATTCTTCAAGCAACCGTTATGTTGTTTATTTATTTACATTTTTTTGTACTACGCATTATATCCTCAACAATTTCAAATTATCGAGTAAAACAAAATGCAAAAAATTAGTTAAAGAAATTTGTTAGAAAATTTGTAAAAATCAAGTAAATTTTCTTTCGTCAATTATAAAGTAACCATATATTATTAAATAAAGTTGTTAACAGAAATAAGAGTATAATATTGAAGCTTTAATTTTTGTGTATTACTTCAAAAAAATTTTAACTGGTGTTCAAGTTACAGGTGTTTAAAAATTGGAAATTTTCAGTTTTTGACCCCTTATAGCTCCTAAACGGGGGGTGATGCAAAAAAAATTTCTAAAATGACTCATATTTATTTTCAAAGATCTAACTTCTGTCAAAATTTCAAGTTTCCAAATTAAACCGTTTAGAACATAGAAGGGTTAAAGGATTTTGCAACATTTTAGTTTCGCATAACGGTAAATTAAGACACCGTATGCCACAAAAATATATCTATTGTATATATACTTTTAAAGCTAATAAAAGTAGTAATCGTTTGGCGTTTTCAGAATGAAGATATACCTTATATAACTTGTGCTATAACAATTTAAATATAGAGCTTTTTTGAACCTTTGGGGAGCTGTAGCTCTGTAACGGGTGGGGGTACAAAAAAAAGTTCTTAAAAATAAAATTAATATTTTTGTGACATCTATCAGCAGTTAAAATTTCACAGCTCTATTTCAAAAAAAATGTGGGGATCTAAAAGTTAGGTGTTCGAGAGCTACCCTAATGTTTGGTCTAAACTCAACCAAAAAAAATAGGGAACCTGCAAATTACTCCCAGAATATTTTGTGTAAATTTCAAGATTCTAGCTTTCTTAGTTTTTGAGTTATCGTGCTGACGGACGGACGGACGGACATGGCTCAAAAGTCTTAGAATTTTTTTCCGATCCGATCCATACCTTTGAAGGTATATCTAGCTCGCTTATTTCGAGGTGTTACAAACGGAGGAGTAATTTTATTATACCCGATCCTATCGTACGGGTATAATTACTAAATTTCATTTAAATAACATAAGTACATATGTGACGATGTAATTTCAATAATAAAGCATTTTGAAACTAATTTTTACTTAAAATATTTTTATCATCTAAAAAACATTTTACTTACCACAAACGTTTTTATTTTGAGCTAATGCTACAAATTTTTTTCCACGTAATAATATTTTTTATTTTTTTTTTTTATTTATTTTAATAGTTTTTAAAATACACTTTGCACTAATTTTGAACAACTTTATTAGCTTAATTTTCATTGACGAATATAAAATTCCATAACAAAAGCACAAAATTACACTTTGCATTCAGTTAGAGTTCCGTTACAATTTTATATAATAACTTATCTCGAATAGAAAGCTAACAGACACTCAATGTTATTTAATAAAATCGATTATCTCAATATAAGATATACTTAAATGCAAAATTTAAAATATTATAATAGCTTAACTCATATAAGCGGTTTTCTGTTTACTATATAGAATTATAAAAGAAATACTTAATTCTAATTATTAAAAAAGCTTATTTTGTCTTAAGTTTTTTTAAAAAAAGGAGATTAATTATTTCTTGTGTGTTAAATGAGCTTAGCTATTTTATTAAATGCAGGACGAGCTCTTACTGACTTAAGCGAAAAAAATTTGTTCTTTTTCTGCCTTTTGGAAAGTTAAATATAAAAGCGGGTTTTTGTAGATTATTAAGGAGGTACATGGGAAACGAATGGTGATATAAACTAAATTTCTTCTTATCTCAACTTAAGCGATTATATAAAATTGATACAGTTATTAAGTACATAGATTATCATATGATCTTGATACCGTAAGCATCATTAGGTAGGTAGGTAGGTATGGTGGTGACCTTCACGATGCTGCTTGAAGGCCTCAATTAGCACTAGATTACGCCATTTTGATACCACTGCACTCATGTGACCCGTGTTTTTAGATTGTTTGCGGTTTTATATCCAACCCGAGCGGTTTAGATACAAGATAAGTTCTTTGATTTTGTGTTTAGAAAGCTCGCTGAGGTTGTAGAAGAACGGCTTGCCGAGTGAGAGACGTCTGGCTCCAGCTAGGGCCGGACATTTGCAAAGAAAGTGTTCTAGATTCTCACTTTCGTTTGTTTCTTTGCAGCTCCTGCATGAGGTGTTGTGTGGGAGTCCTAATTTGGGCGCATGCGTGCCCACTGGCCAGTGGCCTGTGATGATTGCTACTAGTCTGGCTATGTCTATGCGGGATTTGGATATGAACTAGATTGATCTCCTTTTGTTGTATGTGGGCCACAATGTTCTAGATATGGTGGAATTGCTCAGATTGCTATCCTATAGCAAGATTGCCACCTATTTTGTGATTTCGCTATATACAAAGAAAGGACCCGTTCCTTGACGGTACTGATTGGGCAACTAACTCTCCGGTAACTTTCGGGGAGTTAGTGTTCTGAGTAGCTCCTTTCTTTGCTAGTTCGTCAGCTTTTTCATTTCCTTCAATATTGCTATGCCCATTCACCCATAAGAAGGTTATGTTTAACCTTTCGCTTGTTAGGGCAATTTCCTCTTGGCACTGTCTAACAAGCTTAGAGGTTGTGATGTTCGCGTTAATGGCCTTGATCGCGGATTGACTGTCCACACAAATGGCGACCGTTCTCATTTGTGTGTTGTTTTCGTTCAGAATTCGAGCAGCCTCTCTAACTGCTAGTATCTCCGCCTGAAAGATGCTAGCTGTGTCGGGGAGTTTGTAGAATTTTGAAATGTTGAGTTTCTCCGAGAAAATGCCAGCACCAACTCCTTCCTTCATCTTGGATCCGTCGGTGAAGATAGTGACATCGAAATGCTTTGTCACATTACCGCCCTTCCATTCCGCTCTAGACGGAAATTCTACGACTGAATTACTCCCGAAGTTTATTTTGGGAATAGTGTAGTCGGTCAGGGTTGGTATAAAGTCCCTTGGAAATATCTCCAGAATATTACCGTGGCCATATGGTTTAGTAGCAAACCACCCAGTTTCTTTGAGTCGAACTGCACTACACTATGCGACATACTTAATGTATAGATCCGGGGGTAAAAGAAATAAAATAGTATTCAGAGCATCAGACGGACACGATCGCAGTGCTCCTGTGATGCCCACAGATGCCGATCTCTGTATTCTATTTAGTTTTGTTATATTGTATTTCCGATTCATCGCTGGCCACCACACCAGCGATCCATAGGTAGGGATTGGGCGAACCACGGCTGTGTACGTCCAAAGCGCCATCTTTGGCTGCATACCCCATTTCTTCCCCATGGTTTTATTGCAAGCATAGAGAGCAACACAAGCCTTCTTAACTCTATGCTCGATGTTAGATTTCCAGGAAAGCTTGGAGTCTAGAATAACGCCTAGATACTTAGCGCTGGTAGTCAGATTTAAAGTATAATTGTTGAGTTTCGGTAGGACAAAAGTAGGTATTTTGGATCTTGTCGTGAAGAGTACCATTTCAGTCTTCTCTGAGTTGACACCTAGGCCACAACTTGTGGCCCAGTTGTGAACCTTGCTTAGAGTTCTATTCATGATCTCACTAATCACGGATATAAACTGGCCTGATACTAGTATCACCACATCATCCGCATACGCCACTACCTTTATTCCTTCCTTCCTTCATTAGAATTTTGTTTATAACCATTAGCCATAGCAAAGGTGATATTACACCTCCCTGAGGTGTGCCCCAGTTGACTAATTTAGTAACACTGCTGTTTCCCAATTTCGCGTGAATTACTCCGGAATTCAGCATGGATATAATCCAATGCTTCAGAAACTGCTCTGTTCCCGCCTGGGTTCGAGCTTCTTCAATAGATTGGATGTTGACATTGTTAAAAGCACTTTCAATATCTAAGAAGGTGGCTAAGGTAAATTGTTTGTACTTAATGGAGTGTTCAACCGTACTGACCACTTCATGAAGAGTCGTTTCTGTGGACCTACCTTTTAAGTACGCATGTTGGGATTTTGATACTGGAGTTCCCTCAAAGCGTTGCCTAATCTGGTAATCCAAAATGCGCTCCAAAGTTTTTAAAAGAAAGGAGGACAGGCTGAGTGGCCTGAAGTCTTTCGCAGACTCGTGACCCCATCTATCTGCCTTTGGAATAAATACTACTCGGACTCTCTTCCAACTGCAGGGAAAATGATTATGTTTTAAACAGCCACTGAAAATGGCGACAAGCCAAGATGTCGACAGCATTAACGACTTTTGCAACATAATCGGAATTATTCCATCCAAGCCAGGCGATTTATATGGAGAGAAACTTTTTATAGCCCAAGAAACCTTTTCCTGAGATATAATTTTACTTACTTCACCCCATGAAGTTCCTTGGGCTACAGGGCCTACCGTTAACATTGCTGGCTACGGGAAAATGGGTGTTAACTAACAGTTCAAGAGATTCAGCTGAAGAATTTGCCCAGCTCCCATCCGTTCTTTTGATTAAGGAAGGACAGGATCTATCATTGGACAGAATTTTACAGATTCTAGCTGAATCCTTTGTAGTTTCAATGGATTGACAAAATTCCATCCAAGTATGCCGCTTGGCTTCTTTGATGGCTTTCTTATATACTTTTAGGCAATTTTTGTAAGGTTGCCAGTATTTATGTTTGCAGCAAATATTGAAAATAGACCTAGTCAATCTTTTGAGGTAGGCTAAGTCTTCATTCCACCAAGGGGGATAGGTTTTCTTTCCGCGACTAATTGGACACGAGACTTTAAAGGCTACTTCCATTGCCTTTTCAAAAGTTTCAATCTTTGCATCCACTTCTTTTATCGTTTCAATTTTGATGTTCGGTACATTAATTAGTTTTGACTGTATAATGCGGCTGAATTTTACCCAGTCAGTTCTTTTAGGATTTCAATAGAATTTGGGGATATTCATCTGAAAATTCACCTCAAAGACTATATATTTGTGATCTGAGTAGGAGTTCTGGCTAGACACAGACCAGTTTACAACTCCAATGATATTGTTGTTAGTAGCTAAGGTAATGTCTATTACCTCTTCCCACCACTATATCTGCCCGAACTTGGGAAAATAAAAGTGGGTTTGTTACCACTATTACATATTTTAAGGTTACTGTTAATAAGAAAATCAAATAGTGACTCCCCTCGTTCGTTGTTCTCCGAACTGCCCCATAGGGAATGCCTAGCATTGGCATCACATCCGATGAGTAGGTTGTCTTGCCTTGTCGCTCGCACAATTTTACGAACTTCCTCTGGTGGTGACGGATCGTCATGAGCTATATATGCAGAGGAGATGTAGAGACCATCTCGACCAAGCCCTTCTAACCTGACGACAGTCAAATCGGATGAGCTAAAATCGGGGTGGAGAAAAGCATTAAATTGTTTATTTACTAAAATACAAGCTCTGGGTTTACCTGTATTTTTTTTGTAAAAAAGATTGTAATTTTTATGATGTAGTCCCTTGATCTCAGTACCTCTGACCCAAGGTTGAATGAGGCTGATGTCTATGTTTTCCTCGCTAAGGAAAACCAGCAGATTATCCGAGGCACTTCTCGAGTGCCTGAGATTAATCTGCACTACCTTTGGCATCATTACCCCTAACCGCACCCTCACCTGGTGCCGAATTCTGTCCAAGAGGATCTTTTTCGATCGTGAGATCCTCTAACTGCTTAGAAGGTAGATCCTCCTCTGGATCTTCTTCTTCCGCTGGAGCTCTGAAAATTTTCAGTTTGGCATACCTTATGCCGAACCTCATTCTATAATCAGCCTTCTCAAGTTCCACTAGGCACTCCTCATTTATCAAAAGCAGGAAGGTCTTACTGTTTTTTTGAGGCTCCTCAGCCTTTATTATCCTCCAGTTTTCCATCTGGATCTTCGTATTCTGGAGCTTAAGACATTGAAGAACCTTTCCATTGTCTATACTGATATTTGGTAGCCAAATGCGCGCCCTAAGTCTCCTTGGAATTTCCCCAGCCGGGATAAGCTTGAGCTTCAAGCCAACCCATTTATCACTAGCCTTAGCGACTAATTTGCTGAGGAAATCCAAAGACACCTGATCCTCGCGTTTGACAATCCTGCATCCTCTCAACACGTACCCGCAGTCGAACGATATGAGAGGTCCCTCCGGGTGCTCCAAAACGTGTTCTAATACCATCCCGGATAGATGGGCTTCTATCTCGCTCCATTTATCTGTGATTGGCTTCCCACTGTTCGATATCCTGTCAATCAGTGCCACGTTCAGGTGATTTATAGCTACTTCTTTGTAGGATTGCCTATTCTTGGCACCGACTTCAGAAGTAGCCTTTTTCTCCTTGACTTCCCTCGCAAACTTAACACCTCCTAGTACCAATGCGCTAGACCCCCGTTTTCTATTGGCCCTCTTAGCTGCGTTATTGATCTCATATTGAGATCTGTTGCGCTTCTGGCCAGTTGTTGTGGCAGGAATACTCCTATTCCCGTTCTTACCAGCTTACACCTTTAGAGATTCATCTACGACAAGCTGGTACTTAACTTTATCCGCAGCGTCCTTCTCATGAAAAGTACGTGCTTTTTCATTCTCAGCTATCTTGTTGAGAATGAAGAGAGCCATGTTGTACTTTTCCTTCATGAGTACGCCAGCGGACTTACGTCTCTTATGATTTTTCTTCTTTCCGCCCTCGCCATTGTTGACGACAAGAGTTTTAGGTTGACCTGGCATTGGTGTACTATGGCTGGTACCCGCAATGCCACTAATTAGCGTCTCTTGGCTAGACGCTAAAATTTCATCTTCAGATGAGCTCCCCATCTCAACTTCTTCCTTCTCCATTTGTTTTTTTTTTAAGTTTACATCCATTCTTGATCCCACGAGTGTGGCCGGAAAAAGCGGTCCATCCCGTCATTGCCACCTTACCAGTATAAGGCACTTAAAACAACCGACCTTGCCTGAGTATCGGAGGAGACCGTTCGCGACCAGTTATCTTTTACCACTTACTGACCATTCAGCTCTCGGCACGGTACCTGGACACCTTAGCTTACAAGTGGAGAGATTCTCTTGGTTTCGGATCTCCCCTGAAGCCTTATGGTTGAACCTACTGATACTGTGAAATCCCCAGGGATGACACAGTATCTCCGACATCGCCCACAGGATCATTGATTCTACTCAGCCCTCCCACCACGTCCAGGTGGAATCCCTATCGGGAGGGATAGAGCATCATTACTTAGGTATTACCTAAGCACCATTACTTAGGTATTATTTAGGTTTTGCCATATATATAAAAATAAAAGCCTACAATTGAGTATAGGTTGACTTGACATTGACATTTATTTTTGTGAGCAAAGAGAATTTCTGCAATAAAACGACAATGCATATAATCTTTTAGAAGATTCTTAATAGAAATATTTTTTGAATGAAAAAAGTATCGAATATACATATGTATATTGATATACTGTTACTACTACATATCTAAATATAATAGATTCAAATCATTATTTTGTTTGATTTAAAAAATAATTAAAAACAATCATAATATAACCATATTTACAATGTCAATAAATAGTTGCAATAACCACGTGTGCAAAATTTTCTTTCTAGACCACATATATATTATGTACCTTTACAAAAATTTACTCAAATTATAAACAGTGGGTAGTAATAAGAATTTATCATGCATCAAAAAGACAAAAAATTAAAACAAAACGGTTAAACATACTGAAATTCAAGTAAATTGAATATTCATTTGGGTACCCATATAGTATATAGGTACACACAATTTCAATTTCAGTGGTCCGTTTACCCAATATATTATACTTGCACACAAACGCATTCATTTTGTAGTTATAGGTATACATATTCAGAGTCAACAATAATGGAAGGCCGTGACATCGAAACCTTTGAATGTATTAGTGCAAATTTTCAATGTATTATGAGTGAAATTTACGAAAAATGACATTTCTAAAAATTTTATTTCTTATTGCATCCATCTTGCTACTGTGAAAAAAAAAATGAGTTAATTTTTTTTTTTAAATTCTGCGCACAACCTCAAAATTTAAAAGCTTTTATATTAAATATGTTCGAAAATTGGTAAGTAAAATTTTTTCAATATTGAGTTTTTATATATTAAATTTCATTAAGAAAATATGAAATATATATAAAAATGAAGCTTGGAGTTTCTTCTTTATGCTTGTAAGAAAATTAAATTTTTCAGTGCAATTATGGGTAAAAAAGAAAGGAGGTTCCGATTTTTATCTACGTAAATTTTATTTAGTAGGAAAGTAGCTTTAGAATAATAAAATATATTGAAGATAAATTTAATTTAATTAGTTTATTGATTTTCAGCAATTATTGAATTTAATTTTTAAATTTTAGTTTTATTTTAACTTTCAAAAAAATTTTATTTCAATTTTGAAAGGTGAATCAATAATTATTGGTATTTGTATTTGAAATAAAATAAAATTTCGGTTTTAAAGTTGAAGCTTTATTTTTTTTATTTAGTTTTTATTTATTCCATTACTCTTTTTAAACATAATGGTTTGAAAATGTGTGCTTTCTGGATGTAAATCCAATTATAACTCTCACGTGAATAACGTTCCAATTTTGAAAGTTCCAAAAAATTAACGATTAAGAACATTATGGATAAGTGCTTTATCAAAAGAAAATTGGCAGCCTACGGCATATAGTTGCATATTTATTTCTACAATTGCTTCCTTAAAAATATTCGCGTTAAATATTCAAATTTTACGGGATTTTGATTAAAAAAAAATATTCTTTGAGAGGAGTAATCAAAAAGGCATACTTATTCAACTAACATTTACTAGTCTCAGTTTGGGTATAAATGACATAGATTTAAAATCGACGTGTAAATGTGGTAATACAAGTCGCAATATGTTTTCCAAATAAGTGAAACTTCCGATAATATTTTATTAAATAATTTTACAAGACAACATAACGATACTCTTAAAAGCAATTTTCAAAATAAAAAAATTTTGTTATTTGTTAGTTTTAAAAACTAACAAAGTTATATTTGTTTTTAAATTTTAGTATTTTTCTGTTACGAAATATTGGGACAACCACCGGACAACTGGAAGTGGTAGTTTACTAGTATAACTTTTAATTTTTTTACGAATATTTCGTAGCAGAAAAATACTATTAATTTGTACCCGAGATTTTGACAAATATGGTCTACTCCGGTGCGTAGAAAGCTGTAAAAAATTGTTTAGAGATTTGTATAGGTGTATGTGTGCGTGTGTGGGGTGTATGTGGGGGTGTGAGGATGTGTGTGGGCATGTCTGTGGGCACTTGTACAGCCTAAACGACTGAACGGATTTTTTTTAAATTTCATATTTAAGGTTTTGATCTAAATCTGTCGGATTGATAAGCTTTTGGAGCAAATCTGACAACCGGAAGTAGTAGTTTCATTTTTCAGTTTTTTACGAATATTTCGTAACAGGAAAATATTATGAAAAAAATGACTAAGAAAAAATTGTTACACAAGGAAAGAGCAACAACTTTGACAAGAAACATTTTTTGGTCTGACTAGCTTTAAGTTTTATTCAATTTTTTTCTAAGTCCGAATTTCATACATATTATAGCAGCATATGAATTTATATAAACAATTTTTTTTTTATAAACAATTTTTAATTATAAAAATAAAAAAATATGAAATATTGAAATAAAAACAAGTAAATGTAACAGTAAGTCGATGCAACCGACTTATTAATAGTCTACACCTGAATAATTCGAACTAAATTAAAAATCCATAAGTTTTTTTGGCAGCTGCTTGAACTTCTTCCCTTTTCTGTCTTATTCAACTCGAATTTCAGGAACGTAAAAGAGGCATCCTCTTGGGATATGCTTGACATCTTTGTAAAAAATTTTAAATTTCTATCTTTATTAATTTCGAAGACTGTTAGTCCTTGGGAGGTGTGTGTCAGGTACCCGAATTGCCACTCCAATTCATCGAATCCATCTCAGGAACATAAAGAAAACATGCCAGAACACCATTGTACTAAATTAAAAGATTCTACTTTTGTTGGTTTTGAAGATATGCTCGTTGCTTTTGTGCTCGTCCGGAAGTTTCCAATATACGAACCCATGGTTCAAATTCTTTCAAATGTCAGTTTCCAATTTTATAGAAAAGGAAACATAACAGCACACTCTTGTACTAAAAATAAAGGTTCTATCTTTGTTGGTTGTGGATATATATTCGTTTGCTCTGGGGCTCGTTCGGAAGTTTCCAAGATCCGAACCCACGAACCAAATCCTCTCAAGTATCAGAGACTTAAATAAAACATGAAAGAACACCACTCTGCCAAATCTAAAGGTTATATCTTAGTTGGTTTTGGAGATAATCTCATTTGCTCTGGTGCTCGTTCGGAAGCTTCCAAAATCCAAACCCAAGGACCAAATCCTCTTACATTTCAGAGGCATAAATCGAACGGGAAGGAACATCATTGTACAAAATTTAAAGATTCTATCTTTGTTGATTTTGGACATAATCTCGTTTGCTCTGGGACTCGTTCGGAAGCTTCCAAAATCCGAACCCATGGACCAAATCCTCTCAAATTTCAGAGACACAAATCAAACATGAAAAAACACCATTCTGCCAAATTTAAAGGTTATATCTTTCTTGTTTTTGTAGATAATCTCATTTGCTCTGGGGCTCGTTCGGAAGCTTCCAAAATCCAAGCCCACGGACCATATCCTCTTAAATTTCAGAGACATAAATCAAACGGGAAGGATCATCATTGTAAAAAATTTAAAGGTTCCATCTTTGTTGGTTTTGGAGATAATCTCGTTTGCTCTGGGGCTCGTTCGGAAGCTTCCAATATACGAATCCATGGTTAAATTCTTTCAAATGTCAGTTTCCAATTTTATAGAAAAGGAAACATAACAGCACACTCTTGTACTAAAAATGAAAGTTCTATCTTTGTTGGTTGTGGAGATATACTCGTTTGCTCTGGGGCTCGTTCGGAAGCTTACAAGATCCGAACCCATGAACTAAATTCTCTCAAATTTCAGAGACTTAAATAAAACATGAAAGAACACCACTCTGCCAAATTTAAAGGTTATATCTTAGTTGGTTTTGGAAATAATCTCATTTGCTCTGGTGCTCGTTCGGAAGCTTCCAAAATCCGAACCCATGGACCAAATCCTCTCAAATTTCAGAGACCTAAATCAAACATGAAAGAACACCATTCTGTCAAATTTGAAGGTTATATCTTTATGGGTTTTGGAGATAATCTAATCTCTGGTGCTCGTTCGGAAGCTTCCAAAATCCAAACTCATGGACCAAATCCTCTTAAATTTCAGTGACATAAATAGAACGGGAAGGAACATCATTGTACAAAATTTAAAGGTTTTATCCTTGTTGGTTTTGGAGATAATCTCGTTTACCCCGGAATCATTCGGAAGCTTACGGAATCCGAACCCATGCACCGATTTTGTCCAGATTCGAACTTAGCCTTCCTTTCGTAATTAGTAACCTACTATATAAATCTCAGCAAGATAGCTTTATTAGTTTTTGAGCTATCGTGCGAACGGACGGACGGACGGACATCGTTAAATCGACTCAGGAGGTGATCCTGATGCAGAATGTATATACATGTCCATATCTAACTCGCTTCCTTTTGGTGGTTACAAACACCATACCAAAGTTAATATACCCTATGCTTAATGTGTGGAGTATAAAAATGTAAATGGTTAATAGATAAACATAAAAAATTTGTAGATAAAGTAGCAATTTTACAGAAATAAAATTTAATAAAAAATTTATAATTTTTATTTGATTTATAATTTTTTTTTTCGTCCTGGAAATAAGAGTCGAAAAATGTAAATAAAGTGAAAATATTTAAATAAAAATAATATCTTTAATTTTTGATATTATAAGTTGATATTATAAGTACATAATTATATAGATTTTGTTCAAAGATAATTTTTAAAGATTAATTTTTAATTTCTTTTAAGGTCGAATGTTGAATTTCATAAGATGCAATTTCAAGACTAATTTTTCTTGTTTTTTTTGTGTAAATAATTATAAATTATTTTGTTTTGTTAAAATTATCATTTATTTTATTGGTTGGTTGGTTGGTGTGAGTAGCTGGCCACCGCTGCTCCTGACAGTGACCCCAATTAGCGCGTTAGCACCTTTTTGCTACCACTTCCGTTACCACAAGGCTTATAATAGGGCTATATTAGTTTAATTTTATATCCATTTCGTTGCGTTAAGAAACGTTACCATTTCTGCAGGTTGCTTAATCGCTAGATCACTAAGATCGTTGAATTGATGGCTACCCAGAATTGCTATTCTGGCCCTCGCCTTCGCTGGGCACTTACAGGTGAAGTGTGTAATGGATTCTTTCTCATTCTGTTCACCACAGCTGCGGCATGATGAATTGAATGGGATACCTATTCTGGCCGCATGTTCACCAATTGGCCAGTGGCCCGTGAACACACCTATTGTTCTGGCTATGTTCCGTCGGGATTGCTTCAATAGATTTTCGGTTCTTTTTTTATCATACGATGGCCAGACTTTGCTGGCCGTACAACAAGTGGCTAGTTCGTTCCACCTTCTATTTGCTAAGAACAAAAAGTGGAGGAAGATATCTCTCTTAACGCTGTTTAGCGGGGGCTCTACCTGTTCCGCCAGTGGAGCATTTAGGCTGGAACCCCTCCTTGCTAACTCATCAGCATGTTCATTTTCTGCGATGTTCCTATATCCCGGAACCCACAGTAATGTAACATTGAATTGATTACGTACATTCTTAAGCTCGTCAAAGCATTTCCTGACGAGCTTAGATGTTATTATTGGAGAGTTGAGAGCCGCAATTGCTGCCGTAACTATTGCAATGCTTCATCCCACAGAATAATTGTTCCCAAGTATTTGGCATGCTTTCAAGATTCCTAGCATTTCAGCTTGAAATATACTCGCTTTATCTGGCAGACGGAAAGCATGTTCTATTTTCAGTGATTCTGAATAGTCACCCGCACCAACACCACACTCCATCTTTGAACCATCAGTGAAGAGTGCGGTGTCAATTTCTCCCAAGGGGTTTTTCTGTTTCCATTCCCTTCTTGATGGAATCTTGACTTTAAAGTTCTTGGTAATTTCCAAACTTGGCATTACGTAGTCTGTGGAATCTGGCAGATCATGATATATCGAGCTTAGAATACTGCTGTATCCATAGGGGTTTGCACGCCAGTATCCATTCTCTCGAAGTCTGATTGCACTACAACAGGCTAGAAATTTAATATGAAGGTCAGCCGGGAGAAGGTATAGAAGTGCATCCAGTGCATTACTTGGCGTTGACCTTAACGCACCCGTAATTCTTACACATGCACCCCTCTGTACTCTACCAAGCTTGGTTCGAATATACTCCTTCTCCACCGCTGGCCACCACACTAGTGACCCGTAGGTAAGGATGGGGCGTACTATAGCTGTGTACATCCATAAAGCCATTCTTGGCTTTAATTCCCATTTTTTACATAACATTTTCCTACGAGAATACAGGGCTACATAGGCCTCTTTGGCTCTTTCTTCGGTACTAGCTTTCCATTTCAATTTTGGGTCAAGTACCACTCCTAGGTATTTAACATTCGAGGCTAGATTCAGATACACACCATCCAATTTTGGCTTAGTGAATTCCGGAACCTTGGCTCTGGTTGTAAATAGCATTAGTTCTGTTTTACTCGGATTGATACGGAGGCCACAACCATTAGCCCATCCACCAACCTTGGCTAAAGCTCTTTCCATAATTCAACTGATTATATCAAGATACTTCCCAGACACTAATACTGCTAAATCATCTGCGTATGCGATGGCTTTGATTCCCTCATCGCGAAGGTCTTTAAGAATTCTGTTCATTACTAAAAGCCACAGTAGTGGTGATAGAACCCCACCCTGGGGTGTACCCTTGCTTACTCTTCTAGTAACCTTATGGCTGCCGAGTTCCGACTGAATCTCTCTTGATTGCAACATATTAATGATCCACTGTCTAAGGGCATTTTCTACCCCTAGATATTCCAGTGAATCCTGTATAGCCGATACATGAATATTGTTGAAGGCACCTTCTATGTCTAGAAAGGTGGCCAACGTATATTCTTTGTATTGTATCGATTGCTCAACGCTCCGTACTAATTCACTTAGTGCCGTCTCGGTTGACTTGCCTTTACAGTAAGCATGTTGATACTTACATAGTTTAGTACTCTCTAGTACTCTTCGACGTTCTAACTCTAGTGTTCTTTCGAGAGTTTTCAGTAAGAAGGATGATAGACTTATCAGTCTAAAGTCCTTAGCGGTTTCATGACCTCTTTTTCCAACCTTTGGTATAAAGACCACCCGCCTCCATAGCAGAGGAATATGGCCTAGCAAGAGGCTACTTTTGAATAGTTTCGTGATTAAGGGAACCACAAGTTCCTTAATTTCTTGAAGCATTTTTAGAAAAATACCATCCAAACCTGCAACTTTGTATGGAGAAAATTATCAATTGCCCAGGCAAAATTTCGCTCCGTTATAACTGAGTTGACCCATTCAACTGGGCCTCTTCGGACCTTTGTGTCAACCGATTGGTTGATCACATGAGCGTCCTTTGTGCACGCTGGAAAATGAGTACGCACCGTTCCACCGTTCTAAGGAAGGATGGATTGGAATGTTCTTTGGATAAGACTCTACTAAGTCTAGCTGAGTCCCTAGTTTTCTCTATGGATTCACAATAATCTTTCCATGACCGTGTCTTGGCCAATCGGATTTCTCTCTTATATTTTCTAAGTTGGTCCTTGTAGAGTTGTCAATTATTCTGTTTATAGCAGATGTTATACGCATCTCTAGTCTCCTTCCTTAGGTTAGTTAAATCCTCGTTCCACCAAACCGGGAATGTTTTTTTGCTACGTTTGACAGGACATGACACCTTAAATGAGACCTCCATGGCCTTTGTAAACATGTCAGTCCTCTTTTCTAACTCATTTTTATTCACAATATCTGAGTTACCTACTACCAAAAGTTTTTTTGTTGCTATCCTTCTGAACTTTCTCCAGTTAGTAGCTCTAGCATTTCTATAGGGCTGGGGATTTTCAGGCTTATGATTGACATTGAAGAGTATCCAGCTGTGATCCGAAAAAGATCTCTTCTCCGATACTCTCCATTTTTCTCTTTTTAGGGCTTCATCGGTACCTATACATGTAATATCTATCACATCCGCCCAGCCCGAAAAACTATCCGAGCTTGGGAATGTGAATGTGGGGGTACTTCCCCTGTTGCATATATTAAGGTTAGCGTTTAGAATAAAATCGAACAATGACTCACCTCGTTCATTTGTTTCCGAGCTTCCCCATATGGTATGCCGAGCATTAGCATCGCAGCCCACAATCAGCTTGCCACCTGTGGCACTTACCAACTGCTGAAAGCGGGGGGGTGGAGCGTGTTCATCATGTGGCATGTACACAGAACTTATATACATGCTCACATCGTTCTTCATCTCTAGTTTGACAACTGTCAAATCTTCGTAACTGAAATTAGAACACAGATGTGCTGGACTACCTGACTTAAATATTTTCAGTTTGGTATGACGTACCCCAAACCTTAGCTTGTTCCCCAGCTTCTCCAGGGGTTCGAGAGTCTCTTCGCTGATAAGAAGGAGAAACGATATACTGTTCTTCAACAGTTCTTCGGATGATTTATCCTTCACTATCACCGACCAGTTCCCCATTGGATCCATCAGGTTATGGATTCGGAGGCACTCGAGAAGCTTTTCCCCGCTTATCTCCATCATAGGCAACCAGATGCGGACTCTAGGTCGTCTTGGGATTTCGCTAGCTGGGATTAGGCCAATTTTGGCTTCCTCCCAAGCATCGCTTAGCTTAGCAATGCTGCTGCTAAAGAAATTCAAAGAGAACTGATCCTCGCATCGGATTACCCTGTAGCCTCTGACTACTTCGTATGAATCAAAGCACGGAAGAGTCCCTCCAGCCTCTCCTAGAATGTGCTCATTCACCATTTCGGACAACCTCACCTCAAGTTTAACCCACAGATCGCTTGATACTTTACGATCTGTGGCTTTTTCGTTGACAACTGCAACACATAAACTATCTTTTGCAATATCATTGTAATTTTTATGTGCTGCAGCTTTCGAACTGCTGTGGAGACTCGTTCTCGGCACCTTAGTTCTCTCTGTACCTGGACTGGGTACATCTTTCGACCTATTTCTTTTCGAGGACGAGTCTTTACCTGAGTTGCGCGACTCATACGCTCGCACAACCTCGCTGTATCTCTTTTTGTCCTCTAGATCCCTTTCGTGAACAACACCTTTGGCTTCATTCTGAGCTATCTTGCCCAATATGAATTTAGCCTTCTGGTATTGTTTCCTGAAAGCGGATCCGAGGCCTCTATTGATTTTGCTCGTTGTAGTGGGAGTACCGCTCTTAGTACTTCCACTACCACTAACCCCTGATGGTTTTGGAGGACTCTGGCTGGTGCTTCCTCCACCAACACTAGTCCCTTATTTTATTAATGAATTGTTTTATTTTATTATAAAAATTATTTTTATTTTTGTGTTAATTATTACTATGTACATATGTAATTATAAATTGTGGAAATGTTCAAGAGTTTTTTATGCCGAGTTGAATACGAAATTTCCAAGATTTTTTACCTTTTTTAAATACATAATACATGTAGTCCACTTGGCTTTTTCCCTTTTTACGGCAAAATCAAAATTTTAAATAAATAATAATACAGATCTAATTAAAAAACATTTATTTAATTTATTTTTCATTTTTATTCAAATAAAGTAAAAATATAATAGGAATACAGTAATGCATAATTTGTGAAAATGTTTGTCTATATTTTCATGTGTGAATTTAACTTTATTTTACGTTACATGTGTTTAACTGGTTTAACGATTTTACGTGTTCTTGTTCTAATATTGTTCATTATTCATGAATTAATTTTTTGAAATTGTTGAGATACGTAATTCCGCTGTGGTTCTGCGAATATTTACTTAAGGCCTTGAATAAACGTGTGGCGTATCACCCAAGGTAGTATTGGTTCAAATCCTGCACATGTCGTAAGATTTAAAAAAAAAAAAATTATTGTAAAAGTAATTTTCATTTATAGTTTTAAAATCAAATGTTACATATGTATGTATGTATGTTTGAAAATCATTTCTTTCTATTTCGCTTAGTTTTTAATTTGTATCTTTTATAACTATGTATTTTATTTAAAATTTACTAGTTAAAAATATAATATAACTAAAATTCTAAAATATTGGCGCGCTAGACATGCAAAACTTACATAGCGAATACATTCAAAATATTTTTCGGTTTAGTTTACTCCAATTCAAACTTGTATATATTTTTAGCTTATTTTCTTTTTATAAATATACCCTACTATTATAGGGTATAAATATACCCTACTATCTGCTATTACAATTTGTCTGTATATCATTTTTTATACATCTATAGAAAAACTATATTTGTTATTAGAAAGATAAAAATAAAATTATTGAAATGAACAAAATACATTCAAAATTTTAAAAAACGACAACAAGAAAACACAAACAAATTTGGAATGAGGATGCCTTCAGCAACCAAAGCAAATTCTTTCCAAAAATATTGTTTATTGCTTCCAATAACAAATTGTAAATCTACTATTGCCTTGTTGCTCATTTTGTGTACTAAATTAGAATAACTGGAAAACTTCTAATTTATATACCTAATACGATTTGAAAAAGAGGGATCACCTGATCGGACTTCCGAGGACGCTTTAGCAGTAGCAAGGACCGATATCTGACCCTCAAAGACCGATATGGGACTCTCAACGTCCGATACTGGACCCTCAAGGACCGATACTGGACCCTCAAGGACCGATACCGGATTCTCAAGGACCGATACCGGATCCTCAAGAACCGATACCGGACCCATAAGGACCTTGGGAACTATATTTCGGACCTGCGGGGACCCCATCCAAAATCGAGAGAGGGGGTCGCCAGAATAAAGTGCCACTATAAAAGGGACCGGACTTCAGGGACCGATACCAGACTTTCGGGGACCATATTTCGGACCTCTGAGGAGCGTATTTTGGTGCTCCGGAGACCCCGTTTAAAATGGAGAAAGGGGGCCGCCCGAATAAGGACCCACTTTAAAGGGAATCGGATCTTCGTGGACTTAAATGTGCTTCGTAAAGCCAAATATAAAGTTGGAGATTATGTTCGTATAAACAAATTTAAAGGTATTTTTGCAAAAGGTTATCAACTCAACTGGTCAACAGAAATATTTATAATTGCAAAAATTAAAAAAACTGATCCAATAACATACAATTTATTTGATTACCCTAATAATCCAATAACCGGTTCTTTTTATGAATCTCAATTAACACCAGTTAAAAATCCACATGTCTATCTTGTAGAAAAAATATTTAAGAAAAAAAGAAAATCAAGTTTTAGTTAAATGGCTTAGTTTTGATAAAAAGCATGATTCATGGATAAACAAAGAAGATTTTACTTAATACTCTACACATATTAAAAATATTTTAATGTTTTTATTTGTGCATTTTACTTTCGCTGTTTTATTTTACTAAGGTTAATAATATGATTTTAATAAAATACAAAAACCTTTTTTTCATTTTGTATACATTTAATTATTTGTATTATATTATATAGTAAGATTTAAACTGTTTTTGCGATATTCGAATTTTCAGTTTAAAAAACGAATTATGGTATAAATTAAATGCAATAAATACGTGGATTTTCGCTACTGCATCTCAAACTGCATTGAAAGTTTATTTTCGCAATTATTTCAAAATTGTAAAGCTAAATAATAGTGGATACATACACATGTCTCCACGTTGTACAGCAGAAAATTAATTACAAAAATTATAGAGCCATTAAATAACATTACAGTCATATTAGAAATAATTTCATAAATCTCAAATCCACTTAAACTTAATTTTAATATTTGCCAAGTTGTAAAAATTCCTAGTATTGAAGAAGACATAATTGATTCTAACAAAAACTTAATACAATTCAGTAAAAGTTTAATTGATATAAAAATGGAAATTGAATTTTTTTTTTTTGTATGAAAATATGATAATAATAATAAAAATAAAAAAGAGCATCTAGTTCAAATTAAAAATAATTTAACATATTTAATAAAATCTAAATTAAAATATTTTAAACAAAATTATAAACAAAAAATTTAAATAAATTGTACCTATTATAGTATTAAAAAAAATAAAAATTTTTATAAAAGAAACTATATCCTTGAATTTTTTCAACCGTAAGTTTGTGGAACATCTTAATTGGATTTATTGAGTAAAAAATTGTTTTTTATTTATACTTCTTGTCCACAAAATAATTTTATTAATATTTTATTTTTTTATAAGTCTTAAATTATTATATTTATTTATTATAAAGCCTATATATATTTCGGCATCACTGCCATCATCAGGGCGAATATAATTTATTACTTAAAGTTTATTACAAAAAGTATAAATAAAAAACAATTTTTTACTCAATAAATCCAATAAAAGAAACTAAATTAAAATTATTACAATATAGGAAAAAGAAAAGATTATTAGAAATTAATTGCTAAGAAATAAATTTCATCTTTATTGATAATAATATAAAATTTTTTTTTCTCATGAGGGAAGGTGTAATAATCCAATAATTTTAATGTATAATTTAACTTATTTTTAATATTTATATATAATGTATATTTACTTTTACTAAAATGTAACAAAATCAAGAATATTGAACTTTAATATATTGAACTCTAATAACGCTAATATTGTAATTAATATGATCAATCATTTGTAAATAAAAAACAAAGGTGTTTTATTTCAATACTTTTTAGTATTTTATTTGGTGATTTATTACAATATCGATTTTTTAACATAATCATTTTGTTAAAATTTTAAAATTTTCCAATAAAGAGTTCTATTTGTAATATTTAAATACATACATTTTTATTTATTTATTTGTTTTTTATTTTTTTATTTTATTTATCTGTAACTTAATAATTAGAGTTAGAATTGGTAATTGAGAAGAATTGTATAGGAAAAACATTTCTGTGAGTATATCCAATATGTCTGAAAAAAATTCACAATCTGTTTGAAATTACATACATATTATACATAGGAAAATTCACTATAGGTAAACATTTCTAATTCACATATTTTTAAAACGGATATATATTTTTGTAAATTTGTTATTAATAGTTACTATTTATTATTTTTTAAAGATGTATGCATTTAAATATTAGAAATAGAACTTTTTATTGGAAAATTTTAAAATTTAACGAAATGATTATGTAACTATATGTATAATTATACGTATTGTAAATATTATTGTACAGAATTGAAATTGTAAGGATTATAAGAATACCAGAATTTAAATCAACCCAAATTGTAAGAATTATAAGTTACTTCACAACAGCAGCAAGATTATTTAATAGGGCTCCTTTGTATATCAGGAAGGTTAGATTTTTGAGAAAGTTTCTAAAACTTGTCAAGCTTTGGCTTTTGCAGTTTGATCACAATGCAATTGAGCATTTACTTAATTAGATTAAACTTTTGTGGTACTTATAAAATTTTTTTAATTTTTCTTTTTTTTTTTTATTTAATTTGATACAGAAATTATTATTCCTTCATCACTTTTGCTTCTTTTTTTATTTTGTTTTGCTTCTCCTTGTAATATATTTTCTTAATATTTTTATCTTATGTATTATATTTTCTTAATCTTTTTGTTTTTGTATTATATAAATTTTAATTTCCTTTATCACCTCACCTTTTTACATTGTTGAACTCTTAATTTATATGGTATTTAAAACTATTTTATTTTAATATATAATACCATTACTTATTCTTAATTAATAGTTTTAGTTTAGAAAAAATTTTTAAATTATATTTTCTTACTAAATTTTGAATTTTTTAAAGCAATTTTATGAATCACTTTAGTGGTTATTATTGTTTTTGTAATGATTGTTGTAATGATTGTTGTAATGATATTGTTATTGTATTTTTAAGTTTTTGTTTTTTTCCTTAATAATAATATTTTATTAGTTTTAAACATTTTGTATGAATTTTCAATCAAGAATAAAGATTAAATAATAAATAATAATAAAAAAGAAAAGCTTTTTTGGAAATATATGGATATTAATTTATTTAGATTATTGATTTTAAATTGGTTTTTTATTTAAATTTTAAATTGTTGTGTACTCAAATACTGTTGAATTTTCATTATTTTTTGGTATTTCATTACTTTAAAGTAATTAAGTATCAAAAATAATTACAAAAGTAATTAAAATCCAAGTGTAATTACTTTTCAGAAATTATCAAGTAAATACTTAATTCTTTTTATTGATACTTTAATTTTCAAAGTACCAGCACCAAAAATTTTTATATTTTCAAAGTTTTTACTTCTAGCTCATCAATTTGTAATACTTATGTACAAGGGCACCGGCAGTATGGTGGAAGGTGGTGCAACTGCACCCACCTTTGGTTGAAAAAAATTTCATCTTTTTACTTTTTTTAAGCATTAAAAATAAAACAATATAATTTTTTTTTATTCTTAATCTTTATTAAATAATAATTGTAACCTACGCGGCTTCTCTGCGAACTTTGAAATTACTTCGGTTATAAAATCTTCATTATCAACAGTTCTTTTTTTATGGAGACTCATCATACATAAGCCCGACAATCGTTGTTCGCACATAGTTGATCTTGTCCAAGTCTTCACTCTTCTCAATGTGCTAAATGAACGTTCCACCGTACATGTTGTTATAGGAAGTGTGAGGCCAATTTTAATAGCTTGGAAAACTGATGGATAAAAACTTTTGGCGTTTTCCAATAAATCAATGTATTCAATATTTGATGGATCTAGGTTTTTTTGAGCCCAAGTTTCGTACCATGTTGTGGCTTCAACAATAAAGTTTTCCAACAATGATGTTCCATAGAAATTTTCAATTTTTGAAACAATTTTTATAAACTCTTGCTTTGTTAACAATTTCATTTCACGGGGGTGAAGCTGCAGGAGCGCAAAAGGTATTTTATGGTTTTCAGAAAAACGTTCATTCAATGATGTAATAATAGAGTCTAAATAAGAAATGAATATTGATTTTCTATAATATTCTTCCACAGAATGTGCTGGTTGATTTGATTTGTGTGTCATTCGTTTCACTAATCGAGGCAATTTCAGGTCAATATTGAATAAGTTGCAACAAGTTTGAATTTCCTGAAAAAATGGGGCAAATTCTTCTTCTGAATTTTCTCTATGACAGTTTAAAATCTTTACTAGGTCGCCAATTTTTTCATTTAGAGATTGCAGATTAAGTTGAGTTCCCTGCAACTGATTAGTGACGCGTTCTAGTATAGATGAATAGATAGCAATTATGTGCAGAGCTACAACAAAATTACTGCTAGTTGCTGCAACGTAAAGATGGTGTGCCTTTTGTCTTGTTTGGCAGTTCACACTTGTGGACAACTTTTCCAAACCATTCATTATCTCTATAAAATTAAGTTTAAAAATACGTATTGCCTTATGTTTGGCTGACCAGCGAGTTTCACAGAGTAAAGGAATATTTGGAACCATATTTCTTCTTAGAGTAGAATCCCGGAAGAATTTTATAATTTCTTTTATAATTCCTACCGTGTTTCTGATTTCAATTACTGTCATTTATTACAAGATTTAATCTATGATTTGCACAAAGGAAAAACATTGCTTTTGGATACAAATCCCCTATTATTTTTTGAACACCACTTATATGTCCGGACATGGTAGCACAGCCATCGTATCCTTGCCCAACCAAGAGGTCCAGATCTAAACCGAAATCTTGTAATGTTTTCATTATTACCTTAGATAAAGCTTGAGCACCTAATTCAGAGAGAGAAGAAAATCCCATAAATTCTTCATGAAGTTTGAAAATATTGTTCTGATCTTGATGTAAGTAGCGAATTCCAATAGACATCTGTTCTATTCCTGCTATATCTGCTGTTTCATCAGCTAGAACAGAGAAAACTTGCGCTTCTTTAATTTCTTTAATAATTTTCTCCCGCAGTACATGCTCCAGAGCTTCAATAATTTCATTTTGTGATTGATGGGATATATATAACGAATTTTTAGCCCCGGATTCCAAATGCTACTGCAAAATTGTATCTCCAGAACTTACTCGGAATTGAAGTAACTCTGTAAATGCAGATCCTTGATCTGTTTTACCACGAAGAGGCAAATCATTTCTAGCACAAAACATGATCGAAGCTATAATGGATCGCAGTTTTACTCTGTTTTCTTGAATTGCTTTGTCGTAAGCATTATTTAAGCTTTGGTACACACTTACTTGTTTTCCTGTCATTACACCGATAAAATTTTCTGATTTCATTATTGCTTCACGGTGCCACTGGGTGCATGCATGAGATTTTGCCAATTCATTAAATTTATTATATTGTATGCATGGTTTAACAATAAAAGCACCTAATAAACTGGAATGCGCTACAGGTCTAAATAACACACAAATCCGACAAAACGGTCCTTTTTCGGCAGCAGAGTACGATAACCATGGATACAAAGTTAACCATTCCAGTCGAAATGCTCATTTTGCTGCACTGTCAACATCCTTCTTAAAATTATATTCTACACTTGGTATCCATTGTGTTTTTAAAAGTTTATATCGCATTTCGTCATTCATATCCTTTTTTATATATATACAAATATCTAAATCACTTAATACAGGTTCTTCTAAACTCGTTGTGGAAATCGATAACATTACTGATGATGGCGGAGCAGGAGCAGATACAAGGGGATTCCCTTCATTCTCGTACACTTTACGTTTTTTATTCTTGATTAAAAAATTCCGTATATCACTCATTGGGCTTAATTTTGTTTGTATAGAAACCACAGCTTAAATTAGGAAATAAATAGCGCTTAAAAAGACATATATATTACTTACCTTATAAAAACTGTAAAACCTTTTCAACTTTATACTTCTGTAGTATTTAGAATAATGGTATTTTAATTTCGTAATGCACTACAGGACACTAAAAATAGCTCAAATTTTTACACAACTTTTTTATACATATAAAAAGCAAAACAACTGAGTTTGATGTGTATGCAAATTTAATGAAAGTAAAAGTTGATTCTCAAAAGTTCTGAGCATCAGCCTACTGAGATGATTTTTTTCGTAAATTCAAAATATTGTTTTGTAACGGGTATTTCCTGAAATCAAAATTTAATTTTTTTGAAAACTAAAACAATATTAAACAAAGGTGGCTGAAAGATAAATTCGCAATATGTATGTAGAACATTTGGTGAAATCAATAATAATTTTCAGATGCACCACCTTACACAAAATCCTGCCGGCGTCCATGCTTATGTATGTATGTGCCAAATGCAAAAAATAACAAAAAATTAAAAGTAAGAAAATAATATAACCAATATAAAAACTAACAAAAACTATAATTTCTAATCTTATGAAAAGTGCCTTTTTTTTTAAATGCTTTATAATATACTAGTGTCAATAGCGCTCGAAATTCGAGGAAATGTCACAAAGCGCTTGATATTTGAAAGGATTGAGTTTTCCGTTGATTCCACGGAAGGTGGAATTTTCAACAGACAAAAAAAAATTTAACAAATTCAATATGAATTGCTTTAAAAAAAAGTGACCAATGAAATTATGTAACCAAAATAACTTACCTACATATGTATAATATATAATGGGAACAAAGGAACAATTTAAATTTATTTTATAGATACCTACATAAAATATAATGTTCATACAAAATTATAAAAACAATAAAACAAAATCAGATATAAATTCAATTTCTTTTCTTCCGTTCTTTTCTTATACAAACTTCCCGCATCAAATTTTTATTTTAAAGTGAATTTTTTTCAGTCACACATATATAAGTAAGGTGATTGAATGGTTAAAGTGAAAACTGGTTAAGTAGAGAAAACAAAGCTGATTATATATATAGATTTATTTAATTTATTTTAGTTCAATTTCTCTTTTACAAATCATATACTAAAAAGCTAATTACATGGATACTTTATGCATTAAAGCAAAATACTTTGAAGAGAGAGCGAAAAACATGCATATTATATATTATTTATATTTCTTTTTTATTTTAGGTAGAAAAGGCGTGTTCTTTGATTTTTCCATCACACAATAACAACAACAATAAAAATAACAATAACAATAACAATAACAATAACAATAACAATAACAATAACAATAACAATAACAATAACAATAACAATAACAATAACAATAACAATAACAATAACAATAACAATAACAATAACAATAACAATAACAATAACAATAACAATAACAATAACAATAACAATAACAATAACAATAACAATAACAATAACAATAACAATAACAATAACAATAACAATAACAATAACAATAACAATAACAATAACAATAACAATAACAATAACAATAACAATAACAATAACAATAACAATAACAATAACAATAACAATAACAATAACAATAACAATAACAATAACAATAACAATAACAATAACAATAACAATAACAATAACAATAACAATAACAATAACAATAACAATAACAATAACAATAACAATAACAATAACAATAACAATAACAATAACAATAACAATAACAATAACAATAACAATAACAATAACAATAACAATAACAATAACAATAACAATAACAATAACAATAACAATAACAATAACAATAACAATAACAATAACAATAACAATAACAATAACAATAACAATAACAATAACAATAACAATAACAATAACAATAACAATAACAATAACAATAACAATAACAATAACAATAACAATAACAATAACAATAACAATAACAATTACAATAACAATAACAATAACAATAACAATAACAATAACAATAACAATAACAATAACAATAACAATAACAATAACAATAACAATAACAATAACAATAACAATAACAATAACAATAACAATAACAATAACAATAACAATAACAATAACAATAACAATAACAATAACAATAACAATAACAATAACAATAACAATAACAATAACAATAACAATAACAATAACAATAACAATAACAATAATAATAACAATAACAATAACAATAACAATAACAATAACAATAACAATAACAATAACAATAACAATAACAATAACAATAACAATAACAATAACAATAACAATAACAATAACAATAACAATAACAATAACAATAACAATAACAATAACAATAACAATAACAATAACAATAACAATAACAATAACAATAACAATAACACTAACAATAACAATAACAATAACAATAACAATAACAATAACAATAACAATAACAATAACAATAACAATAACAATAACAATAACAATAACAATAACAATAACAATAACAATAACAATAACAATAACAATAACAATAACAATAACAATAACAATAACAATAACAATAACAATAACAATAACAATAACAATAACAATAACAATAACAATAACAATAACAATAACAATAACAATAACAATAACAATAACAATAACAATAACAATAACAATAACAATAACAATAACAATAACAATAACAATAACAATAACAATAACAATAACAATAACAATAACAATAACAATAACAATAACAATAACAATAACAATAACAATAACAATAACAATAACAATAACAATAACAATAACAATAACAATAACAATAACAATAACAATAACAATAACAATAACAATAACAATAACAATAACAATAACAATAACAATAACAATAACAATAACAATAACAATAACAATAACAATAACAATAACAATAACAATAACAATAACAATAACAATAACAATAACAATAACAATAACAATAACAATAACAATAACAATAACAATAACAATAACAATAACAATAACAATAACAATAACAATAACAATAACAATAACAATAACAATAACAATAACAATAACAATAACAATAACAATAACAATAACAATAACAATAACAATAACAATAACAATAACAATAACAATAACAATAACAATAACAATAACAATAACAATAACAATAACAATAACAATAACAATAACAATAACAATAACAATAACAATAACAATAACAATAACAATAACAATAACAATAACAATAACAATAACAATAACAATAACAATAACAATAACAATAACAATAACAATAACAATAACAATAACAATAACAATAACAATAACAATAACAATAACAATAACAATAACAATAACAATAACAATAACAATAACAATAACAATAACAATAACAATAACAATAACAATAACAATAACAATAACAATAACAATAACAATAACAATAACAATAACAATAACAATAACAATAACAATAACAATAACAATAACAATAACAATAACAATAACAATAACAATAACAATAACAATAACAATAACAATAACAATAACAATAACAATAACAATAACAATAACAATAACAATAACAATAACAATAACAATAACAATAACAATAACAATAACAATAACAATAACAATAACAATAACAATAACAATAACAATAACAATAACAATAACAATAACAATAACAATAACAATAACAATAACAATAACAATAACAATAACAATAACAATAACAATAACAATAACAATAACAATAACAATAACAATAACAATAACAATAACAATAACAATAACAATAACAATAACAATAACAATAACAATAACAATAACAATAACAATAACAATAACAATAACAATAACAATAACAATAACAATAACAATAACAATAACAATAACAATAACAATAACAATAACAATAACAATAACAATAACAATAACAATAACAATAACAATAACAATAACAATAACAATAACAATAACAATAACAATAACAATAACAATAACAATAACAATAACAATAACAATAACAATAACAATAACAATAACAATAACAATAACAATAACAATAACAATAACAATAACAATAACAATAACAATAACAATAACAATAACAATAACAATAACAATAACAATAACAATAACAATAACAATAACAATAACAATAACAATAACAATAACAATAACAATAACAATAACAATAACAATAACAATAACAATAACAATAACAATAACAATAACAATAACAATAACAATAACAATAACAATAACAATAACAATAACAATAACAATAACAATAACAATAACAATAACAATAACAATAACAATAACAATAACAATAACAATAACAATAACAATAACAATAACAATAACAATAACAATAACAATAACAATAACAATAACAATAACAATAACAATAACAATAACAATAACAATAACAATAACAATAACAATAACAATAACAATAACAATAACAATAACAATAACAATAACAATAACAATAACAATAACAATAACAATAACAATAACAATAACAATAACAATAACAATAACAATAACAATAACAATAACAATAACAATAACAATAACAATAACAATAACAATAACAATAACAATAACAATAACAATAACAATAACAATAACAATAACAATAACAATAACAATAACAATAACAATAACAATAACAATAACAATAACAATAACAATAACAATAACAATAACAATAACAATAACAATAACAATAACAATAACAATAACAATAACAATAACAATAACAATAACAATAACAATAACAATAACAATAACAAAAACAAAAACAATAACAATAACAATAACAATAACAATAACAATAACAATAACAATAACAATAACAATAACAATAACAATAACAATAACAATAACAATAACAATAACAATAACAATAACAATAACAATAACAATAACAATAACAATAACAATAACAATAACAATAACAATAACAATAACAATAACAATAACAATAACAATAACAATAACAATAACAATAACAATAACAATAACAATAACAATAACAATAACAATAACAATAACAATAACAATAACAATAACAATAACAATAACAATAACAATAACAATAACAATAACAATAACAATAACAATAACAATAACAATAACAATAACAATAACAATAACAATAACAATAACAATAACAATAACAATAACAATAACAATAACAATAACAATAACAATAACAATAACAATAACAATAACAATAACAATAACAATAACAATAACAATAACAATAACAATAACAATAACAATAACAATAACAATAACAATAACAATAACAATAACAATAACAATAACAATAACAATAACAATAACAATAACAATAACAATAACAATAACAATAACAATAACTATAACTATAACAATAACTATAACTATAACAATAACAATAACAATAACAATAACAATAACAATAACTTTTAAATTTGGCAGAATGGTGTTCTTTCATGTTTGATTTAGGTCTGTGAAATTTGAGAGGATTTGGTCCATGGGTTCGGATTTTGGAAGCTTCCGAACGAGAACCGGAGCAAATGAGATTATCTCCAAAACCAACAAAGATAGAACCTTTAAATTTTTTACAATGATGTTCCTTCCCGTTTGATTTATGTCTCTGAAATTTAAAATATGGTCCATGGGCTTGGATTTTGGAAGCTTCCGAAAGAGCCCCAGAGCAAATGAGATTATCTCCAAAAACAGCAAAGATATAACCTTTAAATTTGGCAGAATGGTGTTCTTTCATGTTTTATTTAGGTCTCTGAAATTTGAGACGGTTTGGTCCTTGGGTTCGTATTTTGGAAGCTTTCGAACGAGCCTCAGAGCAAATGATATTATCTCCAAAAGCAACAAAGATATAACCTTTAAATTAGGCAGAATGGTGTTTCTTCATGTTTGATTTATGTTTCTGAAATTTGTGAAGATTTGGTGCATGGTTTCAAATCTTGGAAGCTTCCGGAAGAGCCTCTGAGCAAACGAGTATATCTCCACAACCAACAAAGATAGAACTTTTATTTTTGGTACAAAGGTGTTCTGTTATGTTTCCTTTTCTGTAAAATTGGAAACTGACATTTGAAAGAATTTGAACCATGGGTTCGTATTTTGGATACTTCCGGACCAGCACAAGAGCAACGAGCATATCTCCAAAACCAACAAAAGCAGAACCTTTAAATTTAGTACAATGGTATTCTGGCATGTTTTCTTTATGTTCCTGAGATGGATTCGATGAATTGGAGTGGCAATTCGGGTACCTGACACACACCTCCCAACGACTAACAATCTTCGAAATTAATAAAGATAGAAACTTAAATTTTTTTACAAAAGTGTCAAGCATATCCCAAGAGGATGCCTCTTTTATGTTCGTGAAATTCGACTTGAATAAGACAGAAAAGGTAAGAAGTTCAAGCAGCTGCCAAAAAAACTTATGGATTTCTAATTTAATTCGAATTATTCAGGTGTAGGGTATTAATAAGTCGGTTGCATCGACTTACTGTTACATTTACTTGTTTTTTTTATAATTGTTTTTTGAAAACCGTAAAACCCACTTTTATAAGTTAAGTATATAAGTTTTCCAATATACCAAAAAATTTTATAACACCTTTAAGATTTTACACAAAATATAAATGAAAGAAAAAACTTTCATTTACTAGCGAATGCACATCAACATGATATATATGCCATCATTAACATTCTTATATTTTTAACTTCAAAATTAAGTTAATTTTGGAGCGTTTCGCCCATCTAAACACTACTGGAATCCTTAGTAGGTAATTTTTAGTGTTGGGCTACCTAGACAACTCCAACTAAATTTTTATCCACCGCAATGCTTTATATAAAATTTTAATAAAATCAACTTCGAGATGTAAAAATAGAATAAAAATTTAGAAAAAATTTTTCAAATTGGTTTGGTGACCATTTAACAAAGTTTTTAATTATAACGAGGAAGAATACAGTTGACTTTGTCAACTCTTAGATACCCGTACGAACCGTTAGTATGTTCACAGCCACTCTGCTTACAATATTATTTTTTTAATATTTTAGTATTTTAAAATAATTTGGGTGAATTTTATAATTTCTAGAACTATGGGTTGTACATATATTCAAACTATATGTTTATATGACCATTCTTCAAAAGCAGATTCTAACCTTCCACATAACGATTATCAATCCAAAACTTTTTCAAATATTCTATAGTACCATTTAATACTAAGCGGTAAATGTATATTAAATTTACTAAGTACAAAACAGTAAATATAATTTTAAATATTATATTATATTATATTTAAATATTCCATTGACAGAATAATTTCTTATAAGTACAATAAAATACATATGTGTATGTAAATACGGCGCTATATAATATACATCTATACTCTTATCATTCATTCACTAGTGACATATACGATATGTAAATAAACATGATATTATATAAGTATGTATATATATCAATATCATATAAATAAAAATTCTTCAAGCAACCGTTATGTTGTTTATTTAATTACATTTTTTTGTACTACGCATTATATCCTCAACAATTTCAAAATATCGAGTAAAACAAAATGGAAAAAATTCTTTAAAGAAATTTGTTAGAAAATTTGAAAAAATCAAGTAACACTTTCGTCAATTATAAAGTAACCCTATATTATTAAAAAAAGTTGTTAACAGAAATAAAAATATAATGTTGGAGCTTTAATTTTTGTGTATTACTTCAAAAAAATTTTAACAGGTTAAGTTACAGGTGTTTAAAAATAGGAAATTTTCAGTTTTTGACCCCTTACAGCTCCTAAACGGGGGGTGATACAAAAAAAATTTCTGAAATGACTCATACTAATTTTCAAAGATCTAACATCTGTCAAAATTCAAGTTTCCAACTTTAACCGTTTAGAAGATGGAGGGGTTAAAGAATTTTGCAAAATTTGAGTTTCGCATAACGGTAAATTAAGACACCGTATGCCAAAAATATATATTTATTGTATATATACTTTTAAAGCTAATGAAAGTAGTAATCGTTTGGCGTTTTCAAAATGAAGATATACCTTATACAACTTGTGCTATAACAATTTAAATATAGAGCTTTTTTGAACCTTTGGGGAGCTGTAGCTCCGTAATGGGTGGGGCTACAAAAAAAAGTTATTAAAAATAAAATTAATATTTTTGTGAGATCTATCAGTAGTTAAAATTTCATAGCTCTATTGCAAAAAAAATGTGGAGATCTAAAAGTTAGGTGTTCGAGAGCTACCCTAAGGCTTGGTCCAAACTCAACCAAAAAAAATAGGGAACCTACAAATTACTCCCAAAATATTTTGTGTAAATTTCAAGATTCTAGCTTTCTTAGTTTTTGAGTTAGCGTGCTGACGGACGGACGGACGGACGGACATGGCTCAAAAGTCTTAGAATTTTTTTCTGATCCGATCCATACCTTTGAAGGTATATCTAGCTCGCTTATTTCGAGGTGTTACAAACGGAGGAGTAATTTTATTATACCCGATCCTATCGTACGGGTATAAAAATGGAAAAATATGAAATATTGAATTTAAAATTATTAATTATTTTTTTGATAATTGTTTTTTGAAAACCGTAAAACCGGCTTTTATAAATGAAGTATATAATTTTTTGAATATACCAAAAAATTTTATAACACCTTTAAGATTTTACACAAAATATAAATGAAAGAAAAAAGTTTCAATTAAGAGCGAATCCATTTCAACATGATATACATGCCATCATTAACATTCTTATTTTTTTAACTTCAAAATGAAGTTAATTTTGAAGCATTTCGTCCATCCAAACACTACTCGACTCCTCAGTAGGTAACTTGTAGTGTTGGCCTACCTAGACAACTCCAACAAAATTTTTAACCAGTTCATCGCAATATATCACTACGTACACCATCTAAATGTCTTGTAACTTCTTGAAAATACTTTTCGCTATGTTCTTGAACTTTGAATACTGTTTGCTTATTCTGGTCAGTCAACTTCATTTTCATTAGCTTATTTAATGTTTTTTTCTAATTAAATAATTTTTTGGCGAATTTATGAGCCTTTACTTTCCTCCTTTTTCTATAAATTTGTATAAATTCTTCGTCACCATTTTGTATGAAATTTTTCTATATCGATTAAATGCGTTAACTTTAAAGTGTTGTGTTATCTGCGTTCTATTATAGAAAAATAAAATATACATAGCTATAATGTATACAGTATATTTATTCTATAATAAAAACTAAGATGAGTGCAGAATAGTAGACTGTGTCAACTCTGGGATATCCGTATGAACGTAATATATGCTGTTTCCATAAAACTTATATAGTTTCAATAGACATTTGGTTTTTTTCATTTAAAAAAAAGAAGCTACCCGAATTTATTGCACCAGTGATCCCAGAGGGGCGGCAGTAAGAAACCCTGGCTGTAGGTATAAAAAGCATATTAAAATAAAAAATAATATAATGTCTTATAATAGTAAAAATTCGGTAGGGATATCTACCAAAGTGTCGGCAGAGATCACGGCTGCCGGCGAGGGCTTGGCTGAATGTTTAATACGTTCAGATGAGTCTCCAGTGGTTTATAATAATAATAATAATATTAATAACATGTATAATTATGATAAATTAATAAACCCTTTTGTGAAGGGCTCGAAGATTCAAACAAGTCCACCTAAAAAAGGTGACGAAAATAAGAAAACCGAAGAGCGTAATAAAGAAAAAATAATGTTCCATGAAGGCAATATAAAGAAAACCCACGAGGGTAATAATAAAAATCAAAGTTCGTTACTGCAAGACAGTAATATTGAAGTCAACATCAGAATAATTGAGTTGGAAATCTTGTGTAAAGATTTACAAAGAGAAATCTCTCAACTTAAGGCAGAAAATTTAAAATTAAAAAAGGAAAAAAATAGTGTGCCAAATGTATCCACTGATACTAAAGTTGGGACATACGAAACGGATGAAGAAGAACTAATCAGAGAAACTGATTGGATTCTGAATACGAAAAGAAATCCGAAGAAATGAAAAGCGGATAAGTCTCCAGATGTTAACACAATCTTTGGAACCACAAAGTAAACCTCAAGAGGAAAAATTTAAAGAAAACAATAAGGTCACTAAAAAATATAAACCTCCTCCGGTAATTTTGAGTAATATAAAAAACTATTCTCATATTATAAAAATAATAAAAGAAGAAAATATAAATGTTAAAGTCAACATGATGAATAATGATCAACTAAAAATTAATGTTGACAACGAAAAAGATTGTAGAGTTTTAACAAAATCTATAAATAAAGCGAAGTTGGTAAGAAATCTCACCCATCATGTGAGCCAGAAGATAATAAAAAAGAACTTCTTAATAGAGGTTTTAAATGTCTAGATGTGTCAAATAAAATTAAAAAAACTAAAGATAAAAATATAAAGATTGTAACAAAGCTTCCACTGTTTATGCTATCTTTTGACCATTCGGAGGAAATAAATAAAATATACAAAATAGAATATTTACAGCACATGAGAGTGAAAATTGAGACTCTCAGAAGTAGTATGTCCATTCCTCAATGCAAAAGATGCCAAACTTTTGGGCATACACAAAAATTCTGCCAAAGACAGGCTAAATGTGTAGAATGTGCTGGAAATCATATGACAATAGAATGTAGTAAAAAAGAACATTTCCAAGCCATATGTGTAAACTGCAATGAGGCACACAAGAAAATATTCTTACAGAGAAACAATCTAAGGTTATGAAGCCTAAAAGTAATGACAACGATGTGATGCACATGATGCAAAACTTATTGCTAAACATTGATGAAATCTCCATAAGATTAAATAAAATAGAAAAGAAATACATTAATGTATCTCATGAAACCCCTAAAAGAATTGTAAAAAATGTATCTAGATAAAATACGTATTGCAACTTGGAATTCGAAAGGTGTCCTAAATAAAAAACATGAACTAGAAATTTTCTTAAGGTCTAGAAATATTGAAATATGTCTGATATCAGAGACTCATTTGACAATAAACTCAAACTTTAAGATACTAGGTTATGAATGCTATAAGGCAGTTCATCCTAGTAATCAGGCGAGAGGAGGTAGTGAAATTCTAATAAAAGGCACTATAAAACATAATGAAGAATTTAAAATTGAGTCTGATGAAATACAGCTTTCTATGATCAAAATTTTATCTACTAAACAAGACCTTAATATTGGTGCAGTATATTGTCCACCAAGATTCAATATAAAGAAAACTATTTTTAAAGAACTCCTAAATGTCCACGGACATAAATTTTTGCTAGGAGGTGATTATAATGCCAAACATACTGATTGGGGTTCTAGAACAACCTCAACTAGAGGTAGAGAGCTAAATAAAGCTATTCAAGAGTTAGGTTGTTGCCATCATTCGACTGGCAAACCAACTTATTGGCCCACAGACACCAACAACGTTCCAGATCTAATTGACTTCTTCATAAACAAAAGAATTTCAGGCAACTATATAAATCTAGAAGATAACCATGATCTAGATTCTGATCACTCTGCTGTTATACTAGATTTGAATGAAAAAATAACTAGAAAACTAAATAAGCCCACACTGACAAATAATACAACAGATTGGTTAAGCTTTAAATATGAAATCGTAAACAACATTAATTTAGAAATAAATTTACAATCAAAAGAACAATTAGATCTGGAACTTGAAAGCTTTATTAATATAATTCAAAAAGCTGCTTGGAATAACACAAAAATAATTGAATATAGGTCAGCAGCAAATATTTATCCCAGAGAGATAACTGATTTAATAAAACGAAAAAGAAGGGCTAGACGTAGATGGCAACAATCTCGTCACCCTGATGATAAGAAGATTTTGAACAGATTATGACAATCTCTTAAAAGAAAAATCAAGATTCTAAAATCAGTAGCATATGAAAATTATATTATCGGCAACAAAAGAATCAAATTACTCGTTGGGGAAAGCAACGAAAAGTGTAAAAAAGCCGATTAAGCACGCCCCGCCGCTTATGAAACCAAACGGAACTTGGGCAAAGGATAATAAAGATAAAGTCGAATTATTTGCAGATCATTTAGAAAATATATTCAAACCAAATGATATAAATTCTGATCTTTATTTATTAGACGATGTTATAATAGAAGAAAACACTATTAATCCATTTACACAAGAAGAAATTAGTGAAATAATAAAAACTCTAAAGTTGTAAAAAACCCCTAGTTTTGATTTTATTACAGCTCAGATTATAAAAGAGCTTCCACAAAAAACCTTAAGATTTTTGAGAAAAGTCATTAATGCGGCAGTAAAATTGAAGTACGTTCCGAGCGCTGGGAAAGTGGCAGTAGTTATTATGATAGCAAAACCAGGGAAGCCATTAAATGAGGCAAATCTTATAGGCCAATATCTCTGCTACCCATTATATCAAAACTTTATGAAAAACTGTTGTTAAAAAGGCTGAAGCCAATTATAAAAAATAAAAATTTAATTCCTAACCATCAATTTGGTTTTAGATCCAAGCATGCAACAATTGACCAAGTTTATAGAATAACAAATGTTATAGAAAAAGCATTCGAAGAAAAACAAATATGCTCCATAATATTTCTAGACGTAGCACAAGCGTTTGACAAAGTTTGGCACGAAGGTTTAATGTTTAAATTAAGAAGATTGATACCGTTACAATATGTAGAGATACTCGAATCGTACTTGTCTGAAATATTATTTAGAATTAAACAAGATGAAGAGTACTATACACTAAGAGAAATAAAAGCAGGTGTGCCTCAAGGCAGTATTCTAGGTCCTATATTGTACTTGCTTTATAGAAGTGATCTACCAGAAGTAGACCAGAACTGCCATATTGGCAGTAGGATCGAATATTGACGAAGCTACAAAAAAAATTACAAAAAGCAAGTGAAAAAATATGTTGCTGGACTATCAAATGGAAAATAAAACTAAATGAATCTAAATCTGTGCATGTTAATTTTTCTTATAGAAATATAAAGAATCCACCTAAAATAAATTTAAACGGTGTATTTGTATCAAATCAAAATTCTGCAAAATACCTAGGAATGACACTGGATGTCAGGCTAAGGTGGAATGAACACGTTAAAAAGAAAAACTAGAACTTGAAAATAAATATAGAGAAAATTACTGGCTCCTAGGGCGAAAATCTAAACCACCAATATATAATAAAGTGTTACATTACAACCAAGTAATTAAACCTATATGGTTATATGGCATTCAACTTTGGGGTTGTGCCAAGAAACCGCATATTGAAAAAATACAACCTTTTCAGAATAAAGTCTTAGGTAACATAGTAAGTGCTCCCTGGTATGTACGTAATAGTGACATTCACAGAGATTTACAAATTCCCAAAGTTATAGATGAAATAAGTAGATATGCCATAAAGCATAAAACTCGTTTAGAAGAGCATATAAATCTTGAAGCTGCTCAACTAATAAATAATAAAATTATTATAGGAAGGCTTAAAAGAAAAAGACCTTTAAATATAGTACGAAGTACAGATTTCCTTTGGGAAAGTACATAAAATCTATATTCAAAACGAGATAGCAAAAAATTAATGGTTAGTCAGTTTGACTAGTTTTAATAAGGGAAGGGTGTGGTTTAGTCGGTAAGAATTCCGCATACACTTCTGCTACGGGGCGGTCTGTATCTTTCAAAGATTCAACACCAATCCACGTAAAAAAAAAAAAAAATCTTTTGTAAGATTTCAGACATCTAGTTTCATTAACGTTCAAGATGTGCTAGAAGACTGAACCGGCTGGTTCTAGGCAAACCAAATTTTACAAAAGTTGTTGGCATGTAACTCAACATCTCTTTACTAAATTTCAGATTACTAGCTTCAATAGACACTGAGTTATTTTCCTTTAAAAAGAGAAGTTGTATGACAGCTATCCGAACGTTATGCACTAGCATAACCATATTTTACAGCAGTTATTGCCTTAAAACTTGATCATCATTTATAAGATTTCAGATGCCTAGCAAATTAAATTCCAAGAGGTGCAAGAAGACTGAATCGGCTGTTCTAGACCAACTGAATTTTACAAAATTTGTTGGCATGTAACTCAACATCTCTTCATTATACAGATTACTAGCTTGAATAGACACTGAGTTATTTATTTTATTTATTTTATTTATTTTATTGAACTTTCCAGGGGCATACAACTGAGTTATAAAGAAAGAAAGAAATTTTACAGCAGCTACTCAAACCCGCAGCCGAAAATGCTGGATTTCAATAGCGAAACAACAATTTTACAAAAGTGAATTAAAAAAATTTCAGTCTCCTAGCTCCTTTATTTTTACAGTTATCGCGCAGATGGGCGGAGGGACGGACAAATGTACATAGCTTAATCGACTCAAAATTCGATTCTAAATCGATCCATACCTTTGAGCCTATATCTAGTGCTACAAACATAATAGCAAATTTAGTATACGCTTGAATATGTGTTGATACGGGTATAAAAATATATAAAGCTAAATGTACATACTATATATATGTATACTTTGGTCTATGTTCGGTCGTTCGGTTGTAGCAAATAGAAATAAAAGAAAAAAATGAAAAAATTTGTAATAAATCATTTTATCATTCATCAATATGTATTGAAATGATGATACGTATTGATATGTATATGTAATACGTCTCTTCGAAATAAGTTCTAATCATAAAAAATAAAATTTTATAAAATAAAGTAATTTTTTCTCATAATAGATTTTTTTTAAATTTGGAAAATAAATCTAGTGAAAGATTTATAGTAGTAATAATAATAATATTTCGCCGTTCATTAAATTTTATTTTTATATAATACTAGCTAATACCCTGTCTGTTAATAAAGTCAACTGCACTGTCAAAGAGCAACACTAATACAAAATTTGAAGACAATCGGTCAAATAATTTTTATTGTAGAGCAAAAAGTATAAATATTTGCACCACAGCCCCAATTTAGCGCCCCTCTAGAAAAAAATTATTAGCCCAGAAACACTACCCCCTAAACCATTAATCTTTCTATTCAAATTTTCATGATGATCGGCTCAGCATTTTTGGAGCCCATAAATCAGAAATAGATAGACAAATATTCGCTTTTAATACTATATAGATTTCAATTCATTACTTCTTTTAATAACTCTCACCAATATTTGTGTTATAATTTTAAATCCATTAGTTAAAACAAAAGATTTTATAAATTCTTTATCATTCAATAAGAGTTTTCTAACTCTTAGGCTCATTAATGTGATAATTATATTTTTATTTTAAAAGCAAAATAATTTAATTATTAAGTAGAAACATGAAAAACTGCTTTTTATTATTTCCAAAAATATAAACAATTGAGTGATCCAAATGTATATATATTATAAAATGAATATGTATTTTTTGACTGAATACCTTAAGATAGGAAAACACATAACAAGAAAAGAAAAGACAATATCTTCTTTCCCATCTATTAATTAATATGTCTATGTATATTACAAATAGATGGGAAAGTAGATATAGTCGTCTCTTTTCTTCTTATGTGTATTTTAAGGTATTCAGTTAAAAAAATGCATATGTGTTTTATAATATGTATACATTTCGTTCACTCGTTGTCTGTATGCAGTTCTCTGTTGTATCTTGTATTGTACTAAAAGTCCTTTCCTATTAATCCTTTATACTTTGACTTTGCTATTGACATTTTAATTAAAAATCGGACTAAAATGATAAACAAGTAATGATGAAATTTTGTATAAAAACGAGGAAGAGTGCAGTAGAGTAGATTGTGTCAACTCTAGGATACCCGTACGAACGTAATATATACTGTTCCCAAAAAAACTTGATCATCTCTTACAAAATTACAGCAGTTTACAGACGTTAGTAGTACAGACGTTAAGTACCGAGATATATTTATGTAAATATTCGAGTTGAGTCACAGCTAATTGGACCTGTTGCACCAGCACAATCAAATTTTACAGAAGTTATTGCTCTAAAACTTCATCATCTTGTGTAAGATTTTAGATGCCTCGCCTCATTAATTTCAAAGATATGCGAGCAACCTGAACATGCTGCTTTAACACAACCAAATTTTACGGAAGTTATTAGTATACAACTCTACATCTTTTCACTATATCTAGTCTCAATAAATATTGAGTTTTTTTTATTTAAAAAAATAAGTTGTAGGGCAGCTACCCGAACCTATTTCACCAGCACAACCAAATTTTACAGAAATTGCTGCCTTAAAACTTGATCATCTTTTGTAAAATTTCAAACGCCTAACTTCATTAACTTCCAAGATGTGCAAGCTATCTGAACCTGTTGCTCTACCCCTTTATTTGAAATTGTTAGCATACAATTTTGTATCTTTCACCAAATTTCAAATACCTAGCTTCCTAGGTAAAGGTTTCATCTCATTATATTGATCAAAGGGGGAGGTGGGTTTAGTCAGTAAGAATCTGACACTACCAAGGGGAAATTCTTGGTGTCTTTGGAAGATTACCACCTCCCTTAGGAAAAAAAAAATTATAATAAAGGTTTAAACTCTTTTGCTATCAACTAATTTAAATATTTTTTTTTACTTAATTAATTATTTAGAAATTATTAATTAAAAAATAATATTAATTATTTAGAAATATGAAGTGTTTATCAAAACGAAAAATATATAACACAAGAAAACATTATATACCTGCCTATATAAGAAAATAAAATATGTAACACTTAAAACAGAAAAAATAAATAAATAGAATTGTTTTAGTTTTGTTTGTAAATAGTGTAGTAAATAAAAAAAGCAGAATTATTGTTGTATATAATTTAAATTATATTAAATATTTTATTTTTTATTTATTTTACATTTATTATAATTAAATCTATGTAGAATGGTAAAAATAGAATAAAAAACTAGAAAAAAATGGTTCAAAATGGTTTGGTGACCATTTAATACAAAAAATTTTTAATTATAAAAATGAAAAAATATGAAATAATAAAATAAAAATTATTAATTTTTTATACCCGTACGATAGGATCGGGTATAATAAAATTATTCCTCCGTTTGTAACACCTCGAAATAAGATAGATAGAGCTAGATATACCTTTGATAGGATCGGGTATAATAAAATTATTCCTCCGTTTGTAACACCTCGAAATAAGATAAGATAGAGCTAGATATACCTTCAAAGGTATGGATCGGATCAGAAAAAAATTCTAAGACTTTTTAGCCATGTCCGTCCGTCCGTCCGTCCGTCCGTCAGCACGCTAACTCAAAAACTAAGAAAGCTAGAATCTTGAAATTTACACAAAATATTTTGGGAGTAATTTGTAGGTTCCCTATTTTTTTTGGTTGAGTTTGGACCAAGCCTTAGGGTAGCTCTCAAACACCTAACTTTTAGATCTCCACATTTTTTTTGGAATAGAGCTATAAAATTTTAACTACTGATAGATCTCACAAAAATATTAATTTTATTTTTAATAACTTTTTTTGTACCCCCACCCATTACGGAGCTACAGCTCCCCAAAGGTTCTAAAAAGCTCTATATTTAAATTGTTATAGCACAAGTTGTATAACGCATATCTTCGTTTTGAAAACGCCAAACGATTACTACTTTTATTAGCTTTAAAAGTATATATAAAATAAATATATATTTGTGGCATACGGTGTCTTAATTTACCGTTATGTGAAACTCAAATTTTGCAAAATCCTTCAACCCTTCTATCTTCTAAACGGTTTAAGTTAGAAACTTCAAATTTTGACAGAAGTTAGATCTTTGAAAATAAGTATGAGTCATTTCAGAAATTTTTTTTGTATCACCCCCCGTTCAGGAGCTGTAAGGGGTCAAAAACTGAAAGTTTCCTATTTTTAAATACCTGTAACTTGAACACCTATTAAAATTTTTTTGAAGTAATACACAAAAATTAATGCTCCAACATTATACTTTTATTTCTGTTAACAACTTTTTTTAATAATATACGGTAACTTTATAATTGATGAAAGTGTTACTTGATTTTTTCAAATTTTCTAACAAATTTCTTTAGAGAATTTTTTGCATTTTGTTTTACTCGATAATTTGAAATTGTTGAGGATATAATGCGTAGTACATAAAAATGTAAATAAATAAACAACATAACTGTTGCTTGAAGAATTTTTATTTATATGATATTAATATATATACATACTTATATAATATCATGTTTATTTACATATCGTATATGTCACTAGTGAATGAATGATAAGAGTATAGATGTATATTATATAGCGCCGTATTTACATACATATATGTATTTTATTGTACTTATAAGAAATTATTTTGTCAATGGAATATTTAAATATAATATAATATAATATTTAAAATTATATTTACTATTTTGTACTAACTAAATTTAATATACATTTACCGCTTAGTATTAAATGGTACTATGGAATATTTGAAAAAGTTTTGGATTGATAATCGTTATGTGAAAGGTTAGAATCTGCTTTTGAAGAATGTACATATAAACATATAGTTTGAATATATGTACAGCTCTAGAAATTATAAAATTCACCCAAATTATTTTAAAATACTAAAATATTTAAAAAATAATATTGTGAGCAGAGTGACAGGCTGTGAACATACTAACGGTTCGTACGGGTATCTAAGAGTTGACAAAGGCAACTGTATCCTTCCTCGTTTTTTATAATTGTTGAAAAATTTTGAAAACCGTAAAATCCACTTTTATAAGTTAAGTATGTAATTTTTTGAATATACCAAAACATTTTAAAACACCTGTAAGGTTTTACACAAAGTATAAATAAAAGAAAAAACTTTCATTTACGAGCGAATGCGTTTCAACATGACATGCCATCATTAACATTTTTATTTTTTTAACTTCAAAATGAAGTTAATTTTGGAGTGATTCGTCCATCCAAACACTACTGGACTCTTCAGTAGGTAATTTGTGGTGTTGGACTACTCAGACAACTCCAACTAAAGTTTTATCCACCGCAGTTCATTTTGAAGTTAAAAAAATAAGAATGTTAATGATGGCATGTATATATATCATGTTGAAACTCATTCGCTGGCAAATGAAAGTTTTTTCTTTCATTTATACTTTGTGTAAAACCTTAAAGATTTTATAAAATTTTTTGATACATATATTGAAAAAATTACATACTTAACTTATAAATTTTTTGGTTATTTTTATATCTCTAAAAATGTATATATATATCTATGCATCTATGCATTCTCTTTTTGATGACGCAAAATTCAAACTATAAAATTTTTGCTAGCACATTCAAATATTCAATATTAATGTTATGTTTGTTTTGTATTTGTTTACAGTTTTTATTATTTTTTAATTCTAATATTTTTGAATGAAAAAAAAGTTTTGTATTTACATACATACATATGTATGGATTTATGAATGAATGTTCATATATTTTTTACGATTAATTCATTGTTTATTATTGTTATTTAATAAAACAAAATTATATTAAATTATTAGAAGTTATTTTGCTTTGATATAAATTATATGTAAAAAATCTATACATTTTGGCATTATACGAGTACTTTTCGTGTAATAGCGTTCGATCCTGTAGTGAAGAAGCTGATTTTTTTCGTATATGTTTGCCCGATACACAGTGGATGTGAAACTAAGAAAAATAGATTGCACCTACTTTTCCAAATAGAATTTTTTGTTGTAGAAAAATTCATTAGTATTAGTTAAAACGAGGAAGAATACAGTTGACTTTGTCAACTCTTAGATACCCGTACGAACCGTTAGTATGTTCACAGTCACTCTGCCTACAATATTATTTTTTTAATATTTTAGTATTTTAAAATAATTTGGGTGAATTTTATAATTTCTAGAACTTATGGGTTGTACATATATTCAAACTATATGTTTATATGTACATTCTTCTAAAGCAGATTCTAACCTTCCACATAACGATTATCAATCCAAAACTTTTTCAAATATTCTATAGTAACATTTAATACTAAGCGGTAAATGTATATTAAATTTACTTAGTACAAAATAGTAAATATAATTTAAAATATTATATTATATTACATTTAAATATTCCATTGACAGAATAATTTCTTATAAGTACAATAAAATACATATATGTATGTAAATACGGCGCTATATAATATACATATATACTCTTATCATTCATTCACTAGTGACATATACGATATGTAAATAAACATGATATTATATAAGTATGTATATATATCAATATCATATAAATAATAATAAAAATTCTTCAAGCAACCGTTATGTTGTTTATTTATTCACATTTTTTTGTACTACGCATTATATCCTCAACAATTTCAAATTATCGAGTAAAACAAAATGCAAAAAATTCTCTAAAGAAATTTGTTAGAAAATTTGAAAAAATCAAGTAACACTTTCATCAATTATAAAGTTACCGTATATTATTAAAAAAAGTTGTTAACAGAAATAAAAGTATAATGTTGGAGCATTAATTTTTGTGTATTACTTCAAAAAAATTTTAATAGGTGTTCAAGTTACAGGTATTTAAAAATAGGAAACTTTCAGTTTTTGACCCCTTACAGCTCCTGAACGGGGGGTGATACAAAAAAAATTTCTGAAATGACTCATACTTATTTTCAAAGATCTAACTTCTGTCAAAATTTGAAGTTTCTAACTTAAACCGTTTAGAAGATAGAAGGGTTGAAGGATTTTGCAAAATTTGAGTTTCACATAACGGTAAATTAAGACACCGTATGCCACAAATATATATTTATTTTATATATACTTTTAAAGCTAATAAAAGTAGTAATCGTTTGGCGTTTTCAAAACGAAGATATGCGTTATACAACTTGTGCTATAACAATTTAAATATAGAGCTTTTTAGAACCTTTGGGGAGCTGTAGCTCCGTAATGGGTGGGGGTACAAAAAAAGTTATTAAAAATAAAATTAATATTTTTGTGAGATCTATCAGTAGTTAAAATTTTATAGCTCTATTCCAAAAAAAATGTGGAGATCTAAAAGTTAGGTGTTTGAGAGCTACCCTAAGGCTTGGTCCAAACTCAACCAAAAAAAATAGGGAACCTACAAATTACTCCCAGAATATTTTGTGTAAATTTCAAGATTCTAGCTTTCTTAGTTTTTGAGTTAGCGTGCTGACGGACGGACGGACGGACGGACGGACATGGCTCAAAAGTCTTAGAATTTTTTTCTGATCCGATCCATACCTTTGAAGGTATATCTAGCTCGCTTATTTCGAGGTGTTACAAACGGAGGAGTAATTTTATTATACCCGATCCTATCGTACGGGTATAAAGAGCACAACTCGAATATGTACTTTAATAATGTGAATGTGCATATTAACCATTATTTAATTGTAAGTTAATATACATACATATATACATATATTATAGAATTAATAAAAATATTGGAAGTTAGACATTTTTATGTAAAATCAATTGTTTAATCGTGAAATGAGAAATTATTTATTATAAGAACATGAGCCACTCCCAGCACACCGAATTTTCTTTTGCTACTGGAAAAAAGAAGAAGCAAAATTTAAGTTTTATTATTTAAAAATCATTGAGTCCGGATTAACAATACCATACAGTATTTAAAAAAAACTCTTTTTATTCACTGTGCGCCCATCATGTAATAGGCGTTTTCACTAGTTTATACTAAGAATTATTCGAAAATTTTTATTAGTTTAGAAAAACTAATAACCTCAAATTAATTTGTGAAAATTTAGTATATTTAAATATAAATATCGATGGGTCTTGGCTTCAAACCCCGGTCAGGTCATATAATAAAAAAATATGTAGTAATTTCATATCGTAATAATGTATATCGTATAATTAATAGTAGTAATAATAACAATAATAATAATAGTAATAACAATAGTAATAATAATAGTAATAACAATAGTAATAATAATAGTAATAATAATAATAGTAATAATAATAATAATAATAATAAAAATAGTAACAATAATAGTAGCTGATACAGTGACAGTGGGAGTTGCCTTCAATAATTACCTCATGCAGTAAGTTGTTATATACTACTCACGTTGTAATCCACTGATGGCCCTTACTCTGTAGTAAAATATTAATAATATTAATACGAATACTAAACCCAATAATAATAGCTGCTACAGTCACAGGGGTTGACAATAATTACCACATGCAGTAAGGTGTTATACACTACTGCATGTTGTAACTGTTGTAACGGCTATTAGGGCCTGCGCTTTCATATGTGCAAATGGTGCAATTCCACAGGGCGCCGAAATTTTGAAAGTTTTCGTTTGTACAAACAAATAATAAAAAATAGAAATTTATTTCAACAAAACGAAAATCAATTCCTTTTCTTTACATCAATTTTGTGCAAAAATAAAAATCTGCGAATTTCATTCAATTGTATACTAAAATATTTATTCTCTCATGACATTTTTCTTTAAAACATTTTTTAACTATATATCTTGTACCATGCGATGATAGACAAATCTACAATAAAACGAGGAAGAATACAGTTGCCTTTGTCAACTCTTAGATACCCGTACGAACCGTTAGTATGTTAACAGCCTGTCACTCTGCTCACAATATTATTTTTTTAATATTTTAGTATTTTAAAATAATTTGGGTGAATTTTATAATTTCTAGAACTATGGGTTGTACATATATTCAAACTATATGTTTATATGTACATTCTTCAAAAGCAGATTTTAACCATTCACATAACGATTATCAATCCTAAACTTTTTCAAATATTCTATAGTACCATTTAATACTAAGCGGTAAATGTATACTAAATTTACTTAGTACAAAATAGTAAATATAATTTTAAATATTATATTATATTATATTTAAATATTCCATTGACAGAATAATTTCTTATAAGTACAATAAAATACATATATGTATGTAAATACGGCGCTATATAATATACATATATAATCTTATCATTCATTCACTAGTGACATATACGATATGTAAATAAACATGATATTATATAAGTATGTATGTATATCAATATCATATAAATAAAAATTCTTCAAGCAACCGTTATGTTGTATATTTATTTACATTTTTATGTACTACGCATTATATCCTCAACAATTTCAAATTATCGAATAAAACAAATGCAAAAAATTTGTTGAAGAAATTTGTTAGAAAATTTGAAAAAATCAAGTAACACTTTCGTCAATTATAAAGTCACCCTATATTATTAAAAAAAGTTGTTAACAGAAATAAGAGTATAATGTTGAAGCTTTAATTTTTCTGTATTACTTCAAAAAAATTCTAACAGGTGTTCAAGTTACAGGTATTTAAAAATAGGAAATTTTCAGTTTTTGACTCCTTACAGCTCCTAAACGAAAGGTGATACAAAAAAAATTTCTAAAATGACTCATACTTATTTTCAAAGATCTAACTTCAGTCAAAATTTCAAGTTTCCAATTTAAACCGTTTAGAAGATAGAAGGGTTAAAGGATTTTGCAACATTTTAGTTTCGCATAACGGTAAATTAAGACACCGTATGCCACAAATATATATTTATTGTATACATACTTTTAAAGCTAATGAAAGTAGTAATCGTTTGGCGTTTTCAAAATGAAGATATACCTTATACAACTTCTGCTATAACAATTTAAATATAGAGCTTTTTTGAACCTTTGGGGAGCTGTAGCTCCGTAACGGGTGGGGCTACAAAAAAAAGTTATTAAAAATAAAATTAATATTTTTGTAAGATCTATCAGTAGTTAAAATTTCATAGCTCTATTGCAAAAAAAATGTGGGGATCTAAAAGTTAGGTGTTCGAGAGCTACCCTAAGGCTTGGTCCAAACTCAACCAAAAAAAATAGGGAACCTACAAATTACTCCCAAAATATTTTGTGGAAATTTCAAGATTCTAGCTTTCTTAGTTTTTGAGTTAGCGTGCTGACGGACGGACGGACATGGCTCAAAAGTCTTAGAATTTTTTTCTGATCCGATCCATACCTTTGAAGGTATATCTAGCTCGCTTATTTCGAGGTGTTACAAACGGAGGAGTAATTTTATTATACCCGATCCTATCGTACGGGTATAAATGTATAATATCTCCCATTAAGAGCAGAATAAAATTTTTGCACACACTTAATATAGAAATTTCATTTAAATAAAAAATAACAAAACATTTCTTCATATTAATTTTGTGCAAGATTAAAAATCTGCGCATTTCATTCTATATTTTTTTATGTATACTAAAATATTTTTTATATCAACAATAGCGATACATTAATTTAAAATGAATGGAATACTATAAAAGAGAGAAAGAAAATAACTTTAGTTATACATATTTCTTTCATAGATTTTACTATTTTAGAAAAAGAGAGATTGATAAAGAGTAAGGGAGGTGTGACTCGTGAGGCGATAAGTGTTTTTTACTATTTATTTACGTAGAAGGCAATAAGTTTATTCTCTTTATTTTATATTTTCTATTGCCTTTTGTATTGTTAATTGTAACCAAAGTATAGGGTGTTCAAAATTGAGGTATCATTTTAATTTTAATAAAAAAAGACTTTTTTTGAAATATTAAATATATTTTTATTTTAATTTATTACAAATGGGTTCCGGTTAATAACGAAAAATTACTACTCTACTAAATTACCCTCTACTACTTCGGCAGGGTTCCAATCTTTTACCAAAATTCTGAATCACGTTGTTTAATAAACTGTTCTCAGTGGTTGAAATCTGCTCGATAATGTTGTTTTTAAGCTCTTGAATTATTGTGGGATTATTGCTGTACACTTTCGATTTCACAAAACCTCACAAAAAAAAATCCAACGGTGCCAAATCGCACGATCTTGGTGGCCACATCACTCCTCCTCTACGAGAAATAATGCGATCTTCGAACTTTTCCTTCAAAAGATCCATTGTTTCTCTTGCTGTGTGGCAAGTGGCACCGTCCTGTTGAAACCACATATTCTCTACGTCCAAATCATCAATTTCCCGCCACAAAAAGCTTCGGATCATCTCCCTGTAGCGATTTCCATTGACCGTAATCGGATTTCCATTTGCGTTTTCAAAAAAATATGGTCCGATAATTCCTCCTGACCACAAACCACACCAAACCGTAACTTTTTGTGGATGTACTGGTTGCTCTAAGATAACCCTTGCATTCTGTTCACCCCAAATGCGGCAATTCTGTTTATTGACGTAGCCATTGAGCTGGAAATGAGCTTCGTCGGTGAAGATTATTTTGTTAAAAAAATTCTCATTTTCTTCTTGTTTTTCGATTGCCCAAGAAACGAATTGCCGACGTAATGCATGGTCAGTTGGTTTTAATTCTTGCGTCAGCTGGATCTTATAAGCCTTTAAATGTAGATCACGATGCAAAATGTTGAATAATGTGGATGGTTTGATGTTTAATTGCTGCGAACGATGACGAATGGAAGTTTTTGGATCTTCTTCAACACTTCTGCTCACAGCTGCTACATTCTCGGTTGAACGGCCGTTCCAGTTTCTAGAAATTTATCAACCATCAGCTTGATGGCACGATTTGTTGGAGCATTTTCTCTACCAAATTTTGTTCGAAATTTCCTAATTACATCTTGAAAACTTTTACCATTTTCAAAAAATGTTGTAATAACAAAAACACGTTGTTCCTTCGTGTAACATTCCATATTAACTAACCGGAATGTACTTAGAATATACCTAAAGAAACCTCGTATAAAAATTCCAGGTAGAAAAAAAATGGCGGCAAAATCAAAATAATACCTCAATTTTGTACACCCTATATATCTATTGTAAATTGTAATAGATATACTTTGGTCTTTGATTGTAACCTGTTGTATTGTATAATCAAATAATGTTAATGTATAATTAATAATGTTAATATAAAACAAAGATATCTATTTATATTCTATATTCACCTTATATAGAAAAAGAGAATTAAAACAAAACAAAATAAATTAGAAGTTACAAGAAAAATTATATAAAATGATGTATAATTGAATATATAAATATAAAAATAAGAGTATTCAAAATTTAATTCATAAATATATAATATTGAATAATATATAAAAAATGTATATAAATATAAAAATAAGAGTATACCAAATGTCAGTTAAAAATTATTATTTCAAAAATATATATTATTGAATATATAAATATAAAAATAAGAGTATTCAACATTTAAATGGTCCGGTTATGCCAACAGACAAAAACGAAAACAACGCGATATTTTAGAAACGAAGCAATGAAATGCTATGTTTGCTTATCTAAATAACGTTGAAGTAGAACAAAGTGATTCAAATTTAGTAGTAAACGTACAACCAAGTACATCAAATTTTCAAGAAATTCCTATAATACCTTCTTCTAACATTTTAGATAATTTAAATGACCCAGAGGGCTTTGACCCGATTTAAACGATAAAATTATTACTCTCTTACTAAAAAAAAGTCCCAAACAATTAAATGAAATATGTTTTCCCATAATTTCAGGTAAAAGATTTAGACCTAAACTTTACGTTACGTTATTTAGCCAATGGGAAAACTGTACCGAGATGCTGGTTAGTTTATTCTTTATCAAAACACTCTATTTTCTGCTTTTACTGCAAAATATTTTCCGAAAACAGTACAGCACCAATTGCGAGTAAGGGATATAAAGATTGCAGCCACGTTGGAAAGTTTCTGAAAGAACATGAAAAAAGTTCACTTCACATTAGGTTTTTTCTAAAGTGGAAAGAAATGGAATCTAGGCTTTTAAATAATTCAATGATTGATTCAATTTTAAACAAAAATATGTCTAAAGAAGTTCAGCACTGGAGGGAAGTGTTGAAACGCTTAATAGTTTTTGTAGAATTTTTATCTGTGCAATCCTTGGCTTTTCGCGGCAACTCTGATAATTTGTACGAGCAAAATAATGGGAATTTTTTATAATTAGCTGAATCAATCGTCAAATTTGACCCTATATTATCAGAACATTTACGTCGTATTGAGTGTGGTGAAACTCGTATTGAGTTTGATTTCATTTGCTCATTGCAAATCCGGTATTCCATCTTATTAAAAATTAATACATTTAGTAAATATGTTAAAAGTTCAAATATATGTCTAACAACAGCAGTGTGCATTTTGCAATCAACAAAACAATATTTGAATGATTTGAGAAATTATCAAAGCTTTCAAAACTTTATTTCAGAAAGTGAACTAATTGCTCAAAAATTAAATATTGAACCTTTTTTTCCTCTTGCATCAACCATTAGAAGTCGCCGAAAGCCGCCACTTTTTTCCTATGAAGGTAGGGATGAAATTATTTCCGATCCAAAAAAAAAGATTTCAGGTAGAATTTTACTATAAAGTGATAGATCAGGCCCTACAATCTGTTAGTGAAAGATTTGATCAGATCTCAGAACATAATAACATCTTCAAGTTTTTACATCAAATTTCAATTATTCATAACCAATCCTTAACGGATTTAAAAAAATGTTGTTTAAATTTAGAAAAATATCTTACAAATGAAACACATTCTGATATAAATGGGGAACAGCTGTTTGAGGAGCTTGAAATTGTTTCGCAATCATTTTCAAAAGAAGAAGCAACTTCTCCCATTGAAACTTTAAATATAATTTCTAAAAAAAATTAGATGTACTTTTTCCTAATCTATTTATTGCTTTAAAAATACTATTAACAATTCCCATAACTGTGGCTTCTTGTGAGCGAAGCTTTTCAAAATTGAAAATTATAAAAAATTATTTACGTAGTACGATGTCGCAGGAAAAGTTGATAGGTTTAGCCATTTTGTCAATAGAAAAGGAATTTCTTGAAAATTTGGATTACACCGATTTAATAGATGATTTTGCTAAAATTAAAGCTAGGCGAATTAATTTCAATTAATTATCCAAAAAAGTCTATAGTTAACATGCAATAACTTTTTTAAAGAGATAAATGTTGGATTTTTGGTTTATATTAGTATTTTAACTTTTTGTAATATGAATTTTCAAAAAATTTGTTTAATTTTTGTTTCAAATTATTAATTGTTTTCTATTTTTGTTGAATTTTTTTATGTTGTTATATTGGCTTTTTTTTTAAATTTATATTTCAATATGTGTTTTATATTTTTATACCCTACACCTAAAGTATAGGGTATATTAACTTTGGTATGGTGTTTGTAACCACCAAAAGGAAGCGAGTTAGATATGGACATGAATATGTATTCTGAATCAGGATCACCTCCTGAGTCGATTTAACTATGTCCGTCCGTCCGTCCGTTCGCACATTAACTCAAAAACTAATGAAGCTATCTTGATGAAATTTATATAGAAGGTTACTAATCACGAAAAGAAGGCTAAGTTCGAATTTGGACAAAATCGATCCATGAATTCGGATTCTGGAAGCTTCCGAATGATTCCGGAGCAAACGAGATTATATCCAAAACCAAGAAAGATAGAACCTTTAAATTTTGTACAATGATGTTCGTCCCCTTTCGATTTATGTCTCTGAAATTTAAGAGGATTTGGTCCATGGGTTTGGATTTTGGAAGCTTCCGAACGAGCACCAGAGCAAATGAGATTAGCTCCAAAACCAACTAAGATATAACCTTTAAATTTGGCAGAGTGGTGTTCTTTCATGTTTTATTTAAATCTCTGAAATTTGAGAGGGTTTAGTCCATAGGTTCGGATCTTGGAAGCTTCCGAACGAGCCCTAGAGCAAACGAGTATATCTCCAAAATCAACAAAGATAGAACCTTTATTTTTAGTACAAGAGTGTGCTGTTATGTTTCCTTTTCTATAAAATTGGAAACTGACATTTGAAAGAATTTGCACCATGGATTCGGATATTGGAAGTTTCCGAACAAGCCCCAGAGCAAACGAGATTATGTCCAAAACCAACAAAAATAGAACCTTTAAATTTTTTACAATGATGTTCCTTCCCGTTTGATTTATGTTTCTGAAATTTAAGAGGATATAGTCCATAGGTTTGGATTTTGGAAGCTTCCAAACGAGCACCAGAGCAAATGAGATTATCTCCAAAACCAACTACGATATAACCTTTAAATTTGGCAGAGTGGTGTTCTTTGATGTTTGATTCAGGTCTCTGAAATTTGGGAGGATTTGGTCCATGGGTTTGGATTTTGGTAGCTTCCGAACGAGCCCCAGAGCAAATGAGATTATCTCCAAAAACAACAAAGATATAACCTTTAAATTCGGCAGAATGGTGTTCCTCCATGTATGATTTATGTTTCTGAAATTTGTGAGAATTTTTTCCATGGGTTCAAATCTTGGAAGCTTCCGGACGAGCCCCAGAGCAAACGAGATTTTCTCCAAAATCAACAAAGATAGAATCTTTAAATTTTGTACAATGATGTTCCTTCCCGTTCGATTTATGTCTCTGAAATGTAAGAGGATTTGGTCCATAGGTTTGGATTTTGGAAGCTTCCAAACGAGAACCAGAGCAAATGAGATTATCTCCAAAATCAACAAAGATATAACCTTTAAATTTGGCAGAATGGTGTTCTTTCATGTTTGATTTAGGTCTCTGAAATTTGAGAGGAATTGGTCCTTGGGTTCGGATTTTGGAAGCTTCCGAACGAGCCTCAGAGCAAATGATATAATCTCCAAAAGTAACAAAGATATAATCTTTAAATTAGGCAGAATGGTGTTCCTTCAATTTTAGTAGTAAACGTACAATTTAGTAGTAAACGTACAACCAAGTACATCAAATTTTCAAGAAATTCCTATAATATCTTCTTCTAACATTTTAGATAATTTAAATGACCCAGAGGGCTTTGGCCCGATTTAAACGATAAAATTATTACTCTCTTACTAAAAAAAAGTCCCAAACAATTAAATGAAATATGTTTTCCCATAATTTCAGGTAAAAGATTTAGACCTAAACTTTACGTTACGTTATTTAGCCAATGGGAAAACTGTACCGAGATGCTGGTTAGTTTATTCTTTATCAAAACACTCTATTTTCTGCTTTTACTGCAAAATATTTTCCGAAAACAGTACAGCACCAATTGCGAGTAAGGGATATAAAGATTGCAGCCACGTTGGAAAGTTTCTGAAAGAACATGAAAAAAGTTCACTTCACATTAGGTTTTTTCTAAAGTGGAAAGAAATGGAATCTAGGCTTTTAAATAATTCAATGATTGATTCAATTTTAAACAAAAATATGTCTAAAGAAGTTCAGCACTGGAGGGAAGTGTTGAAACGCTTAATAGTTTTTGTAGAATTTTTATCTGTGCAATCCTTGGCTTTTCGCGGCAACTCTGATAATTTGTACGAGCAAAATAATGGGAATTTTTTATAATTAGCTGAATCAATCGTCAAATTTGACCCTATATTATCAGAACATTTACGTCGTATTGAGTGTGGTGAAACTCGTATTGAGTTTGATTTCATTTGCTCATTGCAAATCCGGTATTCCATCTTATTAAAAATTAATACATTTAGTAAATATGTTAAAAGTTCAAATATATGTCTAACAACAGCAGTGTGCATTTTGCAATCAACAAAACAATATTTGAATGATTTGAGAAATTATCAAAGCTTTCAAAACTTTATTTCAGAAAGTGAACTAATTGCTCAAAAATTAAATATTGAACCTTTTTTTCCTCTTGCATCAACCATTAGAAGTCGCCGAAAGCCGCCACTTTTTTCCTATGAAGGTAGGGATGAAATTATTTCCGATCCAAAAAAAAAGATTTCAGGTAGAATTTTACTATAAAGTGATAGATCAGGCCCTACAATCTGTTAGTGAAAGATTTGATCAGATCTCAGAACATAATAACATCTTCAAGTTTTTACATCAAATTTCAATTATTCATAACCAATCCTTAACGGATTTAAAAAAATGTTGTTTAAATTTAGAAAAATATCTTACAAATGAAACACATTCTGATATAAATGGGGAACAGCTGTTTGAGGAGCTTGAAATTGTTTCGCAATCATTTTCAAAAGAAGAAGCAACTTCTCCCATTGAAACTTTAAATATAATTTCTAAAAAAAATTAGATGTACTTTTTCCTAATCTATTTATTGCTTTAAAAATACTATTAACAATTCCCATAACTGTGGCTTCTTGTGAGCGAAGCTTTTCAAAATTGAAAATTATAAAAAATTATTTACGTAGTACGATGTCGCAGGAAAAGTTGATAGGTTTAGCCATTTTGTCAATAGAAAAGGAATTTCTTGAAAATTTGGATTACACCGATTTAATAGATGATTTTGCTAAAATTAAAGCTAGGCGAATTAATTTCAATTAATTATCCAAAAAAGTCTATAGTTAACATGCAATAACTTTTTTAAAGAGATAAATGTTGGATTTTTGGTTTATATTAGTATTTTAACTTTTTGTAATATGAATTTTCAAAAAATTTGTTTAATTTTTGTTTCAAATTATTAATTGTTTTCTATTTTTGTTGAATTTTTTTATGTTGTTATATTGGCTTTTTTTTTTAATTTATATTTCAATATGTGTTTTATATTTTTATACCCTACACCTAAAGTATAGGGTATATTAACTTTGGTATGGTGTTTGTAACCACCAAAAGGAAGCGAGTTAGATATGGACATGAATATGTATTCTGAATCAGGATCACCTCCTGAGTCGATTTAACTATGTCCGTCCGTCCGTCCGTTCGCACATTAACTCAAAAACTAATGAAGCTATCTTGATGAAATTTATATAGAAGGTTACTAATCACGAAAAGAAGGCTAAGTTCGAATTTGGACAAAATCGATCCATGAATTCGGATTCTGCAAGCTTCCGAATGATTCCGGAGCAAACGAGATTATATCCAAAACCAAGAAAGATAGAACCTTTAAATTTTGTACAATGATGTTCGTCCCCTTTCGATTTATGTCTCTGAAATTTAAGAGGATTTGGTCCATGGGTTTGGATTTTGGAAGCTTCCGAACGAGCACCAGAGCAAATGAGATTAGCTCCAAAACCAACTAAGATATAACCTTTAAATTTGGCAGAGTGGTGTTCTTTCATGTTTTATTTAAATCTCTGAAATTTGAGAGGGTTTAGTCCATAGGTTCGGATCTTGGAAGCTTCCGAAAGAGCCCTAGAGCAAACGAGTATATCTCCAAAATCAACAAAGATAGAACCTTTATTTTTAGTACAAGAGTGTGCTGTTATGTTTCCTTTTCTATAAAATTGGAAACTGACATTTGAAAGAATTTGCACCATGGATTCGGATATTGGAAGTTTCCGAACAAGCCCCAGAGCAAACGAGATTATGTCCAAAACCAACAAAAATAGAACCTTTAAATTTTTTACAATGATGTTCCTTCCCGTTTGATTTATGTTTCTGAAATTTAAGAGGATATAGTCCATAGGTTTGGATTTTGGAAGCTTCCAAACGAGCACCAGAGCAAATGAGATTATCTCCAAAACCAACTACGATATAACCTTTAAATTTGGCAGAGTGGTGTTCTTTGATGTTTGATTCAGGTCTCTGAAATTTGGGAGGATTTGGTCCATGGGTTTGGATTTTGGTAGCTTCCGAACGAGCCCCAGAGCAAATGAGATTATCTCCAAAAACAACAAAGATATAACCTTTAAATTCGGCAGAATGGTGTTCCTCCATGTATGATTTATGTTTCTGAAATTTGTGAGAATTTTTTCCATGGGTTCAAATCTTGGAAGCTTCCGGACGAGCCCCAGAGCAAACGAGATTTTCTCCAAAATCAACAAAGATAGAATCTTTAAATTTTGTACAATGATGTTCCTTCCCGTTCGATTTATGTCTCTGAAATGTAAGAGGATTTGGTCCATAGGTTTGGATTTTGGAAGCTTCCAAACGAGAATCAGAGCAAATGAGATTATCTCCAAAATCAACAAAGATATAACCTTTAAATTTGGCAGAATGGTGTTCTTTCATGTTTGATTTAGGTCTCTGAAATTTGAGAGGAATTGGTCCTTGGGTTCGGATTTTGGAAGCTTCCGAACGAGCCTCAGAGCAAATGATATAATCTCCAAAAGTAACAAAGATATAATCTTTAAATTAGGCAGAATGGTGTTCCTTCAATTTTAGTAGTAAACGTACAATTTAGTAGTAAACGTACAACCAAGTACATCAAATTTTCAAGAAATTCCTATAATATCTTCTTCTAACATTTTAGATAATTTAAATGACCCAGAGGGCTTTGGCCCGATTTAAACGATAAAATTATTACTCTCTTACTAAAAAAAAGTCCCAAACAATTAAATGAAATATGTTTTCCCATAATTTCAGGTAAAAGATTTAGACCTAAACTTTACGTTACGTTATTTAGCCAATGGGAAAACTGTACCGAGATGCTGGTTAGTTTATTCTTTATCAAAACACTCTATTTTCTGCTTTTACTGCAAAATATTTTCCGAAAACAGTACAGCACCAATTGCGAGTAAGGGATATAAAGATTGCAGCCACGTTGGAAAGTTTCTGAAAGAACATGAAAAAAGTTCACTTCACATTAGGTTTTTTCTAAAGTGGAAAGAAATGGAATCTAGGCTTTTAAATAATTCAATGATTGATTCAATTTTAAACAAAAATATGTCTAAAGAAGTTCAGCACTGGAGGGAAGTGTTGAAACGCTTAATAGTTTTTGTAGAATTTTTATCTGTGCAATCCTTGGCTTTTCGCGGCAACTCTGATAATTTGTACGAGCAAAATAATGGGAATTTTTTATAATTAGCTGAATCAATCGTCAAATTTGACCCTATATTATCAGAACATTTACGTCGTATTGAGTGTGGTGAAACTCGTATTGAGTTTGATTTCATTTGCTCATTGCAAATCCGGTATTCCATCTTATTAAAAATTAATACATTTAGTAAATATGTTAAAAGTTCAAATATATGTCTAACAACAGCAGTGTGCATTTTGCAATCAACAAAACAATATTTGAATGATTTGAGAAATTATCAAAGCTTTCAAAACTTTATTTCAGAAAGTGAACTAATTGCTCAAAAATTAAATATTGAACCTTTTTTTCCTCTTGCATCAACCATTAGAAGTCGCCGAAAGCCGCCACTTTTTTCCTATGAAGGTAGGGATGAAATTATTTCCGATCCAAAAAAAAAGATTTCAGGTAGAATTTTACTATAAAGTGATAGATCAGGCCCTACAATCTGTTAGTGAAAGATTTGATCAGATCTCAGAACATAATAACATCTTCAAGTTTTTACATCAAATTTCAATTATTCATAACCAATCCTTAACGGATTTAAAAAAATGTTGTTTAAATTTAGAAAAATATCTTACAAATGAAACACATTCTGATATAAATGGGGAACAGCTGTTTGAGGAGCTTGAAATTGTTTCGCAATCATTTTCAAAAGAAGAAGCAACTTCTCCCATTGAAACTTTAAATATAATTTCTAAAAAAAATTAGATGTACTTTTTCCTAATCTATTTATTGCTTTAAAAATACTATTAACAATTCCCATAACTGTGGCTTCTTGTGAGCGAAGCTTTTCAAACTTGAAAATTATAAAAAATTATTTACGTAGTACGATGTCGCAGGAAAAGTTGATAGGTTTAGCCATTTTGTCAATAGAAAAGGAATTTCTTGAAAATTTGGATTACACCGATTTAATAGATGATTTTGCTAAAATTAAAGCTAGGCGAATTAATTTCAATTAATTATCCAAAAAAGTCTATAGTTAACATGCAATAACTTTTTTAAAGAGATAAATGTTGGATTTTTGGTTTATATTAGTATTTTAACTTTTTGTAATATGAATTTTCAAAAAATTTGTTTAATTTTTGTTTCAAATTATTAATTGTTTTCTATTTTTGTTGAATTTTTTTATGTTGTTATATTGGCTTTTTTATTTAATTTATATTTCAATATGTGTTTTATATTTTTATACCCTACACCTAAAGTATAAGGTATATTAACTTTGGTATGGTGTTTGTAACCACCAAAAGGAAGCGAGTTAGATATGGACATGAATATGTATTCTGAATCAGGATCACCTCCTGAGTCGATTTAACTATGTCCGTCCGTCCGTCCGTTCGCACATTAACTCAAAAACTAATAAAGCTATCTTGATGAAATTTATATAGAAGGTTACTAATCACGAAAAGAAGGCTAAGTTCGAATTTGGACAAAATCGATCCATGAATTCGGATTCTGCAAGCTTCCGAATGATTCCGGAGCAAACGAGATTATATCCAAAACCAAGAAAGATAGAACCTTTAAATTTTGTACAATGATGTTCGTCCCCTTTCGATTTATGTCTCTGAAATTTAAGAGGAATTGGTCCATGGGTTTGGATTTTGGAAGCTTCCGAACGAGCACCAGAGCAAATGAGATTAGCTCCAAAACCAACCAAGATATAACCTTTAAATTTGGCAGAGTGGTGTTCTTTCATGTTTTATTTAAATCTCTGAAATTTGAGAGGGTTTAGTCCATAGGTTCGGATCTTGGAAGCTTCCGAACGAGCCGTAGAGCAAACGAGTATATCTCCAAAATCAACAAAGATAGAACCTTTATTTTTAGTACAAGAGTGTGCTGTTATGTTTCCTTTTCTATAAAATTGGAAACTGACATTTGAAAGAATTTGCACCATGGATTCGGATATTGGAAGTTTCCGAACAAGCCCCAGAGCAAACGAGATTATGTCCAAAACCAACAAAAATAGAACCTTTAAATTTTTTACAATGATGTTCCTTCCCGTTTGATTTATGTTTCTGAAATTTAAGAGGATATAGTCCATAGGTTTGGATTTTGGAAGCTTCCAAACGAGCACCAGAGCAAATGAGATTATCTCCAAAACCAACTACGATATAACCTTTAAATTTGGCAGAGTGGTGTTCTTTGATGTTTGATTCAGGTCTCTGAAATTTGGGAGGATTTGGTCCATGGGTTTGGATTTTGGTAGCTTCCGAACGAGCCCCAGAGCAAATGAGATTATCTCCAAAAACAACAAAGATATAACCTTTAAATTCGGCAGAATGGTGTTCCTCCATGTATGATTTATGTTTCTGAAATTTGTGAGAATTTTTTCCATGGGTTCAAATCTTGGAAGCTTCCGGACGAGCCCCAGAGCAAACGAGATTTTCTCCAAAATCAACAAAGATAGAATCTTTAAATTTTGTACAATGATGTTCCTTCCCGTTCGATTTATGTCTCTGAAATGTAAGAGGATTTGGTCCATAGGTTTAGATTTTGGTAGCTTCCAAACGAGAACCAGAGCAAATGAGATTATCTCCAAAATCAACAAAGATATAACCTTTAAATTTGGCAGAATGGTGTTCTTTCATGTTTGATTTAGGTCTCTGAAATTTGAGAGGAATTGGTCCTTGGGTTCGGATTTTGGAAGCTTCCGAACGAGCCTCAGAGCAAATGATATAATCTCCAAAAGTAACAAAGATATAATCTTTAAATTAGGCAGAATGGTGTTCCTTCATGTTTGATTTATGTTTCTAAAATTTGTCCATGAGTTCAAATCTTGGAAGCTTCCGGACGAGCCCCAGAGCAAACGAGTATATCTCCACAACCAACAAAGATAGAACTTTTATTTTTAGTACAAAGGTGTTCTGTTATGTTTCCTTTTCTGTAAAATTGGAAATTGATATTTGAAAGAATTGGAACCATGGGTTCGTATTTTGGATACTTCCGGACGAGCACAAGGGCAACTAGCATATCTCCAAAAACAACAAAAGTAGAGCCTTTAAATTTAGTACAATGGTGTTCTGGCATGCTTTCTTTGTGTTCCTGAGATGGATTCGATGAATTGGAGTGGCAATTCGGGTACCTGACACACACCTCTCAAGGACTAACAATCTTCGAAATGAATAAAAATAGAAACTTAAAATTTTTTACAAAGGTGTCAAGCATATCCCAAGAGGATGCCTCTTTTACGTTCCTGAAATTCGAGTTGAATAAGACAGAAAAGGGAAGAAGTTCAAGCAGCTGCCAAAACTTATGGATTTTTAATTTAATTCGAATTATTCAGGTGTAGGGAATTAATAAGTCGGTTGCATCGACTTACTGTTACATTTACTTGTTTTATTTAATTTATTTTACAATTATTGACCCTTTGAATATGATTTTGCATATGTGGCATTTTACTAAGAAATGTTTCATAAATTTATTATACCCTACACCTAAAGTATAGGGTATACTAACTTTGGTATGGTGTTTGTAACCACCAAAGCGAAGCGAGTTAGATATGGACATGTATATATATTCTGAATCAGGATCACCCCCTGAGTCGATTTAACGATGTCCGTCCGTCCGTCCGTCCGTTCGCACGATAACTCAAAAACTAATGAAGCTATCTTGATGAAATTTATATAGTAGGTTACTAATAACGAAAGGAAAGCTAAGTTCAAATTTGGACAAAATCGGACCATGGGTTCGGATTCTGGAAGCTTCCGAATGATTTGGGAGCAAACGAGATTATCTCCAAAACCAAGAAAGATAGAACCTTTAAATTTTGTACAATGATGTTCCTTCCCATTCGATTTATGTCTCTGAAATTTAAGAGGATTTGGTCCATGGGTTTGGATTTTGGAAGCTTCCGAACGAGCCCCAGAGCAAAAGAGATTATCTCCAAAATCAACAAAGATAGAACCTTTAAATTTGGCAGAATGGTGTCCTTTCATGTTTGATTTAGGTCTCTGAAATTTGAGAGGATTTGGTCAATGGGTTCGGATCTTGGAAGCTTCCGAATTAGCCCCAAGCAAACGAGTATATCTCCACAACCAACAAAGATAGAACCTTTATTTTTAGTACAAGAGTGTGCTGTTATGTTTCCTTTTCTATAAAATTGGAAACTGACGTTTGAAAGAATTTGAACCATGGATTCGTATATTGGAAGCTTCCGAACGAGCCCCAGAGCAAACGAGATTATCTACAAAACCAACAAAGATAGAACCTTTAAATTTTTTACAATGATGTTCCTTCCCGTTTGATTTATGTCTCTGAAATTTAAGAGGATATAGTCCATAGGTTTGGATTTTGGAAAGTCTCGAACATATGAGCCCCAGCCCCAGAGCATATGAGATTATCTCCAAAAACAACAAAGATATAACCTTTACATTTGGCAGAATGGTGTTCCTTCATGTTTGATTTATGTTTCTGAAATTTGTTTTGGTCAATGGGTTCAAATCTTGGAAGCTTCCGAACGAGCCTCAGATCAAATGAGATTATCTCCAAAACCAACTAAGATATAACCTTTAAATTAGGCAGAATAGTGTTCCTTCATGTTTGATTTATGTTTCTGAAATTTGTGAGGATTTGGTCAATTGGTTCAAATCTTGGAAGCTTCCGGACGAGCCCCAGAGCAAACGAGTATATCTCCACAACCAACAAAGATAGAACTTTTATTTTTAGTACAAAGGTGTTCTGTTATGTTTCCTTTTCTGTAAAATTGGAAACTGACATTTGAAAGAATTTGAACCATGGGTTCGTATTTTGGATACTTCCGGACGAGCACAAGAGCAACGAGCATATCTCCAAAACCAACAAAGGTAGAACCTTTAAATTTAGTACAATGGTGTTCTGGCATGTTTTCTTTATTTTCCTGAGATGGATTCCATGAATTGGAGTAGCATTTCGGGTACCTGACACACACCTCCCAAGGACTAACAATCTTCGAAATTAATAAAGATAGAAACTTAAAATTTTTTACAAAGGTGGCAAGCATATCCCAAGAGGATGCCTCTTTTACGTTCCTGAAATTCGAGTTGAATAAGACAGAAAAGGGAAGAAGTTAATTTAATTCGAATTATTCAGGTGTAGGGTATTAATAAGTCGGTTGCATCGACTTACTGTTACATTTACTTGTTTTAATTTTAAGATAATCTCTAAGAGAATTTCGTATTTTGACTTTTTGCATCCTATCAGTTAAATAAGATTTCAAGAAAAAAAACTTAAATCCGTTGGAGTGAAGCCAAGATTCATCATTTTTAAAACGAGAATCTCGTGGTCAACACAGTCAAAAGCTTTTTGCAAATCTAGGAATATGCATGCTACAAATTTACCATTGTCATTGCTATTTGTTATAAAATTCGTTAAACTGGGACATGCTGCTGAAGTATTCGAGTTGTTCTGAAAACCACATGTTTCTTTATGCAAAATGCTGTTATTCGTGAGTTTTAGCCGGCGTTTAATTATAATTTCAAATATTTTAGATAGAGCATTTAACATCGAAATCCGGCGGTAATTAGACGGATTTGTGGTTTTACCTGATTTGTATATGAGAGTTACTATTGCTTTTTTGAGACTTAGTGGAAAAACTGAGTTTTGTATTGCGTTGTTTGTTAATTTCGCTAATATTAGAGATAACTGAGCTGAAAAATCTTTAACAAATTTGGTGGAGATGTTGTCATACCCCGTGACTGCTGACGGTTTAAGTTCAGCAATCATTTCGATGACTTCTTCTTCATCTCTCAAATAAGAGACAAAATTCAAACAAAAATTGTTGTTGATAGTGCTTCTTATACTATTTATATATGTTAGGTTTATTGGAAGAGGTGAGATATCTATTTCATCCATTATATTTACAAAGAACGAATTCATATTGTTGGCTATGTTGTTTTCATTGCTAATAGTTTCATTATTGATTTGTAAGGACTTGATAATTGTGTTTGGACTACAGGAATCAGTGTTAAACATTATTTTTTTGTTAAATTTCTACAAGTTTATAGAATTAGATCAGATCAAGGTTTTTTGAAAAATAATTTTTTTTAGCTTGTAAAATCATTTGGCTAACTTGGAGTCTCGTTTTCTTATATAGATTTGGAACCCTAGTGTTATCTTTGTATTTGACTGAATATTTGTCCTTATTTTTATTTTATTTAGTATCTCCTTGTCATCTATTTGTTTTTATTTTCTGCCGTTTTAACCGAGAAAGTTTTCGTATTCTTTATTATGATATGACCCAAATCAGCGACAAAGTGATCAAATTCGTCATACGAAACTAGATTTGACCAAAAACTGTCGAATTTGATTTTATCTAAGACTGTTTTCTCTACCGTTTTTTCTTTTATTAAGGTTCGAGATTCATGTTAATGAAAAACATATCGTGATCAGAAAGAGGAGTACCAGTTATCACGAAATATTTGTATTTAACCAAGCCGGTAACAAAGTGGTCAATAATTGTTCTTCTTGAATTGAAAATTCAGGAGCTATTTTATTATATATTAGGAAGCCATTACATAGCAGAGTATTTGTATATGTTAATACTTAAAAATTATTGATGTTCAGAATATTCAACGCGTCTCGTGTGATCTCTAAATACCAATAATGTGAATGTTATGGCTAATGAATTTTATAGTTAAGATATTTGTTTTATAAAATTCTTCTTCACTTATAAAAATTAATAATTAAATTAAATTAAAAAATTAATAATTAATATTTTCTCTAACATATATGACAACACCGCCATACGGCGCCTGTCTATTTGATAAGTACGCCGCGAAATCATTTATATTAAGGAATGCATTCTCTTTTTTAATAAGCCATATTTCAGCCAGAACGATTATGTGGATGTCAAAGTCAAATGAATAAATCAAAGATTCCCAATCGTATAATTTATTTCGAAGACTTTGAATATTAATGCAAATAATATTTAAATTTTTGTTATTGTTTGTAAATGATTTTAGGTTGCCTACCCCTGACATATGTGATACATTCTTATTGAAAGATGGGTTTATAGGATTATTAGTAGTGAGCATTTGTTAAAAAAAATAAAATAAAACATAAAATATGGCAAAATTCAATAGAAAAAAACAAACAACAAAACGAAATTATGATTAAAAATAAGAAACGGAAAAAGTTGACCATGTGCCTTTAATTTTTTAATATGAGCTAATGCATAGAAAGAAACAAAAAATAAGAGAAATTTAGGATATGATTTTACTGTTAAAGTAGAAACACAATTTCTCTTAGATAAGAATGAATGAGATAATTTTGCTAGTAAAAATTTTAGCAGTATATTAATTTTCGTCATCTCATGCGCGGCTTTAAATATGTATATAAATTTAATAATGAAAATTAGTTGTAGATTTTTGAATATTAATTTAAGAATGTTCGAAAAGTGAATATAAAATAAAAAAATAATAATTCTAAAAATATAATACGTGTTAATAAAATATGAATATTTTTCTATGATTTTTGTACGCTTGTAAATAATCAAAATTTTTAAAATAAAAGTGGTAATCTAAAATATTAGTTTTTAAAAAAAGAATGTATAAGTGTATAGTGTCAAAAACTATATAATTATTATAAATATAATATATTGTAATGATAAAAAATGTTATTATTGTGGTATAACAAATTAATAAGAAATAACAATAATTAATATGAGCATGCATTGGCACATATTTATACACACATGTACAAACAAACATATGTGCCTATGTGTACGCATATAAAATACTATTATTAAATGCAACGTATATAAAAATAAATAAAATAAATAAAAAGAATTTTAAAAAAAACATCTTTTTTGAACTAAAAAGTAGAAAATAAATAATTTTTAATAGCAAATTTTTCTATAATTTTCTAAACTATATTGTTAAAACTATATTATTTAAAAACAATCAAAGTAACATTTTTTGTTGCCTTTTTTTTCTATTCGTATTTATTTTTCTTCCAGTATTACATTTTACTTTTTTTTTTCTGTTATAGGTACGGTAAGAACTTATTTTTTTTTTTTTTATATTAAATTTATGCATACAGTCTATTTAAAAAATAGAAATTATTAGCTATAGAACATTCTGAATTTTTTTTTGTTCGTTTATGTTAACCGCCCATTCATATAAATATAATTGTTGGTATTAAAAAATAATGAATCTATAACTACACACATATATACTGATATATTCATTCATATACATATTATAGTAGTATGGGTACTATATAATGATCTGAACTTCTGATTGTTATATTGTATTATATATTGTGGCAAGATTTTTAAAAAATTAAGGAAACATTGCATAGCAAAATTAAAAATTTAAATAAAATTGTTATTGCAATTTTATAATGTTCTTTATTTCCACTTAAAAATGCGACCCTTTAAAAACTTTGATTCATACACTGCCTTGTTTTTTCCTTCTTTTCATAACATAACATTTTAATATTTTTTTTTTTATCTGTTATGTACGGAAATATCAAACATATGTTTCTTTCTTTTAAAATCATAACATTTTAATAGTTCTTTTTTTCTATCTGTTATGTAGGTAAATATCAGATGTGCACATATACATAAGAAATAGACTTTAAAAATATTTAAAAACAATCAAAGTAACATTTTTTGTTCTTTTTTTTTCTATTCGTTTTTATTTTTCTCCCAGTATTACATTTTCCTTTTTTTTTGTTTTCTGTTATTTAGGTACGCTAAGTATTTCTTTTTTTTTTTAAATGTTTAATTTATACATGCATTCTATTTAAAAAATACAAATTATAACCTACAGAACATTCTTAATTTTTTTTGTTCGTTTATATTTACCGTCCATTCATATAAATATAACTGTTGCCTACATATTAAAAAATAATAAATCTATAACTACATACATAAATAGCCATATATTCATTCATATACATATGTATCTATATTATGAGCTAAACTTCTCAGTGTTCCATTATATCATAATGCGGCAAAATTTTTAAAAAATTAAGAAAACGTTGCATAGCTAAATTCAAAATTTAAATAAAAATATTGCAATTTTATAATGTTCTTTATTTCCAGTTAAAATGCGACCCTTCAAAAACTTTGATTTATACACTGCCTTGTTTTTTCTCTCTTTTCATAGCATAACATTTTAATATTTCTTTTTTTCTATTTGTTATGTGGGTAAATATCAGATGCGCACATATCCATAAGAAATAGCCTTTAAAAATATTTAAAAACAATCAAAGTAACATTTTTTGTTCTCTTTTTTTTCTATTCGTTTTTATTTTTCTTCCAGTATTACATTTAACTTTTTTTTTCTCTTATTTAGGTACGCTAAGAACTTATTTTTTTTTTTTAATATTAAATTTATGTATACAGTCTATTTAAAAGAAATTATTAGCTATAGAACATTCTGAATTTTTTTTTTGTTCGTTCATGTTTACCGTCCATTCATATAAATATAACTGTTGCCTACATATTAAAAAATAATAAATTGATGAATCAACTAAATAATAATAGTTGTGAATTTGGGAATTTGGTGTAACTGTTTTAGCAGATTTTTAATAGTACACATAAAATAAATAAACATAAAATATATAACATAACATAAACATAAAAATAATAAACAGCACACATAAAAATATGCATACCATTTTTGTACATGTTTGTACCTACATATTATGTAGTAAAAAAATTTGGTTTTAAAAGTATGTAATTGAGAATATATTAAATTGCTTACTTCTAAATGCTAATGTTTTTGAATTAAAAAAAAATTTATTTTGCTTTTTCTAGACGATGTAGATATATATGTATGTATGTACATAACATATATTTTATGATTAATTCATAATTATTGTTATTGAAAAGAAAAATATTGTTGTTATATACTATTTTTAAAAAAGATTGGATTTCTTATTTTTAATATATTCTTTTTGTTGTTTAATGTTTCTACACAATTGGAAATATATTCTTAGTTTTTATACTTCAGAAAAAGGCATTAGTGGTGCAGATCATCATTCCCTAATAGATCTTAATTTAAAGGCAGCTCCCAATTTAGATATCAATGTTAGGGCCATAATATGCGATTTTAATATGTTAAGAGTTTCGAAAGAAAAGCCCTATTTTAATTATAATTAAGAAAGGAAAAACACATATCTATATAAATATTATAAATAAACACATTGCTTTTATAAATAAAAATGTATACTAAAAATCAATTGATTTGATGAAAAAAAACTTAAATTTAACACTTGCTTACTAAATTTTAAGTAAATGCATATTAAATTTTACACTGTGTTCTCAAGTGCGGCACATTAATTTGTTTTCACATTCATATCTTTCAAATTCATCGCTTTCAAACCAAAAATATTTTCGAAGCACATATTATTACATATTTTGAAGTATGTATCTATGTATATGTACGCATACAATGCAATGATCTACATAAAAAACAATAGTCTTTTATACAAAAAAAAGCATTTATGTATTACGTATATGTATTGGTATTGGTGAGTTTAGTAAATTTAGATAAAATGTTTTATTTTGGTTCTGTAATAATTCTGTTAAAAATTCTGTTATATATTTTGTGTTTGTATGAAAATTTAATTTTGAAATTAAGCTAATTTCTCTAATGTTTTTCGATATTATTATTTTAAAATCATGTATTGTCATCGGGATCTGATCTAATGAAGAAAATTTCAAGTCTCTAGCTCAACGGGAAGTTTGTTTAAAATGGCCTCTAAGATTCCATCCTTTACCCAACCAAGTTAATAAAAAGCTGTTAAAAAAAATGTAGTATAACAAAAAAAATGGAAACAAAGTGGTATTTGAAACAATAAAAAATATTAAATGAAATTAAAATTAATGAAAAAAAAATTTTTGAATTTAACATAAATAGATAAGTGATTAATTATTAAGAATATGTTTGATTTTATTAATATCATTGAAATTGGAAATGCTAAAAACTTTGCTCATCTTGTTTTGACGTAAATAAATTGTATTTTTTTTGACCCATAAGAACTCCATTTTTTTTGATAATTTAATTGATTTCGCCTCAAAGTAAAGCTTAAAAAATATTTCATTATTACTACCTTCAGACATCAAACTGAGTTCAGCTGTGAATAAAGGTCCAAAGCTTATCTTCTTAAATAAAATGTCATCTTTTATTTCCTCCGAGTTCAATTTTACAATATACAAGCAGCTTGAAGATGTGTTTTGATTGTTGTTTTTTTTTTTGTAATGGTGTTATAGAAAATGATTTTTTATCGGGTAAATTGATATCCAATTTTCTAAAAATGTTACAGAAATGTGGGTCTTTTAGACCTGATGGTAAGCCAGTCACCACAAGGTTGTTTTTCCTTTGCAGCTAATATGGTTCATCCACAATTTCCTCCAACCTATTAAACTTTTCTTCTAAAGCACTTGTGTAATTCTGTTTATGGTTAATTTTCTTCACCAATATCTCATTTTATTTCTTGATTGTAATGTTATCTTTAAGTACTATGGCTAGTTTATGCTCCAAAAAAATTTGAGAATTTCGGATTTCAGAAACCGCACATCCAAGAGTTTTTAGGTATTGCTCCATTTTTTCCATCGTGCAATTTGCAAAATCAAAGGTGGACCAATTGATTTATTTCTGGTTCGGTGGTAAAAATTTCGTTAGCATCACCTGATAATTTAGCTGGAACATCATATTCTTCGTCACCAGAAATAATTATAGATTCATTGATTTGGCTTGGAGATTTAATACATTTCCATGTAGCATCACCTTTTTGTATAGCGATAAAGACTTCTTCCGCCACTGTCGCACAATTGATGTGAAAGAACTGCTTACTCACTCCGCTACATTGGAGCCCTTTTGAGTTCTTGTAAAATTGTTTCTTTCATATAGAGCATTGTCTGGCCATTCTGGTATATATAATTATTTTTTTTTAACTTTAATTTGTTATTGCGCTTGAATTTTATATTATAAAAATTATATAATATATATAATTTTAATATAGTATATAATTATACTATTTAAGTAATATATTAAAACAAAAAAATGATTTAAACTTTTGAATGAAAAAATTTTTTTAAACTTTTTTTTTTATTTAAAATATTATTTATTTTTTCCACTTAAAAATAAAACACTTTTAAACAGTTTGACAGTAGAAAGCCATTTCATAGACAGTAGAAAGCCAGATTAGAAATATTGCATTGATTTTCGATTCTTAATGATAATGCAAAAAGCAATGTATTGAATTTCCATTTTCAATTATAATTGAAAAACGAGGAAGAGTGCAGTAGAGTAGACTGTGTCAACTCTGGGATACCCGTATGAACGTAATATATCCTGTTTCTATAAAACTTGATCATCTTTTAAAAACATTCAGAGTTTTACTACCGAACTACAGAGACATATTTATGTAAATTGTGGAGTTGTATGATAGCTACCCGAATCTATTGCGCCTAGCTTCATTAAGTTCCAAGAAATGCAAAAAGCCTGAACCGGCTGCTTTAGACCATTCAAATTTTACAAAAGTTTTTGGCATGCAACTCGACACTTTTTCACTAAATTTCAGATAGCTAGCTTCAATAGACACTGAGTTATTTTCATTTAAAAAGAGAAGTTGTATGGCAGCTACCCGAACCCGTCGTACCACCACAACCAAATTTTGCAAAAGTTGTTGCCATAAAACTTGATCATCATTCGCAAAATTGCAGATACCTAGATTGAACAGACACTGGGTTATTTCCATTTAAAGAAAGACGTTGTATGGCAGCTACTCGAACCCGGCGGCCGAAAATGCTGGAGTTAAATAGCAAAACTAACAATTTTACAAAAGTAACGTAAAAAAATTTTCAGCCTCCTAGCTCCTCTATTTTTTGAGTTATAGTGCGGACGGACACTGAGTTCTTTCATTTAAAAAGAGATTTTGTATGGCAGCTACCCGAACCCGTCACACCACCACAACCAAATTTTGCAGAAGTTGTTGCCATAAAACTTGATCATCATTCGCAAAATTTCAGATACCTAGATTGAACAGACACTGGGTTATTTCTATTTAAAGAAAGACGTTGTATGGCAGCTACCCGAACCCGGGGACAGAAAATGCTGGAGTTAAATAGCAAAACTAACAATTTTGTAAAAGTAACGTAAAAAAAATTTCAGCCTCCTAACTCCTTTATTTTTTGAGTTATCGTGCGGACGGACACTGAGTTATTTTCATTTAAAAAGAGAAGTTGTATGGCAGCTACCCGAACTCGTCGCACCACCACAACCAAATTTTGCAGAAGTTGTTGCCATAAAACTTGATCATCATTCGCAAAATTGCAGATACCTAGATTGAACAGACACTGGGTTATTTCCATTTAAAGAAAGACGTTGTATGGCAGCTACTCGAACCCGGCGGCCGAAAATGCTGGAGTTAAATAGCAAAACTAACAATTTTACAAAAGTAACGTAAAAAATTTTGCAGCCTCCTAGCTCCTCTATTTTTTGAGTTATAGTGCGGACGGACACTGAGTTCTTTCATTTAAAAAGAGATTTTGTATGGCAGCTACCCGAACCCGTCACACCACCACAACCAAATTTTGCAGAAGTTGTTGCCATAAAACTTGATCATCATTCGCAAAATTTCAAATACCTAGATTGAACAGACACTGGGTTATTTCTATTTAAAGAAAGACGTTGTATGACAGCTACCCGAATCCGGGGACAGAAAATGCTGGAGTTAAATAGCAAAACTAACAATTTTACAAAAGTGACGTAAAAAAATTTGCAGCCTCCTAGCTCCTCTATTTTTTGAGTTATCGTGCGGACGGACACTGAGTTCTTTTCATTTAAAAAGAGATTTTGTATGGCAGCTACCCGAACCCGTCGCACCAGCACAACCAAATTTTGTAGAAGTTGTTGCCATAAAACTTGATCATCATTTGCAAGATTTCAGACGCCTAGCTTTATTAACTTCCAAGAGGTGCAAGAAGCCTGAACCGGCTGTTCTAGGCCAAACAAATTTTACGAAAGTTGTTAGCATATAACTCGACACTTCTTTACTAAATTTCAGATTCCTAGCTTCAATAAACACTGAGTTATTCTCATTTAACCGGATAAGTTGTATGGCAGCTACCCGAACCCGCCGCACCACCACAACCAAATTTTACAAAAGTTGTTGCCATAAAACTTGGTCATCATTTGCAAAATTTCAGACGCCTAGCTTCATTAGGTTCCAAGAAGTGCAAGAAGTCTGAACCGGCTGCTCTAGACCAACCAAATTTTACAAAAGTTGTTGGCATGTAACTCGACACCTCTTTACTAAATTTCAGATTCCTAGCTTCAATAAACACTGAGTTATTCTCATTTAAACGGAGAAGTTGTATGGCAGCTACCCGAACCCGCTGCACCAGCACAACCAAATTTTACAGAAGTTGTTGCCATAAAATTTGATCATCATTTGCAAAATTTCAGAAACCTAGCTTGAATAGATACTGAGTTATTTCTATATAAAGATAGAAGTTGTATGGCAGCTACTCGAACCCGCCGACCGAAAATGTTGGATTTAAATAGCAAAACTAACAATTTTGCAAAAGTGACGTAAAAAAAATTTCAGCCCCCTAGCTCCTTTATTTTTTGAGTTATCGTGCGGACGGACGGACGGACGGACGGACGTACATGGCTTAATCGACTCAGAATTCGATTCTGAGCCGATCCATACCTTTGACACTATATCTAGCTCGACTCCTTTAAGGTGTCACAAACGTAATGGCAAATTTATTATACCCTTGAACATAGTTCATACGGGTATAAAAACAATGCATTGATTTTAATTTTCAATTAAAGTGAAAAAAATAGTGCATTGAATTTAACATTTTAAATGGGTAAATAATATTTTACACTTAAATACAAAATTCTGTCCAATTAAAAATGCTTTTTCGTAGATCGAAGTTATATTTACCTATATTAATCAAACTAAAAAACTAAAGCAAGAAAACATAAAATAACTTAATAGAAATAAAAAAATCTTTTTTGAATAATTTCAATAGGCAGTTTTTTACAGTTAAAAATTATAGTTTTTTTAATTTGATATCAACATTTTCCAATTGATAACCTGGTATGGTAATGGTGGTACTGGAATGGTACTGGTAGTACTGATATGGTAATGGTAGTACTAGTATGGTACTGGTAGTACTGGCATGGTACTGGTAGTAATGATGATGTACTTCATTAACCCCAGCACCAGTATTTGTACTGGGATACTGATGAAATCTAAGTACCAGTAGCCTTACTGAAAAAGTGTACTGAAAAAATTTACCAGTAAAGGAACTGGTAATTGTACTGTACTGTACTGTACTGATACTTGAAATCATACAACTCTGATTATTAGAAATGAATTAAAGTAGTGTTGGATCAATTCATATGAAATAGGCAGTCATTTTTTTTTATCTTATTTGTTTAAATTATAAAAAACAAAATTTTTAATTTTTGTTAAATATTTTGCTATTTTGCTTGTATTGATTATTCAAATTATACTTAACTTTTACTAACCTTAAATATAAGACCCCTAAAAAAATTTAAATATAAAGTTACAATGCACAATGCACATAAAATAAGGCTAAATAGGAGCCTAAATAATAATAAATAAGGCTAAATTAAATACCACTAAATTTTTTTTATACCAGCTTCTTATAAAAAGAAATGGATTAAAAACTAAAACAAGTCCTATTGTTTCCACATTCCCACAGTTTGGCTTGAAAATTAATAATTTTTTGAGAATTATACCATATTAGACCTTCAATAAAGCTGCTTAATTTAAAATAAAAAAATTGAAAAAAAAACCAACTAATTTCATATAATCATATCATTGATTAATTTATAAATTTTTTTGTAAATTATCTTTCTTTTAACAAAAGTTTAATTATTTTCAAAAACTTGTTTGTTTAAAAATTCTTTACCTATATAAGTTTCATTGATAATCAGGTTGATTATCAAATATAGTTGATTGGTTATAATTGGTTATCAAATAGATTGATAATCAGATGAATTGATAACCAATGAATTGGTTACCTCCAAAAAAATAAATCGTAAGATAAAAAGCATCAATAAAACCAGAGCAAAACAATATTGTAATTCATTAAATAAATTTTTTCAATATAATAAATTGATCGAAGACAAGATATCTAACACAAATTGTAATTATTTTGATTGTACCTGATTTGATTATGATCAAATATTATGATCATACCTACCTACTTATGTAAATGTATTATTAACCCTAGTAAAATATTTTAATAGATTAATTGTTAATAATACTATTTATTCTAAAATTATAATAAAATTATTTAAATAATATTAAGCAATTTATATAATTTGAAAAATTAAGTATAATTTTTGTATTTAAATGGATAAATTTAAACATTGCATTTTATATTTGAAATATCAAATTGCAAACGAAACTCTGACCCAATGCAATACAAATGTATGCATTTGTTTGTTTTCATGTTTGGTGAAAACAAAATATTTAATTAAAATTAAATTAATTTCTTTTAATTTATTTATTTATATTAATATTACATAATATCACAAATGATTATGCAATATTATGAAACCATCGGCTACAAAGACAATTTTAAACCACATTTTGCAATGTGACGTTTTCACAAATTGAAAATTGAAATCAATGCATTCTTTTTTAACAGCTTTTTATTAACTTGGTTGGGTAAAGGATGGAATCTTAGAAGCCATTTTAAACACATTTCCCGTTGAGCTAGAGACTTGAAATTTTCTTCATTAGATCAGATCCCGATGACAATACATGATTTTAAAATAATAATATCGAAAAACATTAGAGAAATTAGCTTAATTTTAAAATTAAATTTTCATACAAAGATATAACAGAATTTTTAACAGAATTATTACAGAACCAATATAAAACATTTTATCTAAATTTACTAAACTCACCAATACCAATACCAATACGTATACATAATACATAAATGTTTTTTTTTTCTATAAAAGACTATTGTTTTTTATGTAGCCCATTGCATTGTATGCGTACATATACATAGGTACATACTTCAAAATATATAATAATATGTGCTTCGAAAATATTTTTGGTTTGAAAGATATGAATGTGTAAACAAATTAATGTGCCGCACTTGAGAACACAGTGTAAAATTTAATATGCATTTGCTTAAAATTTAGTTAGCAAGTGTTAAATTTAAGTTTTTTTTCATCAAATCAATTGATTTTTAGTATACATTTTTATTTATAAAAGCAATGTGTTTATTTATAATATTTATATAGATATGTGTTTTTCCTTTCTTAATTATAATTAAAATAGGGCTTTTCTTTCGAAACTCTTAACATATTAAAATCGCATATTATGGCCCTAACATTGATATCTAAATTGGGAGCTGCCTTTAAATTAAGATCTATTAGGGAATGATGATCTGCACCACTAATGCCTTTTTCTGAAGTATAAAAACTAAGAATATATTTCCAATTATGTAAAAACATTAAACAACAAAAAGAATATATTAAAAATAAGAAATCCAGTCTTTTTTAAAAATAGTAAATAACAACAATATTTTTCTTTTCAATAACAATAATTATGAATTAACCATATATGTTATGTACATACATACATATATGTATATCTACATCGTTTAGAAAAAGCAAAATCATTTTTTTTTAATTCAAAAACATTAGTAGATATTTAGAAGTAAGCAATTTAATATATTCTCAATTACATACTTTTAAAACCAAATTTTCATATGTAGGTACAAACATGTACAAAAATGGTATTCATATTTTTATTTGTGCTGTACTATTAAAAATCTGCTAACACAGTCACACCAAATTCCCAAATTCCCAACTATTATTATTTAGTTGATTTATCGATTTATTATTTTTTAATATGTAGGCAACAGTTATACTTATATGAATGGACGGTAAACATAAACGAACAAAAAAAAATGTTATGTATGCATATGAATGGACGGTTAACATAAACGAACAAAAAAAAATTCAGAATGTTCTATAGCTAATAATTTCTATTTTTGAAATAGACTGTATGCATAACTTTAATATTAAAAAAAAAAAAATAAGTTCTTAGCGTACCTAAATAACAGAAAAAAAAATCGAAAAATGTAATACTGGAAGAAAAATAAAAACGAATAGAAATAAAATAAATAAAAAAAATTTTTAAAAAAACAGCTTTTTTGAACTAAAAAGTAGAAAATAAATTTTTAATAGCAAATTTTTCTGTAATTTTCTAAACTATATTGTTACAATCGAGATTTCTTTGAAAAAGTTTATTTCAATATGTCAAATATATATATAAATATAAGTATATATAACTTTTAAAATCTGTGAAATTAATATAAAAGCTGGAGGCAAAATTTAAAAATACAAGTTTATAGTTAGTTGATTGAATCAACCAGTTAGGTTGATTTTGCAAAGTTTCCTTTGTATTTACGTATGCGTACATAATCTCCAATTTTACATTTAGCTTTTTGATAAAATTTCGGTTGCATGTAAATATTCTTCAAAATATATTTTTCATTTGCTTTTGTAACTTCTTTTTATGTTGAAGTTTTATTGTACGATGATATGTTGAGTTGTATTTCTCAATAAGTGAGGGTAAAACAGATATCCATTTATAATTACCCTGAAATATGTATGATAATGATTTATTTTTTTTCTTTCCATGAGTTTTCTAAATTCTTTGTTGAAAAACTGTTGTTGTTGTTGTTTTCCTTGATCAGATTGAATATTTTTTGGGAGTTTGAAAATGTTTTGCATGTAAAATAAAACTTTATTAGCATTTTTAGTTTTAATTGGCTCAGCATAAGCATGTTTGGAAAAGATGTCTATTACAGCTAATAAATATTTATTTCCTTTGTTAAACTTAGAATATGGAATCATTTCTACTAAATCGATTTGCCATGTATGGTTTAAACCTTTTAGAATAAGTTTTCTTCGACGAAAGTTTCGTCTGGCTGGTCTATGTATTTCCGATACTATTTGTGCCTTTGACATTATGCTTGTACCATTTAATTTTTCAATTCTATTTTATGATTTTCTATAGAGCAACAGTTACAAGTATCCGGTCCAGATGACGAGTTATCGTAAGCCCAAGGACAAAGAGGAAAATGAGTTCCGTATATTGACGTAAATTTTTCTGTTGTTGAAAATTCTTTAATATGTATAAACATGTGAAAAATACGCTGCTTATGCTCATTTAATAAGACAGAGGAATATGATTTTAAAAACTCTTCCACTTCTTTCAGCTCCATCTATTAAAATGCTAATAAATTATAAATCTTTCACATTCATTTTTTAAACTGAGAATAAGCTATAATACACTTTTGCTGGTTATATATATTTCAAGACGAAACTATTTTACCTCTTAATCATTTTTAAAACACGAACCGATAATGATATATTTTAATCATTCATTTACGATGATGGTAGCGGGACCATCTGGATGTGGGAAAACAACATTTATATGCAATTTATCAAAAATATTACTAGATTGATACATTCCAAAATTAAAAAAATAAAATGGTGTAAACCAGAAAATTCTGCTGTTCCATGAAATATAGATTTCCCTGATATAGATTTTTATACCGGCATTCCGGAAGAGCTTAGTGAAAATTAAAATAAACCTACGTTAATTGTTTTAGATGATTTAATGTTAGATTCAGCAAACAAACAAGTATGTGAACTTTTTACTAAAGATTCGCACCACCGTAATTTGTCTATTATATTATTAATGCGAAACATTTTTCATCAGGGAAAATTCTCACGAGATATTTCATTAAATTGTAAATATTTGGTACTTTTTAAAAACTCTCGAGATAAATCACAGATTTTTCCTCTAGCTACACAACTATATCCGGAAAATATAAAAGGTTTCCTGGGGATATATAATGAATCAACCTCAAGTCCACATGGTTATATTGTGTTAGATTTAACACAAGACGTTAACGATCTATTTAGAATTAGAACCAACATATTCTCAGAGGAATTGCGTTTGTTTTTGTGCTACCAGAGAATTAACCAATATTGTTTAAAATATGAAACGGTTGAAGAAAAACCGACATATGTTACATGTACTAGAAAAATGCACAAACAAGAATTTTCGTAAAAATATTCTAAAATATTGTGATGATGATATAATAAAAACTATTGCTTAAATTGCAATTAATGTGTTAAACGGAAACAATAAAATATCACCATCACAAAAAACAAAACTAAAAAAACATAAAAAACAATTGAGACTCTTAGCGTGTCCACAAACTAGAAAAAGGTATAAAAGGTAACGAAAAATGTTAATTCAACATGGAGGATTTTTACATTAATTGTTACTATATTCTCTGGTGTAATAGGAAAACTTCCCAGTAAGACATAATGCAGCGAATGATTGTTATGTCACCACAAATATTTTCAAAATTTAGCAAATTATTTCAAGATGATGAAAACTTGTATTTATTGTAACATTAGAGAAATTAGCTTAATTTTAAAATTAAATTTTCATACAAAGATATAACAGAATTTTTAACAGAATTATTACAGAACCAATATAAAACATTTTATCTAAATTTACTAAACTCACCAATACCAATACCAATACGTATACATAATACATAAATGTTTTTTTTTTCTATAAAAGACTATTGTTTTTTATGTAGCCCATTGCATTGTATGCGTACATATACATAGGTACATACTTCAAAATATATAATAATATGTGCTTCGAAAATATTTTTGGTTTGAAAGATATGAATGTGTAAACAAATTAATGTGCCGCACTTGAGAACACAGTGTAAAATTTAATATGCATTTGCTTAAAATTTAGTTAGCAAGTGTTAAATTTAAGTTTTTTTTCATCAAATCAATTGATTTTTAGTATACATTTTTATTTATAAAAGCAATGTGTTTATTTATAATATTTATATAGATATGTGTTTTTCCTTTCTTAATTATAATTAAAATAGGGCTTTTCTTTCGAAACTCTTAACATATTAAAATCGCATATTATGGCCCTAACATTGATATCTAAATTGGGAGCTGCCTTTAAATTAAGATCTATTAGGGAATGATGATCTGCACCACTAATGCCTTTTTCTGAAGTATAAAAACTAAGAATATATTTCCAATTATGTAAAAACATTAAACAACAAAAAGAATATATTAAAAATAAGAAATCCCGTCTTTTTTAAAAATAGTAAATAACAACAATATTTTTCTTTTCAATAACAATAATTATGAATTAACCATATATGTTATGTACATACATACATATATGTATATCTACATCGTTTAAAAAAAGCAAAATCATTTTTTTTTAATTCAAAAACATTAGTAGATATTTAGAAGTAAGCAATTTAATATATTCTCAATTACATACTTTTAAAACCAAATTTTCATATGTAGGTACAAACATGTACAAAAATGGTATTCATATTTTTATTTGTGCTGTACTATTAAAAATCTGCTAACACAGTCACACCAAATTCCCAAATTCCCAACTATTATTATTTAGTTAATTTATCGATTTATTATTTTTTAACATGTAGGCAACAGTTATACTTATATGAATGGACGGTAAACATAAACGAACAAAAAAAAATGTTATGTATGCATATGAATGGACGGTTAACATAAACGAACAAAAAAAAATTCAGAATGTTCTATAGCTAATAATTTCTATTTTTGAAATAGACTGTATGCATAACTTTAATATTAAAAAAAAAAAAATAAGTTCTTAGCGTACCTAAATAACAGAAAAAAAAATCGAAAAATGTAATACTGGAAGAAAAATAAAAACGAATAGAAATAAAATAAATAAAAAAAATTTTTAAAAAAACAGCTTTTTTGAACTAAAAAGTAGAAAATAAATTTTTAATAGCAAATTTTTCTGTAATTTTCTAAACTATATTGTTACAATCGAGATTTCTTTGAAAAAGTTTATTTCAATATGTCAAATATATATATAAATATAAGTATATATAACTTTTAAAATCTGTGAAATTAATATAAAAGCTGGAGGCAAAATTTAAAAATACAAGTTTATAGTTAGTTGATTGAATCAACCAGTTAGGTTGATTTTGCAAAGTTTCCTTTGTATTTACGTATGCGTACATAATCTCCAATTTTACATTTAGCTTTTTGATAAAATTTCGGTTGCATGTAAATATTCTTCAAAATGCTTTTGTAACTTCTTTTTATGTTGAAGTTTTATTGTACGATGATATGTTGAGTTGTATTTCTCAATAAGTGAGGGTAAAACAGATATCCATTTATAATTACCCTGAAATATGTATGATAATGATTTTTTTTTTTTCTTTCCATGAGTTTTCTAAATTCTTTGTTGAAAAACTGTTGTTGTTGTTGTTTTCCTTGATCAGATTGAATATTTTTTGGGAGTTTGAAAATGTTTTGCATGCCAAGTAAAACTTTATTAGCATTTTTAGTTTTAATTGGCTCAGCATAAGCATGTTTGGAAAAGATGTCTATTACAGCTAATAAATATTTATTTCCTTTGTTAAACTTAGAATATGGAATCATTTCTACTAAATCGATTTGCCATGTATGGTTTAAACCTTTTAGAATAAGTTTTCTTCGACGAAAGTTTCGTCTGGCTGGTCTACGTATTTCCGATACTATTTGTGCCTTTGACATTATGCTTGTACCATTTAATTTTTCAATTCTATTTTATGATTTTCTATAGAGCAACAGTTACAAGTATCCGGTCCAGATGACGAGTTATCGTAAGCCCAAGGACAAAGAGGAAAATGAGTTCCGTATATTGACGTAAATTTTTCTGTTGTTGAAAATTCTTTAATATGTATAAACATGTGAAAAATACGCTGCTTATGCTCATTTAATAAGACAGAGGAATATGATTTTAAAAACTCTTCCACTTCTTTCAGCTCCATCTATTAAAATGCTAATAAATTATAAATCTTTCACATTCATTTTTTAAACTGAGAATAAGCTATAATACACTTTTGCTGGTTATATATATTTCAAGACGAAACTATTTTACCTCTTAATCATTTTTAAAACACGAACCGATAATGATATATTTTAATCATTCATTTACGATGATGGTAGCGGGACCATCTGGATGTGGGAAAACAACATTTATATGCAATTTATCAAAAATATTACTAGATTGATACATTCCAAAATTAAAAAAATAAAATGGTGTAAACCAGAAAATTCTGCTGTTCCATGAAATATAGATTTCCCTGATATAGATTTTTATACCGGCATTCCGGAAGAGCTTAGTGAAAATTAAAATAAACCTACGTTAATTGTTTTAGATGATTTAATGTTAGATTCAGCAAACAAACAAGTATGTGAACTTTTTACTAAAGATTCGCACCACCGTAATTTGTCTATTATATTATTAATGCGAAACATTTTTCATCAGGGAAAATTCTCACGAGATATTTCATTAAATTGTAAATATTTGGTACTTTTTAAAAACTCTCGAGATAAATCACAGATTTTTCCTCTAGCTACACAACTATATCCGGAAAATATAAAAGGTTTCCTGGGGATATATAATGAATCAACCTCAAGTCCACATGGTTATATTGTGTTAGATTTAACACAAGACGTTAACGATCTATTTAGAATTAGAACCAACATATTCTCAGAGGAATTGCGTTTGTTTTTGTGCTACCAGAGATTTAACCAATATTGTTTAAAATATGAAACGGTTGAAGAAAAACCGACATATGTTACATGTACTAGAAAAATGCACAAACAAGAATTTTCGTAAAAATATTCTAAAATATTGTGATGATGATATAATAAAAACTATTGCTTAAATTGCAATTAATGTGTTAAACGGAAACAATAAAATATCACCATCACAAAAAACAAAACTAAAAAAACATAAAAAACAATTGAGACTCTTAGCGTGTCCACAAACTAGAAAAAGGTATAAAAGGTAACGAAAAATGTTAATTCAACATGGAGGATTTTCACATTAATTGTTACTATATTCTCTGGTGTAATAGGAAAACTTCCCAGTAAGACATAATGCAGCGAATGATTGTTATGTCACCACAAATATTTTCAAAATTTAGCAAATTATTTCAAGATGATGAAAACTTGTATTTATTGGATCAAAAAATTAAAAAAGTTTTATATGATAAAAAATTAAAACAATTGCAAAAATGGTACTTATATCGTCAAAACCTTCTCAAATATGGAATTAACAAAAGACAAGCAAAAATATTACCAGACAAGGCTAATAATCTTACATTTAATACAGGTACTCAAACAAAATTCTTTTCTGAACGAAATGCATATTCAGAAACTGAATTACCTAAATACAAATCAACATCAGCACAGACCGATTTTGTGCCATTAGTAACTGATGATGTGTTTGAATATGATCCTAAAAAAGAATATTCAAATATGGATATCGATTTAACACATTACGATTTGGATGATGAAAATTCATTTAAAAAATTAGCTCAAACTGAAATGTTGAAAGATGAAAAATTAGTAGAAATACCATCTCTAATCTCTGATTATCGTCAACACCGGAATGGACAACATATAAATAGTACAACATTTTATGTTTTGGAAAAAGTTAACAAAGATGGATAGTCAAGATGACTTCTATGTAACATTGCTTTAGTAATGATAATTTAAAACTGTTTCCAGACAACACTTTAGCTTCATTCGAAAATAAATTACCTATTCACTTTGATTTAAGAAATGGAAATTGGAAAGTTGATCTTTCAGAAATATATCTGAACGATTTCCTACAAACAGAATAATTTCAGAAAGAGAAATGTGCTTTTATTAATATTGGACAGTTAATGTTTATGTAAGAAACATTGAAAAACCTCTTGAAAAAATCAAAGTAACCACATCTATAAGTTACACATATTATTCATAGGATGATTTGGAATTACATTTGGATGTTTGAAAGTTTAATTTTTTGCCAACGCTTATGAAAAATATAACTCCTAATCCCGGGTTTACTCGAAACCAAGTTTTCAAATAATTTTTTAATGAAGTTTTGACATATATCTCTAATCCAAAAAATTATGATGAAGTAACATTTAAAAAAGTGTCAAAATCTAACCCAGGAGATTTAATTAGAATATCGCAGACTTTTGATGAAGATAGTTTCTATATAAAAGTTAATCAAAGTTATAATGTAAAAACGTTACTAACTGAATTATTTCAACAGAAAAAAAATATAAAATTTTTCAAAACAAAATTACCTGAACTATTCAAATTAGCTATTGCTATAAAGATGAATGGAATGGTGATGATTTATTCAGATGTAGTTCAATCATCAGTGTTTGGAAGTACCAAAGTGCGGGTGTTAAAAGCTATGAACATAGAAAATTGTAGAATACCTACAAATATTGAATTTGAAAATGTCCATTACATACCTATAGAAAAAAATTGTTTTGAAACAATAGCGATTAAAATTTGTAACCAATACGGTGATGGAATAAATTTTGTTTCCAGTTACTATCCAACAAAAATTGTATTACATTTTAAAAAGTATTGATTGCCCAAAAACAATATAAATAGTACTACTCAAATATGATATCCTATCAAACATGGAAAGAGCTTACGTGAGATATTATTCCTCTCAAGTAGGAGGAGGAATCAACGACATTAAACATTAATTACAATTTTATTCAGCTATACAAAAAGGTCGTGGTTTTGGAAATAAATTCGGAAGTTTAATTCGTTACTTAAAGCCTGTTTTTACATCAGATTGGGAGTTGATTAAAAAAGAGGCAGTAAACACAAGTTAAGATATTTTTAATGATATATCATCTGGTGCAAACATAATAAAAGAAGCTGAAATTGATCAAAGCAAAGGCAGTATAAAAAATTTCCGGAAATCAGTAGTTAACCAACTGCATTCGACGTATGGTGGAAGATGAAGACTATAAAAAGACAAAGAGCCATTAGAAGACGAGCATTTTCTAAAAAGACACATTTGAAGTCGAAACGATGAAAAAAGCAAGGAAAAACCTCCGACATATTCAATTAAAAATGGAATGTATGAAATCTGAACTTGACTTTTTTGCATCATTACTCGTACAAACAAGTATTTTGCGTTCAGAAGAGGTAGCATACAATCCTTTATCTTCTTTAGAGGCATCACCGTCAACTATTGAATTTGTTTCGCTTGGAAATGGAGATACATATCGAGATTTATCCTTAACACACATAAAATTTAAAGTTCAAATAAAAAAAAAATGGATCAGTTTGGAGTGCAAATGATAAAGTAGGAACCGGAACTGATGTAAAAGCAGCCCCGCAGCCCAGTGTTGTAAACAATTTATTACACTCTATAATTAAACAATGTAATGTAACTCTAAACGGAAAAAACATCACTCCTTCAGACTTCTTATACCATTATAAAGTATACTGAACTACATTACTAAATTATGGTACAGATTCCAATACGGTGACGGTGATGTGATCAAACACATCTGGAAGCATCTGCTTGGGAATTGGATAAACCAAATGTAAATGATTTTTACAATTCGGGTTCTAAGTCAAGACAAAAATCATTCAACAATTCTACAGTAGTAGAATTAATGGGAAAATTACATGTAGATTTCTTCAATACTCCCAAATTACTTTTAAATAATGTTGACCTTCGAATTGCTTTAGCCCTAGAAAATCAAAATATTTTTTATTTTCTTTAACGATGCCGATGAAAGCTATTTAAAAATTCTCGAAGCTACATTATACATGAAACATTTAACAATTAATCCCTAGCACATTAAATAATAAATACTGTACTGGAAAAGGCTAACGCGATATAGTTTTATACTAGAAGTGAAATGAAAATATTTACAATTTCATCTAACATATCATTGGATAATATATTTATAGGACAAAAACCAAAAGCTCTAGTTTTTTGTATGGTTAATAATGAAAATTTCAATGGTAAAAGATCAAAAAATCTATCACAAATCTCACACAATTTCAATTATATGTGAATGGAGTGCCTAGACCAAACTCTGCAATTGAAACAAGTTTTACATCGAATAATCTTTGTAATTCTCGTTCATATTTAACATTATTCAGTGGAACTGGCATACATCACTCTGATAGAGAACATCAAATTTCAAAAGAATTGTATAACCTTAACTAGCTTTTGATTGAGACGTCTCGGGAACTGATACATGTCAGAGTTTATTAAACCAGGGAGTAGTAAAGATTGAAGCTAGACTCAGTGCGCCATTAACTTCCACATTAACATACATTGTATTTGCAGAATTCGATGCCAATATTGAAATTGATAAAAATCGTAACGTATACGTAAACATATAAAAGGAAGTTTAATGAACCATTTCTATTCATTTGAAAATGGCATGTACTTTAGTAGATTTATCGTTCTGTACGGACGATAACAATATAATATTTGTAAAAAATATTGTTGTGGCTGGCATAAAAGAAAAATGTAAAACTATTATAAAAGAATTAAAGTATAAATTTCCTGCCAGAGATTTAAAAAGAACAGACATTGAGATTTACTCTTTTGGACATTATCGATAACGAAAAATTAACTAATAAATTTGCTAACTTAATAAATTTGCTTGAAAAATTCGATATAGTCTTAACAAATGGAAAACTTAAAACAGAATTTTTAACAACATTTGTACGAGGAAATACTCGACTAATTGATATTTCCCGTTTGCAAGAAAATTAATATACTTCAGATTTCAAAGCTGCTGAAATGTAAAAACTTAATACATAAAATATTTAGAGGCGTTTATGCTCTTGATCAATTGCCAAAACAAGTTTCAAAACCTAGTATTTTGGTGGTAAATACTGATAGTTCTAATGAAAAGGGAACACATTGGTTAGCAATATTTGTTCCGGTTCAAGGATGTGCAGAATATTTTGATTCATTTGGAAATCCATCATTTTACAATGAGATAATAAACTTTCTACAAACTCAATCGAAATGTTTTGTTTTCAACAATAAGCGTTTAGAAAGTAATTTTTCATCTGTTTGCGGACATTAATGTTGTGTTCGAAGTTCCCGTAAAAATATTTTCTTAATTTATTCGATACATCATCCCCACTTAAAAATGATAAAAAAATACGAAGAATATTTCGAAAAATTTTTTAAAAATGTGGGAGAAAAATTATAAATACAAAACTCTAAAATAAAATTCATCAGTTAAAACAAGAAAAATGGAGCAATCAACAAAGTCACAAGTATTTGAAACACAAAAAGGCGAGCCAGCACAGAACCTTTTATTAAGCTATATGTTTTTTTTGGATAAAAAACAAATCATAAAAATTCAAATTCGATTTAATATTGAAAATTTTGCTGCATCAATAATTTTCCAACGACAAAACAAAGTCATAAGCGAAATGAATTATTTGGAATGGTATACATTTTATCACGATTTTAAAAACAGTCAAGAAAAATTAAATTCAAAAGGATTTTCGCTAACATTTAATCATGAAGAGCGCACTAAAAACCTTACATTGCAGCTAGATGAGTACACTCGTTTTTGCCTTATGCTAGACTTTATACAAGCAGTGATGTAATATAACAATGGAGCTGAACTATATATACGAGAATATGTATTCAAATGTTTTGAGAGATGTATTGAAAAGAATAAACTAAGATTAGAACAAGAAGATTTCCACATTCCAATAAATTTACAAATAGCTCAGTGTAACTATTCCAGACTATTTTATGAAATACCTATGTTTTTGTCAGAAAAATTATCTTAGTCAACAATAAACAAAACAAATATTTTTTAAATCTTATTATTTTCTTTTATTAAATACATATATAAATTCAATAAATTTTTTACAGCACATATTTGTAAATTTACAGTAATGTTATTGTTAGGGCAAACGGTGGTGCAATTCCTTAGTTTCTCAAGAGATGGAATGTTATTATCTAAATTGATAACTTTTAGTAAACTCGGAAAAAATTTATCTAAAAATTCCTTTTTCTGATATCCCTTTACGTAAACGACATCGAATAAATTTAAATGTTCCTTTAAGATATTTTTAATAGCTGAATATTCTATAAATCCATCATCCCAGTCAAGACCATTTATTTGCGTTTTATTGAATTCATTTTGCTGTTTAACATCACTATTTAACTCTTCGGACGAATAAGGTGCTTTAAACGTAAACAGCATGGGTATCAGTGACCCATCAGTTATAAAAGAAAATTCCTTCAAGAAATATTGCTTATTATTCCATAATATTATATACGTTGCATAAAAAGTATAAATTGATTTGTGTTTTCAAATTATTTTTAATTAAAATGGAAACACAGGAGCCATTTGAAGAAATAATTGGAAAATGCGATATTTTCCAATTAAAAAAACATTAATTTTAAATAATGAGATTGAACTTAACGACCTTTCAATAGGTTCAATAGGTCGTGGTGATTGCGGTGGAAAACTGATATGTACAGAAAAGATGCCAAGTGAGCACGTTTTGGATGTCTTAAATAGAATTCTTTGCAAGGAAAAAATCCCGGCTGAGGAGTACCTGAGAACGACAGAAACAAAAGAAATAAATTTGTAATTAATTAAATTTAATTAAATTTAATTAACATCTGACTCATGGCGCAGTGGTTAAGTCGCCAACCTTTCAATCGAGGGTCTTGGGTTTAAACCCCGATCAGGTCATAAATAAAAAATTAGTAGTACTTTTATATCGTAATAATGTATATCGTATAATTAACAGTAGTAATAATAACATTAATAATATTAATAATAATAATAGTAATAGTAACAATAACAATAATTATAATAATAGTAATAATAATATTAGCTGCTACAATGGGGCTATCTGTGTTTACATCATGCAAGTAAGGTGTTATATACTGCTGCACGTTGTAATTCACGGATGGCGCTGACTCTGTAGTAAAATAATAACAATAATAATAATAACAATAATAACAATAATAACAATAATAATAATAATAATAATAATAATAATAGTAATAATAATAATAGTAATAATAATAATAGCTGCTACAGTGGAGCTATCTTTGGTTATATCATGCAAGTAAGGTGTTATATACTACTGCGCGTTGTAATCCACTGATGACGCTGACTCTGTAGTAAAAAAATAACAATAATAACAATAAAAATAATAATAGTAATAATAATAATAGTAATAATAATAATAATAATAATAAAAGTGATAGTAATTAATTATAATAATAATAATAATAATAGCTACTACAGTGGAGCTATCTTTGTTTATATCATGCAAGAAAGGTGTTATATACTGCTGCAATATACTGCTGGGGGTTGCCTTCAATAATTACCTCATGTAGTTACTATATACTACTACTACATGTTGTAACTGTTGTGATGGCTTTAGTCACTGTTAGCAAAATAGTAATAATAATAAGCGGATTCATTGTTTCCTTACAGTCCCACTCCCAATTCAATGTTTCCGTATCCATTTCCTATCCTTTCCTATCACTACTCCCTAGCCAATATACTGCATTCGCAGGTAAGGGTTTCATCCCATTATATTGGCTAAATGGGGAGGTGGGTTTAGTCAGTAAGAATCTGACACTACCAAGGGGGACATTCTTGGTGTCTTTGGAAGATTCCCACCTCGCTTAGGAAAAAAAAAAAATAATAAATAAATAAAACGAATCAAGTAGACTAAATTTTTAATATTCTTCTTTTTTTTTTTAAATTTTGATTTATTTTTATTTATTTTTATTATTTTCTAACTCTTGCCTTAAGACTTCTTACATAATATATAAAATCTGAAAAGTTAAAAAATTTAAATAAAAATGGAAATAAATTTTGATTTATTTTTATTAATTATTATTATTTATTTTTATTATTTTCTAACTCTTGTCTTAAGACTTCTTACATACTATATAAAATCTGAAAAGTTAAAAAATTTAAATTAATCGAAAATATTTAATTTATAATTTTTTCATTTTAACTTTTTTATTTAAATAATTTTTCTTGAGAGTCTATACTCGTAATTGAAATCAACTTTAGCAGAGCCATATTCCACCTATTTGGATCTCGCCCCAAAAACTTAAAATAAATGCCGTTGCTGTTTAGTTATTTTAATTCTTTTTCCGAAACAACCTTTTTGGAGAACCGCTCCGGCATAAAAAAAAGTAATGCTGCTACCTGAATCCTCCAATGGGCATGTTACTTTATAGAGAACAGATTTTTGACCCCTTTTGGGGTTTAGAAATTTCCATTATTTTACCTAGTACATCAAGTTCTTCACTAGTGCATCTATTGTTTTGTAGCTATCTTGCTTGCCTTTTCCGATTTCTATGAGACTGTCTACGAATTCCTAAATGAAAATAAAATCAAAAATAAATAATTAAAAATATAGCATAATTAAAAAATTTTGAAAAAACAGATTATTAAATATTGTTTTAAAAAGTTTAAAACTACTAACCATAATTTCTTTGGGTACTGGTACTAGTACTATTACTTGTATTAAGTTTTATGTACAACTCTACTGATAAAAGAAAAAGTTTGGTCTTTTCTTTTACACTTTTGGAAAAGTATTTTCTACCATAGTTTAAATTACTTTAATAAATACCATAAATTATTTAACAAGGAACTAAACATATTATAAGGAAAATTAAACACTCCTAAATTCCTTTGTTGGAATAATAAATCTTATTAACAACTTAAAAGCTCTTTTCAAAATTGTTCAACTCTTAATTACATTTACATAATATAATTTATAAATCACTTTTAATAACTGATAACTGGTACTTTCGAATAACCTTTACTTAAGAAAGAAGTAAACTAATAAAGGAATTTAAATATTCCTAAATTCCTTTGTTAGATCATAATTTTTTTCTAATAATTTATAAATTCATTTGAATATTGTTGCAATCTTAACATCAATTAATTTCTCGATCAAATACATAATGCAATGTTATTATATGTTAATTATTACAATAGATATTAAACTGTTGTAATAAGAACCTATGCTTTCACTTTTCTTAATTTATGTCAAATTTAATGAATAGTTCAAATTTAATGAATATTTTATTGACCCAAAATTAAATTTATATTTTTATTCTTTTATTGCATAAAAATAATTGAGTTGCATAGGATCATAAAGAACCAACCAATTAGATCAAAAATGCAATAAATGAAGTAACGCTTTATATTCTTCAAAATATCAACCCCACGAATAAGGTGGGTATAACATTTTGTGGAAGAAGCTTTGAAGAGCGAGGTCCCAGGTGGATAAATTTTAGAGACGCTTCAGAAATTAAATTTCAAGATATCTGGGGAATGATATCAAACATTTTTCAAAGCAACTCTGAAGAACTTAGCACTGATACATTTTGCATAGGTATTACTTCTGTTAAGCTTCCTTAGGGCAGACTGAGAGGAAAACATTACAATACTTTCGATGAAAAGTGCCAAGAAAAAAGATATTATTACTATTAGCAACAAGGATAATTTATGCCTTCCAAGAGCATTAGTAGTTGCACTGTCTTACATTGATAAACATTTCGATTACATTAAAATTCCGAAAGACACTGGGAAATTACAAACAATGAAGACAACAGAACTTATCAACAACGCCAACGTAAATATACCTCAAGAAGGTTGTGGAATACCAGAACTTCAGCAGTTCCAACAATATTTAAAATAATACACCATAATCGTTTATAAATATGGAAGTAAAGGTAGAGATCTTTTATTCGAAGGAAATGGCATGAAAAAAGATCAATCTTCTATACGATCAAGGTCATTACAATGTAATCACTTTGCTTACTGCGGCATTTTGCTGAAGTTATTACTGTGAAAGGTGCCATAAGCCAGTTTATACCGAAATCGCCACAGATGTGGCGGAACATGTCCCCAATGCCAACATTCTCCAGCTTGCCCCTAATATCAATTAAATATTTTGTGTACAGATTGTAACCGCCAAATTAAGAGGGAATCATTGTTTTAATAACCATAAGGCTTCCAATTCACGGAGGGAAGCATCCATTTGCAGTAAAGTAAAATGATGCACAAAATGTCTGAAAACATACTAGATAAATAGAGAACATACATGCGAAGAATATTATTGCAAAACATGCAGTAAAAATGTTTCTCAGGAACATTATTGCTTTATACAACCAGGTGAAAGAAACCCAAATAGTGAAGATGTTCTTTATATTTTTTACGATTGTATGCTGGAGTGTATGCTGGAACGTGTATACTGGAACGGAGTGTATGCTGGAACGGAGTGTAAAAATGTTTCTCAGAAACATTATTGCTTTATACAACCAGATGAAAGAAACGCAAATAGTGAAGATGTTCTTTATATTTTTTACGATTGTATGCTGGAGTGTATGCTGGAAAAATTTTACCGAGAAAAGTGTATTGATAATGAAGTTTATGAAACAAAACAACACGAACCAAATTTATGTGTACTACAACAAGGTTGTAGTTTATGTCTTAATAAAGATGAAAAAGAAGCATTTTGCGATAGATGTGATCAAAGGCAACATATTTTAAAAATAAATATTATTGGCATTTTCGTACAGTTTATATTGAATCAGCTCAAAATATTTAAAAAAGTTATTGTAATAACACATAGTGGGCAAACATATGCTCATCAATTCAACTTAAAGTACGTAATAGAAAAAACTAAGCTAAAGCCTGAAGTAATAATGCGAGGTACTAAGATAATTTTAATGACAATAGGAAATATAAAATTTTTGGATTCATTGAATTATTTTCCTAGGACATTAGCAAAATTACCTAAGACTTTTGGCTTACCTCAATCATTCAAAAAGGGATATTTTTCACATTGCTTCAATACAACTGAGAACAAAAATTATATTGGAACATTGCCACCACAAAAATTTTGTAGCCCTGACACCATGAAGGAAGAAGAACGGAATTAATTTATTAAATGGTATGAGGAACATAAAAATGAAGAATTTAACATGCAGAGAGATATTGTTGAGTACTGCTTAAGTGATGTAAACATATTAACACAGGCATGTTTAAAATTTAGAAAAATTTTTTTCGAAGAATGTGGAAATATTTTTGGAGACTACCACAATTGCTTCGGCATGCATCTAGTTTTCCGAAGAAAACTTCTACAACCGAATATAATAGGTCGTATACCCAAAAATGGATATAGATTGACAAACAATCAGTCGAAAACAGCTATACAATGGTTGATTTATTATTAAGGAATATTAATATCAGAAATGCAGCTAAAGAAAAGGAAGCTATTATTTGAGGAACAAAAGTATGTATATTGGATGAAACAAGTGGGTATTGCAATGAAACACGCCAAATTTTTGAATTCCATGGGTGCTATTTTCATGGTCATCCCGTATGTTTACAACGTGAAAGAGACAGCCCATTACATGACGATCCGAATGATACGTTAAACAGACGATATGAAAGAACAATAGAAAAATCCGAAAGATTAAGAAAATTAAGATATGTATTACAATATTTTATTTCATATGTTTTTAAAATATAACATTAAAACTGCTTTTATAGAATATACATTTTTTTTTGTCTCATAGATATGAAGTAATTGAAATGTGGAGCTGTGAATTTAAAAAACAGTTGTCAGAAGGAGAACTTTCACATTTAAAAAATCATCCGTTAATACACAATGCTCCCCTAAATCCCAGAGATGCATTTTATGGAGGCCGCACCGGAAATACATATTAATATTATAAATACAAAGAATCAGAAAAAATTAAATATATTGATATATGCTCGTTGTATCCATATGTGTGTAAATATGGAAAATTTTCCATAGGTCACTCAAAAAGTTACATGGGTAACTCTAAATGTATAGAACAAAATTTAGAAAACATTAATGGTCTCATTAAATGTAAAATACTTCCACCTGAAGAACTATTACATCCAGTATTGCCAATTAAACAAAAAACAAGTTCATTTTTTCTTTGTGTCACAAATGCGGAGAAGAAAAAAACCAAAATGAGTTTTGTACACATTCTACTGAAGAACGAGCTTTAATCGGAACATGGGTTATAGATGAAGTTTTAAAAGTATTCAAGAAAAACTACGTAATACTGGAAATTTATGAAATCTGGGAATACAATGTTGTCCAATATGACAAACTAACTAATTGTGATGATTTATTCACTAAGATGATGGACAAATTTTTAAAAATGAAGGCGGAGGCATCAGGGTGGCCTTCTAAACACATTACAGAAGCAGATAAAAATAAATATATAAAAGATTTTTCCAAAATTAAAACATTCATTTAGAATTTTGTAAAATTGTTAAAAATGATGGTTTAAGATCCTTCGCACAATTAATGTTAAATTCATTTTGGGGTAAATTAGGTCAGAGAGAAAATCAACAAAAAACCACAATTATAAATGACCCTTCAGAGTTATATACTATGCTTACGAATCCAGCCTTACAAATATGTAATATATTGTCATATATATATATAGAAGGTTTAAAAAACAGAGTGTTGTACTATGACACGGATTCAATTATATATGTATCCAGGGAACGCGAATATAACCCACCGACAGGAGAATTTATCGGAGACATGACCGACGAGTTAGATTGCTATGGAACTAAAAGTTACATATCACAGTTCGTAAGTGGTGGCCCAAAAAATTATTCTTTTAAAGTTAATTCTACTCGAAATAATACAGAAAATATTGTATGTAAAGTAAAGGGACATCTCTTAATTATTCAGCATCGCAAAAAGTCAATTTCAGTACAATCAAAATGCTGTGTTAAAGTGTAATGAAGTGGAACCTATAAATATTTTACCAAATAATATAAGCCGTACTCAGAATCACGAGGTAATTACTGTTCCTGAAACAAAACTTTATCGACCAATGGCAGAAAAAAGGAAATTTCTTGTAGACCACAGTTCATTACCATATGGGGTCTAAGCAGGTTTCTGAGCTTGATCCATTTGGTTCATTAATAAGTGAAAATAACCCATGATCAGCAAGAAGTGTGCAATAAGAATCAAAATTGCAAGAATCCAAAATATCAATATTAAATCTCAATAAAATAGATTTTTACTTCTTTCATTACACAAAAAATTTTAAAATTTAAAAAATACTGTATTCCAAAAGAATGCAATCTATAAAAACATATAAAACTAAATTTAGTATTATCAATTATAACTTGAATTTTTATAGCATCTGGAGTTAGAAATTTATAATAAGAAAGCTCACAGACCACTTCATTTTTTATAAAAACACCTACACTACCAGCAGAATAATTTTCGTTAGTTTTAGCGTAAACTGTATAAAATCATTTACTTCATTCTTATAAATTCATATTTCAGAAATAAATAATAAACTGGTTTATTCGAAAATAGTTCTAGATGTACTATAAATATATCAAAAGTTTGCTCCTAATGACTCCTAATGTAGTATAAATATATCAAAATTTTGCTCCTAGACTCCTAATGTTTTTATGCACAAGAAAAAACTTATTACTAAAATTAAAATTTACATTAAATATATTATTTTTTTATTTAATTTATTTTATTTTATTTATTTTCTATTTTCATAATTTACATAATTCATAAAAAAATTTTATTTGTAAGTATCACATTTCATTTGAGATACACAAACTAATATAAACTATTTAGTCATTTTGTTGCCTAGGGCAAGTATCAAATGGCTAATTAACAATTTATGATTTCAAAAAATTTAAATTACAAATTTTTACATTGTATAAATGCTTACGGGGTAAGCAAAAGAAAAGAAAACAAATATAGATATACTAAAAAAAACAAAAAAATTGGTTATTAATTAGATTTTATAATGGTTATTAGTGGTATTCCTGAATTGCCTGATCATGATCTAATTTATATGACCGTATGAACGTACAATATGCTGTTTCCAAAAAACTTGATCATCTTTTACAAAGTTTCAGTTCATAAGTTATTGCCATAAAACTTGATCATCTTTTGTGTTTTAGCTTGGCTTAATAATAATTCATAATGTTTCTCACAAAGTTTAAAAAATGTTTTGAGATAAAACAAATAAAACACCAAATTTTCCAATAATTCAAGTTCAATTAATTATCAATTTTATTACAAAACAAGTAAAAGTAACAGTAAGTCGATGCAACCGGCTTATTTATACCCTACACCTAAAAAATTAAAATTAAATTAAAAATCCATAAGTTATTTTAGTTAGGTATTTAATATACCTAAGCTAAAAAAATAAATGCTTTTACAACCTTTGTACAAAATTTCAGATTTCTATCTTTATTAATTTCGAAGATATGCTTGTTTGGTCTTGGGAGTTGTGTGGCAGATACTCGAACAACCATTCCAATTCATCTGAAATTTTAGGCAAATCAGAGATTCAGGAAACAATACCCTCGTATCAAATTTGCAGCTTCTATTTTTATTAATTTCGAAGATATGCTTGTTCGGTTTTGAGAGTTGTATGGGAGGTACCCGAACAACCTCTCCAATTCATCTCAAGTCTTAGGCAAGTCAGGGATTCAGGAAACAGCACCCTTGTATCAAATTTGAAGTTCCTATCTTTATTAATTTCCAAGATATGCTTGTTCGGTTTTGGGAGCTGTGTGGACGGTACCCGAACAACTCCTTCAATTCATCTCAAATTTTGGGCAAATGAGGGATTCAAGAAACAACAACCTAGTACCAAATTTGAAGTTTCTATCTTTATTAATTTCGAATATATGCTTGTTCGGTTTTGGAAGTTGTGTGGGAGGTACTCGAACAACCACTCCAATTCATGTAAAATTTTATGGATATCAGGGATTCAGAAAAACATACCCTCGTACAAAATTTTAAGTTTCTATCTTTATTAATTTCGAAGATATGCGAATTCGGTTTTGGGAGTTGTATGGGAGGTACCCGAGTAGTCCATTTAGCGATGTCCGTCCGTTCGTTTGCATGATAACTCAAAAACTAATGAAGCTATCTTGTTGAAATTTATATAGTAGGTTACTAATTACGAAAAGAAGGCTAAGTTTGAATCTGGCAAAATCGGTCTATGCGTTCGGGTAAGTAGATATAGGGGCACTTTGGCATGGGAAAAAATAAGCCCATATCGCACGATCTAGTTTTTAATAAACCATATCGCACGCCCACGCAAATTAACCTATATTTGAATGACCTTGAGTTTTAGAGAAACCGGAAGTGTTGTGACCTGGATTCTGTTAGAAGTTGGGGTAAAACAAGGCTTTTAGAGCTCTTTGATTGTATATTATGGTCAACATGAAAATAGTTAGCAAAACTATTATATGTAAATATTAAAGCACGTGTTATTTAATGTTGGTGAACTAGTTTTAAAGTGTATCTTTAAGGAATGCGTGTTTTTTTTTTGTGTTGGTTAACTAGTTTTACTATAGGAAGAAATACAAAATAACAATTAGATCTTCGTTTTTTTTTTTTTTAGCAGAATATCTGGTTTAGAATTACTATGTAGTATTTCAAAAAGGTAGAAAAAAAAGAGGCAAGAAAAGTTGAATGCGAAATAGATTGGTATAGTATAGTATAGTAAGAACGTAGAATATATATCTACATATATATGTTGCATATAAAAAGGTTAAAAAGAAATTCAAAATAGAAATTAGCGTCCACATGTACCTTTTTCTTTTTTTCGTTTGATTAAATCTGGTTTTGTTTACAATATTTGTATATTATTTAAAAGATAGAAAAAAAGGTAAAAGAATAAATTGAATTATCAAGATAAATTTATTAAGAATATATTGCATTCTTAAATTTCTGAATACCTGGTATAGGATGGCTTGTATGTTATGAAATTAGAAGGTCAAAACAAAAAGGAAAATCAAAAGGGTATTAATTTCTATGTAGAAAATTATAAAATAGAAACTATGTAATCAGAAGATTTAAATTGAAATTTGTAATTATGTCATACAGATGGTAGACAAATTACGTTTTCTTTATGTATTAAGTTGAGTATGCTCATTTTTTCTAATTTTCATCTTAAAAATAAATTTCTCGTTTTACTTTTTTTCGTTCTAATTAGGTGATACGAAATATAATAGTACATTGCCTACTTATATTGAATCATCTTAATTTTTTTTTTTTTTTATATGACTCTCTAAAATAGTCAAATATCTCTCACAGAGCTTAAACTGAAAAGCCTGAGAAAAAAAATGTAAATAAAATGCAAACGTTTTTTATTAAATATAAGTAATTACTTTCTCTTTATTAAACATTTTTTTTAAACTATTATCTATTATTTATAATTAAAATATATAATCTAAATAGCTGTAAAAAAAGAAAAATTTAAAAGCAAAAAAAAAAGGGTAAACAAGTAAAATACAGAATTTTGTTTTTTTTATTAAATTTTTTTTATTTATTAATTTTATTTTTATTACAATTTTATTGGTTAATTGCTAAATGTTTATTGCTTGTTTCATCAAGCAGTTTTAAATTTTCAGTGCTATCTCTAATTAAATAGAGATCGCCTTTTAGAATTTCCTCCCGGAATTCCTTATCTTCGAATAGGTCCAGATAGGTTTTTGGTATAAAAATTATGTAATTTTCTGTTTCAAAAACCCAAGACGGTCCATTAACTGTTGGTAATAGTTTAACTTTTTTAATTGTATAGAGCGCATCTGGCTCCATATCTTTTACCTTTAAAAAAGTTTTTCTTTTTATTTTTGCATTAAATGATTCCAAACATCTTTTTGGTCGCTCATATGATTGGTGTTGTTCGTATTGTTGTTGTTGGGATTGTTGCTGGTGCTGTAATTGTTGCTGGTGCTGTGATGCTTGTTGGTGTTGAGGTTACTGCTGATGCTGGGATTTCTTCCTCTTCGGTGGAAGCACAACCTGTTGTTTACTTTGCTTGATTTTAGACTATGATTTCTTCTATAAAATTCTGCAGTATTTATATTAAATAAAATTGTTAGAAATCTATAGAATTTACCAAAGCATATTAATTAAAATTTTAATTTATTGTAACTGCTTTCGGCTTCATAAGTCAAACTAAATAAAAATAAATCAAACATTGTTGAAATATTTTCTATTTCAAAGAAAGATTCAAAAAAATGTAGTGTTTAAACCTGAATTTATTCTATAAATTCCTTTTTGATAATTTATATCAAATGCAATTGCATGCAATATATACAATGTGCTAACGTATATTTAATTAAAATTGGAAATATTCTAATTACTTTTTTAGAATTCATACATCTTACAAACATTGTTGCAAATATTTGCTTGAAGAAATTTTTTTACTCTAAAAACGAAATATTTAAATTAGTTTTGGTTAGTTTGGTCAAATAGCTGCAGCAAGCGAATCAATACAAAAAATAAATAAAAATGTCAAAAAATTTTTATTAGAAAGATTTTTTAATCATTCACCGGAGATAGAATCACTTCCTTATAGGATTGAAAGTGATTCAGCATCAGTAGTCAAACGTTTTAACGTACGTGGACGTAAAGTCAAGTTTATAATTAATTCAGTTCCTAATAACGTAGAACCGGTTAACTGGATAAAAAATGCGTTGTATAAAATAATTCGAGATGTTACAACTAATTTGCACCCTCTAGATAAGGTAGGATTAACATTCTGTGGAGAAAGCTTCCAGCAACATTGTCCTGGATGGCTAAGTTTTGGAAATGCAGGCGATCTAACATTTTCTGATGTATGGGAAATGATATCAAAAATTTTTCAAAGTAATTCTGAAGGTAACTACTAAATAAATACTTCATTATTATTTTTATTATTAATACTTTTATTTTGTTTTTATGTTACAGGTTTAAGCACAGATACATTTTGTCTTTCAGTTACTTCTGTAAGGCTACCATTTGGGAGAGGAAGATCACAAAAATATTCATCATATGATGAGGAAAGCTTAAAGCGAAAGAGAATAATTTGCATTAAAAACAAAAACAATTTATGTCTACCTCAGGCCTTAATTGTGGCGATATCACAAACTAAAAATGATAAGAACTACAAACACAAAATTCGTAATGATACAGGAAAATTACAAACTTTAAAAGCTATCGAACTAACTAAAAATGCAAGAGTAAAAATTCCAAATAAAGGTTGTGGAATACAAGAACTCAAAAAGTTTCAAGAATATTTGAAAAATTATAAAATTGTTGTGTACAAATGGGGAACAAGAGGCAGAGAGGTAATATTTAAAGGAATTGGACCTGAAAAACGGCTAAATTTGTTGTTTTATAAAGATCACTACAACGTAATAAAATCGCTGACTGCAACCTTTTGCGTCAGTCATTATTGTGAAGATTGCCACATTCCATACAACAACAAAAGTAATCATAGATGCACAGGAACATGTCCATGCTGTCAAAATTCTCCACCATGTCTTAATAATTTAAAACAAATTTTATGCAAGGATTGTAATCGTTCATTTCGAGGTCGAATGTGTTTAGATAACCATAGGGCGTCAAGTTCAAAACGCAACAGTATTTGTGACGAAGTTAAAAAATGTTTGTCTTGCTTAAAACTTTATAGAGCCGACAGAAACCATGTATGTGGGGAATACTTTTGCAAGATTTGCAGTAACTATGTTCCTGAGAATCATAAATGTTTTATTCAACAAAACAAAAATCAACCTAAACTAAAAAATTTTATTTATATATTTTACGATTTGGAAACACAACAAGAAAAAGCTTTTGCAGAGAAGTACTTAAGAGGTATTCTATCAGATATTAAACTACATGAACCAAATTTGTGTGTTTTCGAGCAAAGATGTGACGCATGTATTTCGTTGTCCTCGTTATATTTTTGTGAAACATGTAAATTTAGAAGAAGAGGAATTAAAGAGGGAAATATTATAAAGCAATTTCTGATGTACATAATGGAGATAAGAAAAGAATTCAAAACTGTCGTGGTAATAGCACATAATGGACAATCTTTTGACCATCAATTTATTTTAAATATTATATTAGAAAAAAACCTCTTTAAAAACTAAACTAATTATGCGAGGTTCAAAAATTATCATGATGTTATTAGATAACATAAAATTTATAGACTCAACTAATTACTTTGCAATGGCGTTATCAAAATTACCAAAGGCTTTTGATTTACAAATTGATTTGAAAAAGGATATTTCCCGCATTTCTTCAATACAACGGAAAATAAAAATTATATTGGACCATTACCACCTGTTCAATATTATAACCCAGATACCGTGAAAACTAACGAACGTGAAGTATTTCTGAAATGGTATGAAGATCACAAAAATGATGAATTCTATATGGAAAATGATATTGTAAAATATTGTATAAATGACGTAGCAATACTAACGCAATCATGCTTAAAGTTCAGAGAATTTTTTCTTAGAGAATGTAACGTTGAACCTTTTCTAGAGGCCACAACTATAGCGTCTGCTTGTAATCTTGCATTTAGACGTAATTTTTTAAAACCAGATACGATTGGTTTAATACCCAAAAACGGGTATAGGTATTCAGATAACCAAACAAAGGCAGCTATTCGATGGTTAGTTTGGGAGGAGGAAAAACGGAATATTAACATTAGACATGCTGCTAAACACAAAGAAGCTGTCGTAGCCGGTGTAAAAGTTGATGGTTTTTCTTCAGAAACTAATCAAGTTTCTGTTTTCCACGTAATCGTAATTCATATTTATATGGTGATAAAATGATACAATGAATGAACGATATGATAGAACTATTGGAAAATCTGATAGATTGAAAAGATTAGATTACAATATAATTGAAATGTGGGAATGTGATTTTTATTCTCAAATAAGTAAAAACAAAATGAATTACTTAAATAACCATCCATTAGTACAACTTTCACCATTAAAACCTCGGGATTCTTTTTATGGTGGTCGTACAGATAATGTTTACAACTACTACAAATGTAAAAAAGGAGAAAAAATAAAATATATAGATATTTGTTCTTTATATCCATGGGTTTGCAAATATGGAAAATTTCCTGTCGGCCATCCAGATGTTTATGTAGGAAACGTTAATTATACTAAACAAAATTTAAAAGATTTGAATGGACTTATAAAATGTAAAATTTTACCACCAGAAAATCTTATACATCCAGTATTACCTGTAAAACAAAACAACAAATTAATGTTTTCCTTATGTCGCACATGTAGTGAGGAAAAAAACCTAAATGAATTTTGTTAATAATGATAACGAAAGAGCTTTACTTGAGCTAACTGTATAAGAAAGGAAGAGAAAGAGAAGTATATAACGGATTTTCTTAGAAATGAAAATATTTAACTAGAATTTAATGAAATTGTAAATAATCAGGGACTACGATCTTTTGCAAAATTAATGCGTAATTCTTTTTGGGGTAAATTTGGACAGAGAGAAAACTTACAAAAAACAATAATTATTAATCAACCTAAGGATTTATATGACATATTAACAAATCCATCTATAGACGTTTGTGGTATTCTTCCAGTAAGTGAGGAAAACATTATAGTTAATTGGCAGTACAAAGAAGAAGCAGGTGAATCATTATCTCCTGTAAATGTATGTATTGCAGCTTACACAACTATTCAAGCTCGATTAAAATTATATAGTTATTTAGAAAAACTAAAGGATAGAGTTTTATATTATGACACTGATTCCGTAATATATGTAAGTCGTATAGGAGAATATGAACCCCAAACAGGGAATTTTATAGGAGATATGACCGATGAATTAGAATGTTATGGTGTTGGAAGTTACATTACAGAATTTGTAAGTGGAGGCCCTAAAAACTATGCATATAAAGTTCACAGTACAAAAGACAATGAAGGAAAACTAGTTTGTAAAGTTAAAGGAATTTGTTTAAACTATACAGCCTCCCAAAAAATTAATTTTAATACAGTTAAAGAAGCGATGCTAAATGTGAAGGAAGACAACGATATATACATACTTTCACAAAATATTCGACGTAATAAAGAGCATAAAGTTATCACAGTTCCTGAAATAAAAAAATATCAAACTAGGTTAGAAAAACGTATTTCCCTATGGATATAAAAGATCTAATGTTAATAATTAATTAGAAATATAATGTTTAAATTTTTATTTAAAAATTTTAGTATAAATAGCATAAATAAATATCAAATATGTTAAAATTTATTTCTTTATTAATCCAAGTATTATGATCATCATTGAACCCTAACCATTTAACAAAAACTTTATTACCTTGTTTTTTAATAATTTTTTCTACCAGGTAAGAATTTGGATATTTAACAGGAGTGAGTTCCTCTTTGTAGAAACCACCTGAAATAGGATTATTTTTATAATCTGATAATTGATATGTAACTGGATAGGTATTATTGATCTTATCAATTTTAAATATTTCAGTTGACCAATTTGGTTGATAGCCTTTTTCGAAGTGACCTTTATATTTACTTATTCTTAGATATTCACCAACCTTATATTTACTTTTTTGAAACATTTTAGGTTGCATATATATATTTTTCAATATATTTCTTTCATTTTTTTGCGTAACTTTTTCATGTGGAATCTTTATTGTAGAATGTTTTCTTGAATTATAATCTTTTATTATTGATTGCAGAATAGATAACCATTTATAATTTCCATTTAGACTAAATTTTTTCCACATAGAATGTTTCATTGTACGATTAAATCGTTCAACAGTTGATGCTTTTAATTCACTGTATGTATGATAGTGGTTGATTATTTTTCCTCTCATATAGTTTTGGAATTGTGAATTAAAAAACTCTTTGCCTTGATCAGAGTGAATATTTTTGGATATAACTTTAGCGCGCTCAAAAATTGATTTCAGGGCATTTAAAACATTTTCAGCATTCTTTGTTTTTACAGGTTCAGCATATGTGTATTTAGAAAATATATCTATGGCATTTAACATATATTTAAAGCCATTATTAAACTTTGCGTATGGTATCATTTCAACTAAATCAATTTGCCAAGTATCATTTAAACCTCTTTGTAAGAATTTCCTTCTAGGATATCTACGCCTTGCTGGTCTATGAATTTCCATTACAATTTGAGCTTTTGACATTATGCTTATACCATTTAATTAACTTTTCTAATTCTTTGTTATATTTTTCTACAAAATAGTATTTACAAGTGTCAGGCCCTGACGTACAATTATTATAAGCCCAAGGACAGCACCTAAAATGTGTACCATATTTTGAACTGTACTGTTCTTTACCAACAAATTTTTCTAAGTAATTGTATAAATTTGAAATATAAGTTTTGTGTTCATCTAATAATGTAAATGAGTATTTTTCTAAGAAATCTTTCACATCCATTCTTAAAATAAATACCAATAAAGAAAATGCATTCTTTTTATACCTTTTCAAAATTTGAATTTTTATTCAGTCAGTTGTCAGTTCTAATCTTAGTAACACTGCAAATTAATAAAAAAAATACTTAATTTTCTCAAAAAGTCTGGTTATTCAACATTTTAACATTTCAAATGGACAGTAATTTTGTAGAAAGGGGGCAAGTTTCTGAATCTTTGGACAATGATAAAGAGAATTTGCAACCAACCACATTATATCCGTATTATTGTAGATGTTTAACATTATTTTTTACATTTTTGTTTATTTATTGTGTTGTTTTTGCTATTACCATATTTTATTGTAATTGTAAAAACAAAAGTAAATAAAGTTTATTTAAAATTTTTTATTATAAATTTATTTTACAGTTTAATCTTATTCTAACATTTTATTCTCTTGATTTATATTTAAATATTTATCTATTTATTCTTTTAATAAGAATGGAATCTCAAAAAATAATCTAGAATAATTACATTGAACATTAAACCGGTTTAATGGAATGTATATTTCATCTTTTAATATAGTTTGCTGGTTTACCACACACGTTCTAATATATTTTCTTACGTAATCTTTTACACATCCTTCAGCATTTTTTTTGTAAACCATTACTAAGTGGATAAAATTAAATAGATTACGAAATTTATCAATTTCCTCATCTTTTAGTACAAATGACCGTGGTTTTCCAGCTTTTATACCAAATTGTAAGCAGGAAACTTTATTTTTAGGATGTAGATGATATTGCTAATAAAATTCCAACCAATCTTCATAATTAATAAACATTAATTTTTTCCCAATGCGGTGTAATGAAATTGTTGCTTCTATTAATTCTGTATGAAAACCAACAACAATTTTTACCGTATGTACTTCGTTTAAAAAGTAGTATAGGCCAATAACATACTGTATATGATACTATTCCTCTCACAGTTGTTTTAAAATGAGTTAAAAAACCGCAATATTTTAGATATATATATATTTATATTTTTTGTTTAGAAACACAGCTCTGAATATACTTTTTCCCAAATATGCTGTTATAAAGTTTTAAAATTAGATTATCATTATGGATATAACTAACACTACTAAATTGTGTTAAAAATTTATTCATACTTATATTATTACACTTACACCAAGCGTAAACACAACAATATTGTCCACATACATCTGAAAAGTTACTTTGTAATTGTCTATCATTAAATATTATGCATTGGTTTTTTAAATAATTAAGAATTTCTGGTTTATCTGGTGTGCCACCGTAAGAATCAAAATATTCTATACAACCATCTTTTGGAATAAAAATAACTAACCAAGGATCTGGTGTTCCAGGATCTTTTGCTTTATCAGTGTTGACAATCATGAATGTTGGCCTTTCAACTATATTAGGTGATTTATCCAAAGCAAAAACTCCTTTCAAAAATTTGTTTGTGTATTTGTTACATCTTAATATATTAGTTAATTCTAAAGTATTCATGAATCAAATTTACTTAAATCATACACTTTACTTATTTCGTTAGTGTAATTTATTAAGAAATCTTTTTTTATTTTTTCATTTGTTATAATAATATCAAATTTCTCCAATATCTGTCTAAGATCGTTATTTATTTTTTTATTGTGAACAGTTCCAAAAGTATAATTTTCAAGATGATAATTTAAAAGTTCTTTTGTTGGAAATTTGTATGTAAACTCTTTTATTAATTTTTTACAAGGTTCTTTAATTCCAAGTAAGCAAAAATCTTTCGCGAATAAGTTGTTTTTATCATCACAACAAAATGTTACATCTACAAGTGCACAGGTTAATGACATCTTAAGAAATACTCAAATTCAAGTCTTAAGTAATCTATTTATAGATTTGTGAACACATTTCGATTTTTATCAGTTTGTGAACTTGCATCAAAATCTCCATAAACTATAGCAGATCGAGTTGATGGAAGCGGTTTTGATAGCCTTGCTTCACTTCGGACAGTGCTTTGATTAAGTAATCCATGACACACTTCATTTCCTGATGTATCTGGAGTTAAATCAAAAGCTAATATAAAGAATCCATTATTAAACATAGATTTTGTTATCTGATGACCTTTATCATTATGATATATGCCTGTACCAGAAAATAGCGTATGATATGCACGTGTATAACAATTATTTTCTTCCGTAAAACTGGTTTCAATTATTGTATTAGGTATTTGTACTCCATTTACATATAACATGAATTGAGAAATATCAAAGTGTTTAAAATTAAATGGATTTTTTGATCTTTTTCCAGAGTAACCGGCATTCTCTGTCATACAAAATAATATCGTGTTTGGTAACTGCCCAATAAATACATTATCAAGCGAAATAGTTGTACTTTTAGAAGGAATCGTAAAACTTTTTACTTCTACCCGTTTATAATTATATTTGGCGTTCGACTTCTCAATAACAGCATTATGTGCTAATAATACACTAGGATTAAAAGTTGCATGTCTCATAAACAATGTTGCTTCTACAATTTTTAATTGAGATTCATCAGAATCATCTCCGAAAAAGAAAAATTCTGGTTTTTCTAATGTTAAAACTATTCTAACATCAACATTATTTATCAGAAGAGTTGGCTGTTTGAACATATCTACATGTAATTTGCCCATAAGCTCTACAACATTTCTATTTTGGTAAGCTTTTTGGCGCTCCTTTGAACTAACATTGTCAAATTTTGCTATATTTGGTTTATCCAGATTCCAACCGGCACATTCCAAATGTGTTGTTGCTGCATCTGTACCATAATTTAATAATGATTCAATGTAAGCTCTGTAGTGGTAATTACCGTCTGAGGGGGTTATATTTTTACCATTTAACTGTACATTACACTGTTTTATTAGAGAGTGAAGAAGATTATTAACAACACTTGGTTGTGCTATTAGTCTTCCATCAGTTCCTTTATCATTATTCCAATGAGTTCCATCTTTTTTCAAAATTTGTACTTTTAATCGTAAATATACAGAAGATAAATCTCTATATGTATCACCATAACCTAATGATAGAAATTCGATTGTTGACGGATTGTCTAGGGAAGCAATTGGATTGTAAGAAACCTCCTCAGATCGTATAATATTGGATTGAATAGGTTGAGTTTTAACAATATCTAATTCAGATTTCATACATTCCACCATGATTAGTTAAAAATATCTTCTAGTTTCTTTTTCTTATTAACTTTACGCCGTTTTGACATAGAATAATTTGAATTGCTAATGTTAAGTCTTTTTATAGTTTTCCTTTTTCTTTTACCAAATCCATACATTTCATTAAGCTTCCTAACAGCTCCGCGTCTTACATTTTTCATAATTTCTTTACCTCTATCTTGAACAACTTCCTTTACATTTGCCCCTGATGCAATATCAGATAAAGCGCTAATACCAGAGTTAATGACCTCTTTTTTAAATATATTAGCACCTGAAGCAAATATAGGTTTCAAATACTTAAAAAGACCTCCAAAAAAACTTCCTAATCCGCGACCTCTTTGGTAAGGTATGGTAGAATGAAACAAAGGCCCAATGTCATCAAGACCTCTTCCGGATTGTACTAAATAATATCTGTAATACACTTTCTGAATTACGTTTAAAATAAAATTAATATTAAAATTTACAAACTGACATTTATTTATACCTTTTTAAAATGTAATATAATTTTTGTAGGAATACTACTATCACTAAAATTTATTTTATAACCATATTTATCACATAAGATCATTGAAATACTATCAAATGATTTTTCAACATTACAATATTGAATTATGTTAAATTCTTTTACTGTTTTAGTAAAAGCATTTTCTGTATTAACAGTTCTTAAACATCTTACATTTTTACCAATTATATTTTGTGGTTCAATAATATCAGTGTATATAAAAAACATATCTGGTTTCTCTACAGGAATTAAATTCATGCTATCAATAAACAATTTAAAAACTTCAATTACACGAGGTTTATATTTTTTAGGGTCAGTTAATTTTACGAAAGCTTGATTAAAACATGTTTTTAAAAGTCCATCTAAGCTGTAAGTGAAATTTGTTCTTAATTTGATGTTAAATTTTGGCTTACTTAAACAGATAGTAGTGTATAATAAAGTTTTTGGAAACTCCTCAGCTTTGTTTGGTATTACATAGTTTGTATCGTCATTTATAAAGTTAAAAATACCCCAAATTAGGTGACGTAAAACTTCTTTTCTTGAAAATCCTAATAATGGTCAAATATTTTGAATTAAAGTAGGAAGTAACAGAACCTTCCAATCGCATATCATTTGATCGCTACTATATGGTATATAAGTAGTCCAAACACCAATACGGTTTGTCTGCATACCAATTACCAGTGATATATATTTGAGTACTTTTTTCCCATTCCTCACGATAGACATTTGGAATAAAATCATTAGCATATATTTCAGATACACCAACTTTCCAATTAGAATCGATCATATATTTATCCATTTTATTCGTAAAAGTTGATAATGTGTTTTTTTGGGGAAAAAATTTATAGTTGAATCACTGAGTAATGTGACGTAAAATTCATCATTTACTTGTACGTTGTCCATGAACTTGTAGATTTATTTTTACGAATTGGAAAATTAAGTTGTGTTTGAGTATCACCTGCTTTCGCTGATCGCAATAAACGTTTGGAGATCTATTTATAGTTTTTTCCTTTTTCATTGGTGGACTTGGACTATCTAATGGAACTGTTATTATATCACCAGTATCTGTTTCAAATATTTGAACATTTTTACTCCTAATTGATTTTCGTTTTCTTAACCGTTCCCTCGCTGTTGCAGCAGACATTGCTTTTGATAAAACATTTTCTTCATTTTCTTCGTCTTCAAAAACATTATCAGGGGTATCCTCATATATTTCTTCCTCAGGGAATTGCATTTTAATGTCTCTATATTTAACAGAATCTGATTGTACCTTTGCATCTTTAAGTAATGGTTTTACACGTGTTTGAGTACTTTTTGATTCCATTAGTATCGTTTTTCCTTTTTCTCTGTTTTGTGGAAGAGTTCTGCTCTGATTTTGTTTTTTAAACAAGTTTTGCCGTAAAAAATACCATTTCTGGATATCAGTCAAATGCTTATTTAACATAATTTTTTTCATATTTTTATCCAACTTGTTAAATTCAAGATTAGAATTTTGTTTAAGTTTTTGATATATTTCCGGTTTGAGAATTATCATTTTATTAAATGATTTCCAATCAACCCTGAAAGAACTGCACCAAGAAGAGGGGGTAAAAATCCTCCTTTTTGAACAATAATTTTTCGTTTATTATTTATTGATTTTTTATAACAAATGAGTGATCTTAACTCCCTTTTATATCTTTTTAATTGATTTTTTGTTTTTTTATTCAACTTACAGTTACCATTTAAAATAGTTAACGATATTTCACAAATTATTTTAATTACATCTGGTTCACAATGTTTTATAATAACTCTTTGGAATTTCGGTTTAGAATTTTTTAACAGGTGCAATATATGTCGGTTGATTTTCAATCGTTTCATATTCTTTTGCATATTGTTCCAACTGATTTGTTGTACAATAACACAAATCTTGCTTGAAAATATCACTTCTCAATCTAAATAAATCATTAACTTCTTGAGTAAGATCTATTAATATATAACCATATGGCTTAGATGTTACTTCATTATATACTTTCTCAAATTCCTTGACCTGATTCGGATATATTTGACGGGCTAATATCTGTGATTTATTTCTAGGATTCTTAAAAAGAATTATGTATTTGCAATTCAGTGAAATATCTCTGGAAAATTTACCTTGATGAAATATATTTTGGGTTACAAATATTACCGATAAATATTACTGATATCCTGTAGTAAACAGTTCGCAGCCATGTTTATCATAAGAATTTAACATAATATCATCTATCACAATTAATGCAGAGTTTCTATTATCACTAAAATCAGGAATACTGTTGCTATACTCAAGATCTGTTATATCATTCGGTACTGCATTTTTATCTGGGTTACACCAAATAATTTTATTGATTTGCGGATGTATGATTTTATTTTTTAATTTTATTAGGTTATGAATGAAAGTAGTTTTTCCACAACAAGTTGGCCCAGCCACCATCATTGTAAATGGGTGAAAAAACATAATTAAATAATTAATTATTCATGATAGCAAAGCTATATTTATACCAAAATGTACAGTCAGAAAGAGAATATAAAGTCCCGCTTCATTCACTCAAAAGGTTATCCATTCATCAACATTCATAATGGATAACCAACAAATTTTCATTGTTGACTTACAATTTGTACAAGGATATGAAAAGCAATATTTTATAAAGGAATTGGCTATTCTTAAAAAGGGGAGTTTAATTCCAATTGTATATCATTTTAAAGCGCCTTACCCCGAAGAAGAACTTAATCATGAAACAAAATACAATATTCAATGTTCTGAAAATAAAATAAATGGATTAAAATGGAATAGTGGTACAGTAGAATACTTATGTTTGAGGGATATACTTAAGTACTATTTACAATCAGCTGATATAATTTACGTTAAAGGAAAGCAGAAAAAAAATTTTCTTGAAAAATACATAGATACTAAAATAAATGATTGCCATCATTGTTAAAAATTGAACATTTTAAATCTATGTGTCCTATTCCAACACATAATGTAAGTTCAAGTTTAAGATGTGCAATTAAAAATAGTTTTAATATCTATATGTACTTACTTAAAGAAAACGTGTTAAAATAAAAAACAAAAAAAAAAACAAAAAAATAATTTTTATTTGTAACATAAATTTAATACATAGATCATATGGAATTAAATAATCCAACTAAAAACGTACGATTTAATTCAACTTTACAAATTAAAGTTATGTATGTATGGAGCTTTGCTTACAATTTTTCTCGGAAAAATCATTGGCAACAATATGCAATTGATAGAATGAGATTTCAAAGGCGAATAAAGATCATTGAACCCATCATATCTACAATTTTAAGTAGTAGTCATCGTAAAAACATATTTAAAAAGAGATTTTTGTAATACTCTAAAAATAAAATGCACTTTATATTTTGTACATTAAAGTTAATAAAGTTTGAATTTCTTTTTAACCTTTTTATATGCAACATATATATGTAGATATATATTCTACGTTCTTACTATACTATACCAATCTATTTGCATTCAACTTTTCTTGCCTCTTTCTTTTTCTACCTTTTTAAAGTACTACATAGTAATCTAAACAGATATTCTGCTAAAAAAAAAAACGAAGATGCTAATTGTTATTTTGTATTTCTTTCTATAGTAAAACTAGTTAACCAACACAAAAAAAAAAAATTAGAATAGATGATTCAATATAAGTAGGCAATGTACTATTATATTTCGTATCACCTAATTAGAACGAAAAAAAGTAAAACGAGAAATTTATTTTTAAAATGAAAATTAGAAAAAATAAGCATACTCAACTTAATACATAACGAAAACGTAATTTGTCTACCATCTGTATGACATAATTACAAATTTCAATTTAAATCTTCTGATTACATAGTTTCTATTTTAGAATTTTCTACATAGAAATTAATACCCTTTTGATTTTCCTTTTTGTTTTGACCTTCTAATTTCATAACATACAAGCCATCATATACCAGGCATTCAGAAATTTAAGAATGCAATATCAGTATCTTTATCAATTCCAGTACAAATAATATAATTTACATACTAGCAAGAATCGAAATGGTTAAACAATGTAATATTTGTGGTAAAAACTTGACTGGAAGGGCAAAATGGGTAACTTGCAGTGGTTTGTGCCAAGGCTCATATGACATTGAATGTGTTGGAATTTTAGCTGAACATTTTGAAAAAATTAAAAAAGCACCACACCATGGATGTGTCCAAAATGTCCTGCCGGTAGCAACGTGTCCTTTATTATGGTGGAAAATCCAGTTGTAGAAGAAGATGGAAAAGAGCAGCATGCTATTTCAACAAATATTGATTCAGTTAACGAACTATCCACCTTTGATTTTACAACTTCTATCATGGATGAAACATTAGCTGCTTTCCTGAAAAAATTAGCAGATGTTGTAATAGATATCCGAAAATCCCAACAATTTAATTCTGACACACTGCTCGACTTAATTCAACAAAATAAAGAAGTTCTAAGAGAAAATGAAAACTTGAAAAAACAATTGGTAATTGCTCAAGACAAAAATAGTGAATTAGAAAAAAAGATTAATAAAATAGAAGGCATATCCGATGAGGTGCACCAATCAAAAATAAAAAATAATGTTGTTGTAGCTGGCCTTCCAAATAATTTAAACAACCCAATGGAAACAATTTTAAAAATTGGAGGAAAAATTGGATTTAATGGGACGGCTGAAGATTTTTCTGCTATTAAACCACTCTGGAATAAAAATAAAAATACAACCAACGGCCTGTACCTTCTTGAGTTTAAGACTACTGAAAAAAAAAAAAATTTATGGATGCCAAGAAGAATTTTAAACGCCTATTTTCTGCTGAATTAAATATTGGTGTGGAAAATAAACAGATTTTCTTTCTCCATCATCTTACGCCTTTTCAAGCCGAACTGTATAGCGAGGCAAAAAACATCAAAAAAACCAAAAACTTACAATTTCTTTGGGTTAAAGACGGCCAAATTCATCTACGCCAGAAGGAAGGAAGTAAGGTTTTTAAAATTTCTTCTTTTAATGATATTAATAATATTAAGAAAATTTTCACTTAATTATTATAATTGTATTGGCTCATTTAGTAGAAATCATTTAGGTTGTATAAAATTATTTGAAATAGCACATAACCTAAAAAAAAATTTTTTTTTTTTTTTTTTTCTTCAAAGTTTTCATTACCATAAATTAAGTAACTTTGAATTAATTAAAACTCTTTTATATTTTTTTATTTTTATTTTATTTTTTTGGAACTTTAATATAATTTATAAACCATTTAACATTTATAAACAACCATACTATAATATTGGTAATATTTTTTTGCAATTGAATACTTTTATACTTCATAAATTTTTATCTTACTTTTATAATTTATTAATATTTACAGCAACTCTATTAACAATTAAGATTAAATCTAATAAGTTTTTTAAATTTTACATTAACTTAATCTACACTAAGAACTTTTTATATTTAATATTTTTTCTTTTTGAATTTAACATTATTTTTAAACTATTTAATATTTATTAACAAGCATACTTTAATTTTAACAATATTTTTTTGCAATTTAATAATTTTACACTACAAACATTTTTTTCTTACTTTTATAACTTATTAATATTTACAACAGATCTCTTCACAATTAAGATTAAATCTAATAAGTTTCTTAAATTTTGCTCTAACTTAACCTATGTGTTTTTCACATTTAATTTTTTCTCCTTTTGTTACAACTAATTATCGCGTTTTTCTTTTTATTATAATTGATTTTCACGTTTTACTACAAAATATTATTGTTACTTCTTATAAATTAAATCGGAAATCACACTTAAAAGTCAAACTTCCATTCGAGTGTCGAACTACTTTTTTTTTAATAATTAAGCTCGACCCAATAAATTTCGATCAACCAACTCAATACTCGATATCGATTTCACTCGATTTCAAATTCAACTCAATAAATTTTGAGTTTTATTATTGTTTCAAAAGCATTTATAATGGAATTGGATGATGTGATAAATATCGATGAATCCATGAAAGTAAATTATTATACTAGGTTGAATAGTTTTCAAGGTACCTGTAATTTCGGTGAAAATTGCAATGTTATATATTTAAATATGCAAAGTTTAAAAAATAAATTAGATGATCTAGAGTATCTTTTGAGTAGCTATAAATTTCAGGTTCACATAGTTGTACTTACTGAAATATGGCTAGGAGAAGGTGAAAATCAATTTTTTAATATTCCTGGTTATTGCAGCTATTTTTCTAATCGCGATGACTCGTATGGTGGGGTTGCTATTTATGTAGATGAAGGTATTAATAGCACAGCCATTTATGAAGAAAAAGTTAATAAGTCAAATATGTTAGTAGTTAAACTGATAAAAGAAGATATAAACATAATGTCTATATATAGGTCTCCTGAAACTAGAATTTCCGTATTCTTAGACAAAATTAATGAATGGACGATAAGGTTTAATAATACATTGATATTTGGTGATTTTAATATTAATTTACTGAATAAAAATAGCCGCGATATAAAAACTTATACTAATAATTTACTTAGTAATGGATATCTAGTATATAACCAAATATCCGAGCGTTTTGCTACCCGCAAGGGTAAAACTACAAATACGATAATTGATCATTTTATCACCGACTTAGTGAGATTCAGTTATTTTTTCCATATATTAGATACAACGCTATCGGATCACCAACAGTTTCTTATTAGTTTTGATTGCAAGTTTAGCAAGAACACACAAATAAATTTCAAAACAGTTCTAAACTATGAAAATATATCTAAAAATTGTATTTGGTCTAACTTAAATTCATATACAAACTTTGATCATATCGTATCAGATTTAAGTTTCATTATAAGAAATAATACAAGAAAGGTCCCTATAGTTGGCAATAAAAAAAAGAACTATTGGATGAACGATGTAATTCTAAATAAAATAAAAATTAGAGATTCATATTTTAGATTTAAAAAAAAATACCCTAATGACTGTCACGTCGCCGAACTGTATGCAAAAAGTAAGAAAGAAGTTAAAAAATTAATTAGGCAAGCGAAAAACAGTTTTTATTCAAATCAAATCACGCAAAGCCAAAATAATGGCAGAAATCTGTGGAATATTTACAAAAAAATTATATTTAATACAGATGATCCAACTAACAATTTAAAAATCAAAGCTCTTAAATATTGTAATAAAACAATAGAGAATGATCATGAAATTGCAGAGACCGTTAATAGTTATTTTATTAATATAACCAAAGAGTTAGAAATTAAAACAAATCGAATTAATCTAGAATATTTTAATAGATTCTCTTACAATATACAATCACATTTTAACTTACATGATACTGATATTCAAGAAGTTACAGAAGTTATATCGCAGTTAAGATCAAATGCAGCAACTGGTATTGATAATATTTCAATAAAATTTATCAAAAAATACTCGGATAAATTGAATCCAATATTAATTAAATTCATTAATTCAGCTTTTCGTTCTTCAACATTTCCGCAATCATTAAAAATAGCCGTAGTCACTCCAATATTTAAAAGTGGAAGAACGGATATTTGCTCTAATTATCGCCCAATCTCGGTTTTACCATCTTTTTCAAAAATATTTGAAATCATTATCAGAAACCGGCTGCACAAATTTCTGTATAGCAACCCAATTCTAGCAGAGGAACAATTTGGGTTTGTAAAATATTCAAATACTACCGCTGCATGTCTTAGTTTAACTGATTACATTTCAAAAGGCATAGATAATCAAAAATATGTAGCTTGTGTTTTCTTAGACATTCAAAAAGCTTTCGACTGTGTCGATCATGACATTTTGCTTTTAAAATTACATAAATTTAATCTAGATCAATCTAATCTAAATTTCTTCAGAAGTTATTTGTCAAATAGGCAGCAAGTAGTTCGTATTAACTCTACTAAAAGTCGGTTGGCGTATGTTAAAAGTGGTGTACCGCAGGGATCTATCTTGGGTCCAGATTTTTTTAAAATATATATCAATGATATGGCTAAATTAAATTTAAAGGGTGCTCTTCAGCTTTATGCTGACGATGCCGCTTTAAAATACGCCGAAAGCACTGAGAGTGAACTAGTAGATTGGATAAGAGAAGATCTAAAAAAAATAGAGGAATTTCTAGGACATCATCGATTACTACTAAATTTCCGCAAAACCAAAGTAATATTCTTTGAAAATAAAAAGTTTTCTAATTCTATAATTTCATATGGTAACCATACTATCGAATCGGTTAAAACTTTTAACTACTTAGGTTTAATCCTAGATAGTAAATTGAAATGGTTCGAGCATATTGATTATATAGCTAAAAAAACTAGTCCTTACATTTTCATATTAAAAAGACTTCGTAACTATCTATCTAAATCCGCTATGTTTTCAATTTACTCATCTTATATTTTATCTAATGTAACATACCTAAACCCCATTTGGAACAATGCTTCGAATTTTATGTTAAAAAAACTAGATATTCTTGTAAAAAAAAGTATTAAAGTTATACACAGATATCCATTGCTATTTCCCACTAACATGTTATATTCAGAAAAATATCTAAGCTTTTGTGCCATTTGTGAGCGTGAAACGTATTTGCTATCATATAAAATCACTAACAATTTAATCAAACATAACTTCATTCTGGATAGGATGTTAAATATTCATACTCACAATACCAGGAACAAAACAAATTTTTATTTATCTCTTTTCAAAACTAATAGTCAAAAAAACAATTGTCTATACAATTGCTTAAAAAAGTTTAATAAATTGCCTAATACTTTAAAAGAGGTTGATAGTATCGCAAATTTTAAGAAATTAATTTTAGAATTTATACGTTCTAAAATTACATGAAGATTTAATTTTAATTTAAAAATAATTTAATGAAGAAAGAAGGGAAAGAAGAGAAAAAAAGAAAAGGAACAAAAAAAAAAAGTTTTTAGTGTGAATTTTTTAATTGATTTTTTAGTTTGAATTTGGTTTGAAAATTAAAAAAGAATTATTTGTACAAAACAGCAAAAAATAGTAAGATCAGACAGCCGATATCGGCTAAGGTCGCATAACCAATTAAAAAAAAACAAAACCTTATTCTAAAATATCACATATAAATTATTATAAAACTGTATTCAATATTGTAATTACTTTGTTTGGATTTATCACTGTATCCACATAGTTATTTTGTAATTAAAAATTTAAATGTTAACAATATAGAATTAATAAATTAATAAAGAAAAAAAAAAAAAAAAATATATTCTTAATAAATTTATCTTGATAATTTAATTTATTCTGCTACCTTTTTTTCTATTTTTTAAATAATATACAAATATTGTAAACAAAACCAGGTTTAATCAAACGAAAAAAAAGAGAAAGGTACATGTGGACTCTAATTTCTATTTTGAATTTCTTTTTAACCTTTTTATATGCAACATATATATGTAGATATATATTCTACGTTCTTACTATACTATACTATACCAATCTATTTGCATTCAACTTTTCTTGCCTCTTTCTTTTTCTACCTTTTCAAAATACTACATAGTAATCTAAACCAGATATTCTGCTAAAAAAAAAAAAAAAACGAAGATGCTAATTGTTATTTTGTATTTCTTCCTATAGTAAAACTAGTTAACCAACACAAAAAAAAACACGCATTCCTTAAAGATACACTTTAAAACTAGTTCACCAACATTAAATAACACGTGCTTTAATATTTACATATAATAGTTTTGCTAACTATTTTCATGTTGACCTATTATAATATACAATCAAAGAGCTCTAAAAGCCTTGTTTTACCCCAACTTCTAACAGAATCCAGGTCACAACACTTCCGGTTTCTCTAAAACTCAAGGTCATTCAAATATAGGTTAATTTGCGTGGGCGTACGATATGTTTTATTAAAAACTAGGTCGTGCGATATGGGCTTATTTTTTCCCATGCCAAAGTGCCCCTATATCTACTTACCCGAACCCATAGACCGATTTTGCCAGATTCAAACTTAGCCTTCCTTTCGTAATTAGTAACCTACTATATAAATTTCAACAAGATAGCTTCATTAGTTTTTGAGTTATCATGCGAACGAACGGACGGACATCGCTAAATGGAATCAGGAGGTGATCCTGATTCAGAATATATATATATATCCATATCTAACTCGCTTCCTTTTGGCGGTAGCGACAACTTAAAAAATTAGAAAATATCATATTGAATTTTATTCTAACTGAACAAAAATGCCATTCACATTGTAATCATATAATTCTTTATGTAATATAGTTCATTAACCTTAGCAGTAACAAATTGCATTTTTATTATATATTAAAAGAATTATAATCGACCTTACATAAGAGTCATATGATTATAGTACATAAGAAATCTATCCAAAAGCGATGATTAAAAATTAATTAAATTAATATCTTATCTATCGCGATGACATCTGGTGACGAATAGAGTTAATAATAAAGTTAATTAACTATTATAGTATGTATTGCAATTATGAAACAATAATAATGATTTCTTTTAGTAAAAAAGAGAAAGACGATTTCGATAATTATTGATACTTAGAAATAAACATTAAATGCAGCAGTAACAATATTATGTACATAATTACAAAAAAAATAGTAATTAAATTTAAAAACATAACATCTTAAATTTTGTGAATGTAAACGTTATGTGAAAAATCACCAGCAAAATTTGGATTAATATTGGTAAGTTTAAATATAATAAAGAAATAATAATTGATTTATTTTTAGGTGTTAGTAGTGTAGCTATGACAGTTCTGTGACAATTTATTGAAATGCCGTCGGCAAAACATAAACATTTTTTTTGAAATGCCGTCGGCAAAAAACATAAGATTTTAAAAAATATTTTTTTTTCTTATCTGTATTAATTCGTATTATGATTAGTTACAAATATCTTTTAGTTTCTTTTTCTTATTAACTTTACGCCGTTTTGACATAGAATAATTTGAATTGCTAATGTTAAGTCTTTTTATACAGTAATCCCTCGAACTGCGCGGTAGGTACGTTCTGAAAAAACAACGCGCCTGTGAACCCTATTTTGTATTAAATTAGGGGGATACGTTCCAAATTCTAAAATTCTCACAAAAAAAAAAAAAATTTAAAGTAAGTACATAATTATAATAAAGTTTTTATTCGGTATTAACAGTTAAACACAAAAAAAATAAGAATTTTAATTATAATTATGCATTTAATTTATAAAAATTTAAGTTTTTAAATCAGTTCATTTTCATCTTCTGATTAATTTGAACTATGTTCTGTTGAGTTTCATATTTCTTATAATAATTTTGTATTTGTAAAAAACAGTTGTTAATAATGAAAAAAAACGCGCTGGTGCGAAATGTGAAAATTTTGACCGCGCAATGTGAAATTTTGGTGGTAAAAACCAAAATGCGCAATTCCGAAACCGCGCAGTCAGAACCCGTGCAGTTCGAGGGATTACTGTAGTTTTCCTTTTTCTTTTACCAAATCCATACATTTCATTAAGCTTCCTAACAGCTCCGCGTCTTACATTTTTCATAATTTCTTTACCTCTATCTTGAACAACTTCCTTTACATTTGCCCCTGATGCAATATCAGATAAAGCGCTTATACCAGAGTTAATGACCTCTTTTTTAAATATATTAGCACCTGAAGCAAATATAGGTTTCAAATACTTAAAAAGACCTCCAAAAAAACTTCCTAATCCGCGACCTCTTTGGTAAGGTATGGTAGAATGCAACAAAGGCCCAATGTCATCAAGACCTCTTCCGGATTGTACTAAATAATATCTGTAATACACTTTCTCCATTACGTTTAAAGTAAAATTAATATTAAAATTTACAAACTGACATTTATTTATACCTTTTTAAAATGTAATATAATTTTTGTAGGAATACTACTATCACTAAAATTTATTTTATAACCATAGTTATCACATAAGATCATTGAAATACTATCAAATGAGTTTTCAACATTACAATATTGAATTATGTTAAATTCTTTTACTGTTTTAGTAAAAGCATTTTCTGTATTAACAGTTCTTAAACATCTTACATTTTTACCACTTATATTTTGTGGTTCAATAATATCAGTGTATATAAAAAACATATCTGGTTTCTCTACAGGAATTAAATTCATGCTATCAATAAACAATTTAAAAACTTCAATTACACGAGGTTTATATTTTTTAGGGTCAGTTAATTTTACGAAAGCTTGATTAAAACATGTTTTTAAAAGTCCCTCTAAGCTGTAAGTGAAATTTGTTCTTAATTTGATGTTAACTTTTGGCTTACTTAAACAGATAGTAGTGTATAATAAAGTTTTTGGAAACTCCTCAGCTTTGTTTGGTATTACATAGTTTGTATCGTCATTTATAAAGTTAAAAATACCCCAAATTAGGTGACGTAAAACTTCTTTTCTTGAAAATCCTAATAATGGTCAAATATTTTGAATTAAAGTCGGAAGTAACAGAACCTTCCAATCGCATATCATTTGATCGCTACTATATGGTATATAAGTAGTCCAAACACCAATACGGTTTGTCTGCATACCAGTGATATATATTTGAGTACTTTTTTCCCATTCCTCACGATAGACATTTGGAATAAAATCATTAGCATATATTTCAGATACACCAACTTTCCAATTAGAATCGATCATATATTTATCCATTTTATTCGTAAAAGTTGATAATGTGTTTTCGGGGTAAAAATTCATAGATGAATCACTGAGTAATGTGACGTAAAATTCATCATTTACTTGTACGTTGTCCATGAACTTGTAGATTTATTTTTACGAATTGGAAAATTAAGTTGTGTTTGAGTATCACCTGCTTTCGCTGATCGCAATAAACGTTTGGAGATCTATTTATAGTTTTTTCCTTTTTCGTTGGTGGACTTGAACTATCTAATGGAACTGTTATTATATCACCAGTATCTGTTTCAAATATTTGAACATTTTTACTCCTAATTGATTTTGGTTTTCTTAACCGTTCGCTCGCTGTTGCAGTAGACATTGCTTTTGATAGAACATTTTCTTCATTTTCTTCGTCTTCAAACACATTATCAGGGGTATCCTCATATATTTCTTCCTCAGGGAATTGCATTTTAATGTCTCTATATTTAACAGAATCTCCTAATTGATTTTCGTTTTCTTAACCGTTCCCTCGCTGTTGCAGTAGACATTACTTTTGATAGAACATTTTCTTCATTTTCTTCGTCTTCAAACACATTATCAGGGGTATCCTCATATATGTCTTCCTCAGGGAATTGCATTTTAATGTCTCTATATTTAACAGAATCTGATTGTACCTTTGCATCTTTAAGTAATGGTTTTACACGTGTTTGAGTACTTTTTGATTACATTAGTATCGTTTTTCCTTTTTCTCTGTTTTGTGGAAGAGTTCTGCTCTGAATTTGTTTTTTAAACAAGTTTTGCCGTAAAAAATACCATTTCTGGATATCAGTCAAATGCTTATTTAACATAATTGTTTTTGCATATTTTTATCCAACTGGTTAATTTCAAGATTAGAATTTTGTTTAAGTTTTTCATATATTTCCGGTTTGAGAATTATCATTTTATTAAATGATGAATTATTCATTTTATAAGATTTCCAATCAACCCTGAAAGAACTGCACCAAGAAGAGGGGGTAAAAATCCTCCTTTTTGAACAATAATTTTTCGTTTATTATTTATTGATTTTTTATAACAAATGAGTGATCTTAACTCCCTTTTACATCTTTTTAATTGATTTCTTGTTTTTTTATTCAACTTACAGTTACCATTTAAAATATTTAACGATATTTCACAAATTATTTTAATTACATCTGGTTCACAATGTTTTATAATAACTCTTTGGAATTTCGGTTTAGAATTTTTTAACAGGTGCAATATATGTCGGTTGATTTTCAATCGTTTCATATTCTTTTGCATATTGTTCCAACTGATTTGTTGTACAATAACACAAATCTTGCTTGAAAATATCACTTCTCAATCTAAATAAATCATTAACTTCTTCAGTAAGATCTATTAATATATAACCATATGGCTTAGATGTTACTTCATTATATATTTTCTCAAATTCCTTGACCTGATTCGGATATATTTGACGGGCTAATGGTAATATCTGTGATTTATCTCTAGGATTCTTAAAAAGAATTATGTATTTGCAATTCAGTGAAATATCTCTGGAAAATTTACCTTGATGAAATATATTTTGGGTTACAAATATTACCGATAAATATTACTGATATCCTGTAGTAAATAGTTCGCAGACATGTTTATCATAAGAATTTAACATAATATCATCTATCACAATTAATGCAGAGTTTCTATTATCACTAAAATCAGGAATACTGTTGCTATACTCAAGATCTGTTATATCATTCGGTACTGCATTTTTATCTGGGTTACACCAAATAATTTTATTGATTTGCGGATGTATGATTTTATTTTTTAATTTTATTAGGTTATGAATAAAAGTAGTTTTTCCACAACAAGTTGGCCCAGCCACCATCATTGTAAATGGGTGAAAAAACATAATTAAATAATTAATTATTCATAATAGCAAAGCTATATTTATACCAAAATGTACAGTCAGAAAGAGAATATAAAGTCCCACTTCATTCACTCAAAAGGTTATCCATTCATCAACATTCATAATGGATAACCAACAAATTTTCATTGTTGACTTACAATTTGTACAAGGAAATGAAAAGCAATATTTTATAAAGGAATTGGCTATTCTTAAAAAGGGGAGTTTAATTCCAATTGTATATCATTTTAAAACGCCTTACCCCGAAGAAGAACTTAATCATGAAACAAAATACAATATTCAATGTTCTGAAAATAAAATAAATGGATTAAAATGGAATAGTTGTACAGTAGAATACTTATGTTTGAGGGATATACTTAAGTACTATTTACAATCAGCTGATATAATTTACGTTAAAGGAAAGCAGAAAAAATATTTTCTTGAAAAATACATAGATACTAAAATAAATGATTGCCATCATTGTTAAAAATTGAACATTTTAAATCTACGTGTCCTATTCCAACACATAATGTAAGTTCAAGTTTAAGATGTGCAATTAAAAATAGTTTTAATATCTATATGTACTTACTTAAAGAAAACGTGTTAAAATAAAAAACAAAAAAAAAAACAAAAAAATAATTTTTATTTGTAACATAAATTTAATACATAGATCATATGGAATTAAATAATCCAACTAAAAACCTACGATTTAATTCAACTTTACAAATTAAAGTTATGTATGTATGGAGCTTTGCTTACAATTTTTCTCGGAAAAATCATTGGCAACAATATGCAATTGATAGAATGAGATTTCAAAGGCGAATAAAGATCATTGAACCCATCATATCTACAATTTTAAGTAGTAGTCATCGTAAAAACATATTTAAAAAGAGATTTTTGTAATACTCTAAAAATAAAATGCACTTTATATTTTGTACATTAAAGTTAATAAAGTTTGAATTTCTTTTTTACCCTTTTTAAATGCAACATATATATGTAGATATATATTCTACGTTCTTACTATACTATACCAATCTATTTGCATTCAACTTTTCTTGCCTCTTTCTTTTTCTACCTTTTAAAATACTACATAGTAATCTAAACAGATATTCTGCTAAAAAAAAAAACGAAGATGCTAATTGTTATTTTGTATTTCTTTCTATAGTAAAACTAGTTAACCAACACAAAAAAAAAAAATTAGAATAGATGATTCAATATAAGTAGGCAATGTACTATTATATTTCGTATCACCTAATTAGAACGAAAAAAAGTAAAACGAGAAATTTATTTTTAAAATGAAAATTAGAAAAAATAAGCATACTCAACTTAATACATAACGAAAACGTAATTTGTCTACCATCTGTATGACATAATTACAAATTTCAATTTAAATCTTCTGATTACATAGTTTCTATTTTAGAATTTTCTATATAGAAATTAATACCCTTTTGATTTTCCTTTTTGTTTTGACCTTCAAATTTCATAACATACAAGCCATCATATACCAGGTATTCAGAAATTTAAGAATACAATATATTCTTAATAAATTTATCTTGATAATTTAATTTATTCTTTTACCTTTTTTTCTATTTTTTAAATAATATACAAATATTGTAAACAAAACCAGGTTTAATCAAACGAAAAAAAAGAGAAAGGTACATGTGGACTCTAATTTTTATTTTGAATTTCTTTTTAACCTTTTTATATGCAACATATATATGTAGATATATATTCTACGTTCTTACTATACTATACTATACCAATCTATTTGCATTCAACTTTTCTTGCCTCTTTCTTTTTCTACCTGTTTAAAATACTACATAGTAATCTAAACCAGATATTCTGCTAAAAAAAAAAAAAAACGAAGATTCTAATTGTTATTTTGTATTTCTTCCTATAGTAAAACTAGTTAACCAACACAAAAAAAAACACGCATTCCTTAAAGATACACTTTAAAACTAGTTCACCAACATTAAATAACACGTGCTTTAATATTTACATATAATAGTTTTGCTAACTATTTTCATGTTGACCTATTATAATATACAATCAAAGAGCTCTAAAAGCCTTGTTTTACCCCAACTTCTAACAGAATCCAGGTCACAACACTTCCGGTTTCTCTAAAACTCAAGGTCATTCAAATATAGGTTAATTTGCGTGGGCGTACGATATGGTTTATTAAAAACTAGGTCGTGCGATATGGGCTTATTTTTTCCCATGCCAAAGTGCCCCTATATCTACTTACCCGAACGCATAGACCGATTTTGCCAGATTCAAACTTAGCCTTCCTTTCGTAATTAGTAACCTACTATATAAATTTCAACAAGATAGCTTCATTAGTTTTTGAGCTATCATGCGAACGAACGGACGGACATCGCTAAATGGACTCAGGAGGTGATCCTGATTCAGAATATATATATATGTCCATATCTAACTCGCTTCCTTTTGGTGGTTACAAACACCATACCAAAGTTAATATACCCTATACTTTAAGTGTAGGGTATAAAAAATATCTATTACTTATTACATCAAAATGTTTAATCTTTCTTTAAATTCCTTTTATTATAAAAAAAAGATTTCTTATTAATTATATTAACTTTATTTAATCTTTCCTTTGCGGCGACTCGGTAGCGACAACTTAAAAAATTAGAAAATATCATATTGAATTTTATTCTAACTGAACAAAAATGCCATTCACATTGTAATCATATAGTTCCTTATGTAATATAGTTCATTAACCTTAGCAGTAACAAATTGCATTTTTATTATATATTAAAAGAATTATAATCGACCTTACATAAGAGTCATATGATTATAGTACATAAGAAATCTATCCAAAAGCGATGATTAAAAATTAATTAAATTAATATCTTATCCTATCGCGATGACATCTGGTGACGAATAGAGTTAATAATAAAGTTAATTAACTATTATACTATGTGTTACAATTATGAAACAATAATAATGATTTCTTTTAGTAAAAAAGAGAAAGACGATTTCGATAATTATTGAAACTTAGAAATAAACATTAAATGCAGCAGTAACAATATTATGTACATAATTACAAAAAAAATAGTAATTAAATTTAAAAACATAACATCTTAAATTTTGTGAATGTAAACGTTATGTGAAAAATCACCAGCAAAATTTGGATTAATATTGGTAAGTTTAAATATAATAAAGAAATAATAATTGATTTATTTTTAGGTGTTAGTAGTGTAGCTATGACAGTTCTCTGACAATTTATTGAAATGCCGTCGGCAAAACATAAACATTTTTTTTGAAATGCCGTCGGCAAAAAACATAAGATTTTAAAATATATTTTTTTTCTTATCTGTATTAATTAGTATACAATTTTTCTTTTGTTAATATAAAAAAAAAAAAAAACAACAAAAAAAATTCTTATCATGAAAAAAGAAAAAAATATAGTTGAAAAATAACAGAATTAGAAAAATTTATATGTTGTATTTAGCATGCCCATACAAACTTTAAAATATCTAAAAAAAATAAATAGAAACCAGAAATGACGTCAGGGGATTCCGTTTGTTAATATAAAAAACGAATTATATACATACTACAAATTTTTTCTTTAAATTTTTTAACAATTTTAGCTAATCGTAATAGACAACATTATCTAAAAAAAAAAATTAATAAAAAGCAAAAAATTATTATAAAACACTGTAAAAATTTTTAATATACTGCAAAAATTTAGTTAATATTCTAACATTGAATTAATAAGTAATAATGGCTAGCGCGGAAATTCTTGTTAAAAAAATAAAATGTTGAATTCCAAAGGCTGAATTAACGGAAAATAAACGTAAATGCAAAAAATATATTAATAAGTGCAATAAATACATTAAAAAATTAAAAAAGCTATTAACAACTGTGAATAAATCAAATAAAAAATTTAAAATAATTAACTCACTAGCTCTTTCCAAAGGATATAAATGTAAATTAAAACAAATAGCATTTAATAAAAATCAAAGTGTATATAAAAGCAAAAAAATCAAATGTAAGATAATAAATAGCGCGTTTAAAAGTCGAATACAAACCTTTGTTATAATAAATTTGCTTACAAAAGATCAAATAAATTTTATATCTTTATGTGAGAAAAAATTTTATAAGAATGTTAAAAAAATTTTAAATAATGAACCATTTTTAGTTAAAGTAAATGCAGTATTTTGTGGAAATTTTATTAAAAGTTTGACTAATGATTTAATTGAAGATTATAAATATATAAATACTAAAAATAATATAATATCAAGAGACACTGACTTAAAAAAATGGTATAAAGAGTGCATAAAAGAAGTTATATTAAAAAAATTAGAGGAGTTTCAGGAAAGAGATAGTGATATTTAGTTAGTTAGTTTTAAATATAAATTATTATAGACCTCAAAGTGGATCAACATATATTAATTTATCTAATATAATTCAAAATAAAAAAGCGTGTATAAATATTGAAAATAAAGATGATTATTGTTTTGCGTGGGCAATAGTGTCAGTCCTTTATCCAGTTACAAAATCATCCGGTTTAAATCCAAAACGTACAACTAGTTATCCGCATTACTCTTCTGTTTTGAAATTGGATAAAATTAATTTTCCAGTATCTAGAAGAGATATCAAAAAATTTGAAGATATGAATAAAATAAGCGTTAACTTATACGAACTTACTAAAATTAACAAAATTTTTAAAGTTTTACCAACTAGATTAACTCAAAATAAAGAAGAACAAGAACAACACGTAAATCTATTATTAATTCAGAATAGATATGATGATGTCATAGATGAGGACCCTGATAATCTTGATGGTGATGGTGATGATGATAATGATAAATCAATATTTTATCATTATGTTTGGATTAAAGATCTTTCTAGACTTATATCTAAACAAGTATTAAAACATGATCGAAAGAAATTTATTTGAGATAGATGTCTTAATTTTTTTTATAATAATGCTAAATTGGAAAATCATTTGGTAAATTGTAAAAATTTGAACGAGTATAAGATTAGTTTTCCAAAAAATAAAACTACAAAATTTGAGAACTTTAAAAAAAAGAACGAGTACCATTTATCATATATGCAGATTTCGAATGTCTACTTAAGCGTCGAAAATAATGCGAAATACAAAACAATATCAGGAGCATAAAGTGTTTAGTGTTGGCTTTTATTTCAAAACTTCTTATGATGACTCATTATGCTTTTATTCAAACTATAGAGGTTTTAATTGTGCTAAATGGTTTGCTAAAGAATTAGAAAAAAATGCTTATGAAGTTGAAACAATTTTCCTTAATTCATATTCTATGGAAACACTAACGCAAACACAGATGGAAGAATTTTATTTATGTAATACATGTCATATATGCGAAAAAATATTTAATGAAACTGACGTAAAAGTAAAAGATCATTGTCATTTAACTGCTCATTATAGAGGGGCGGCACATCAAGCATGTAACCTAAACTATAAAGATTCACATACAATTCCAATTGTTTTTCACAATTTAACTAAATATGATGCTCACTTACTTATAATGGATATATCCAATAGTATCGATGGACAAATCAAAATAATACCAAGTAACACTGAAAATTATATAGCTATAATTAAATATATAAAAAACAGTAAAATAATATTCAAATTTATTGATTCATTTCGTTTCATGTCTACATCATTAGATAAATTATCTTCTTATTTAAGTGAAAAAAGAATTCTTCGATCTCAATTTCCAGGTATAAATGAAGATAAATTGAAACTGTTAGCTAGAAATGGCGTTTTTATGAATACATTAAAAACTCGTCAAACTTAGATGAAACTCAGCTACCCGCAAAAGAACAATTTTACAGTTCCTTAAATAAAAGCCATATAAGTTGTGAAGACTACGAACATGCTAAAAATGTTTGGGAAGAATTTCAAATACAAAATCTAGGTCAATATGGTGATATTTATATGAAAGTCGATATACTTCTGCTTGCAGATGTATTCGAAAATTTTAGAGAAGGTTGCATAAACAATTATGGATTAGATGCAGCTCACTATTTTACTATATCAGGTTTAGCATGGGACGCTATGTTAAAATATACTAACATAGAAATTGATTTAATAGATGATGTTGATATGCTATTATTTATTGAAAAAGGCATTAGAGGTGGACTTACTCAATGTTCTAAAAGATATGCTAAAGCCAATAATAAATATCTTTCCGATGATGAAAAAGAAGATTCAACATATCTGATGTACTATGATATAAATGCTATGTACTCGTGGGCTATGACTCAATATTTGCCTTATAAGAACCTTCAATGGGTTGATAATGTTAATAACTTAGATTTTAATATTCCAGATGATTCAGAATACGGATATATTTTAGAAGTAGACCTCGAGTATCCAGTTAATATTCATGATAAGCATAAAGATCTTCCCATGGCACCAGAAAAATGTTCTCCACCAGGTTTCAAAGAAACGAAAATGTTAGCAACACTATGTAATAAAAAGAATTATGTTCTACATTACATTAATTTAAAACAATATTTACATGAAGGTTTGAAATTAACTAAAATCCATCGCGCTATTAAATTTCAGCAGAGCGATTGGATGAGACCATTCATTGAATTAAATGCAGATTTGAGAAAAAATTCAAAAAATTTATTTAAACTAATATGTAATGCTATTTTCGGAAAAATTATGGAAAATGTTCGTCTCCGAAGAGATATAAGGCTTGTTTCATACTGGAAAGGACGTTATGGAGCTGAATCTTTAATTTCAAAACCTAATTTTCATTCTCGTAAAATTTTTAATGAAAATTTAGCTGCAATTGAATTATTGAAAACCGAAGTATTCTTCGATAAACCAGTTTATATTGGAATGACAATTCTTGATATATCTAAAACAAAATTGTATGAATTTCATTATAATTATATGCAAAAAAAATATGATAATAATTGTCAACTATGCTATACAGATACTGATTCTTTGATATATAGTATTCAAACAGATGATGTTTATAAGGATATTGTACAAGATATAAATCGCTTTGTACATCTGAATATCCTAATAATAATTTATATGGAATACCGCAATTAAATAAAAAAATTCCTGGATTAATGAAAGACGAAAATTGTGGTAAATTAATGCATCAATTTGTTGGTCTACGCGCAAAAATGTATGTTGTTAAAACCCTAAATGAAGACTTTCAACTTGAAGTAACAAAAAAAGCAAAAGGAGTTAAAAATATTGTTTTAAAAATGAAATAACTTTTGAAGATTATAAAATTTGTCTTGATCAAAATTTTGAGTATACACATGAACAAAGTAATATCAGATCTCAAAATCATAAACTCTTTACTTGTGTGCAAAAAAAATTACATTAAGTCCTTTTGATAACAAGAGATATTTGATTCCAAATTCATTTAATACATTACCATGGGGTCATCATCATATTCCTAATATAAATTAATGTAAATAAAAAAAAAATTGAAAAAAAAATAAAAAATTAAAAACATAAAGTATAATTAAATTCTAGTTTTTATTATAATTCTTTAATTACAGAATATAATTTTTTTTAGCATTTTTTTTAAAATGCCAGGTTTTATTACTTTACAAATAGTACTTATATCTCCACAAATTATGCAAACTGGTCCATAATCTTCCATAAAATCTTCTGCATCATGTTTATTACCAAATTCTGCTACTACATAAAATTCAACAAATGTACCTTTCCATGTTTTAGTTTTGTTTTTTTCAATTTCTTCAAAACATTTAAAACAATATACATTTGCATGAGGTGTTTCGAAACAAATGTTTTTGAATTCTTCTCCACAGTCAAATATAAAATCTGGTAAATCATAAAACTGATAACACAAATGAAATAATTTTCCAGTACTATTCATGGAAAAAAGGTGAAAATCATTTGGAAATCCTTCAGCTTTATATCCCATCCGTAAAAGTTCACTTTTTTTAAACATAATTTTTTTTTAATTATTAATACTCAATTACTGAAAGTTTAAAATTAACTAATATAATGAAATGTAGATTATTCTTATTGATTAAAACTTTATTTAATTGTTTTTAAAAAATTCTTAAAATAACTAAACTAATGAAATTGAATAAAGCTTTCTTTAATTGTTAGAATATGAAGACTATAAAACCACATACATTCCTTTTTATTATTAGAAAAATATTTAATATTAAAAACCTTATAGAATGAATATTTTTAGAAGCTTTTGTTCTTATCAAAAAAAGAAAACAAACAAAGTATTTCTTAGAATTAACTAAACTAATGAAATTTATGCGTTTCTTTAATTGTTAGAATATGAAGACTATAAAACCATATACATCCCTTTTTATTATTAGAAAAATATTTAATATTGAAAACCTTATAGAATGAATATATTTAGAAGCTTTTGTTCTTATCAATAAAAAATATAAAAAGTATTTCTTAAAAGATTCATTCTACAAAATTTCAATTTATTATTATTATTAATTGTATTTTCAACGAGTAAACAACTTTAACTTCAACTTAACAATGAACAAAAGCAGAGCAGAAAAAAGAAATGTTGGTGATGATGATGGTGATAGATCTCATGGTGGAAAACGTGCAAAAATAGCAACGTTACAGCTAGATACTTCCTCCTCTGACGAAATGAGTGATGACGACATTATGGAGTTAATAAATGATATTAATGATATTCAACCATCATTTAAAAAATATTTCGCGATTTCCTTATTAAAAGAGAACAAGAAGTATAATGTAAAAAAAATGGAGGAAAAAAATTCTAAATTTACAGATCCTAATGGTGAAGTCGTCAAATGCATCATGGTGGAAGCAGAGAATTTTTACACATATCTACCTAAGCAGTATAGTGTAAAATTTATACCAAAAGTGATTAAAAGTTTAAATAATAAAATTTTAAGAAAAGAAATAAAATATAAATTTATAATAACTACTAAAGAAAACAAAATTATATATTTAAAATTTTTAATTGAAAAAATAAATGATTAAATAATTCACTTTCAAAATAAATTAAAATTAATAAAAAATAAACGTTTTTATAAATATTTTTCATTTTTAAATTTTTTTTATTTTTTCTTTTAATTTAGAGATTTTTAGATTATTCTTAATAAACTATTTTTTTTCCTCCTTTAGCTTTTCATATTTTATAGTTGATTTTTTTTCTGGTGATGTTGATTGTTTGATTAGATTTTTTATATAATAATATTGAAAACGCTTCTTAAGAGATTGTTTTTCTTCTCGGTCCATGATTTTGAGTTTTTATTTATAAATCAAATCTAATACTGATACAATTTAAATATTTTAATCTAGTTAAATAATAAAATTTTGTTTTGATCAGCAATTGCATTAAATAAACATTTTCTAATGAACAAACACCAACATGATTAAATGAACATCTTTTTAAGCAACGAATTTGTTGATTTTTCAATATTTTGAGACTTGTAGAATCATGATCATTCAAATCAAAAACATTTGAATTTTTTAACATATTACTAATCCAGGTTTTTTTCTCCTTTCGTTTAACATAAATTTTCGTTTGATTCGGTATAAAAATTTTTAAAGAGTTTTGACATCACAATAATGAGTTTTGCCGTCAAACCATGATGATTTTTAGTGAGCCAGTAATTTGTATGTTTTGCTTTTGTTTGTAAATAATGATAAGCATAAGGTTGCTTGATTATGAAATGTTGAATTTCATCATTTGATGAAAGAATAGCAATTTCTTTTAAAATGAATTTATTATTATTATCTCGAAAACCTTGTATATTAATTATTGCATATTCCATTTTTATGTTTCAGAAGAATTTATTTGATTAAATTTAATATATTTATAAAATTTGTAAATTAAAACTTATACAATATAATCCAATCATAAAAAATATGTTAACAATAAAATGGAGGAATTTCAATAACACAGCAAGATTCTAAGTTTATTAATTTTATTTTCATTCATATATTTAGATAATTTTATTAACTTCACCTAACGGTTAACGGTTTAAATTCTACTAAGCGGTCATGCAAAATAAGACAATAAGCTGTAGTATTGTGTGGAATTTTTTTTAAAGCCTTTAATTCAATTTTGACATCAACTGGACCCATTTTAAAATTATCATCTTGATAACGAGTATCAATTACGAAGATTGGAGAATCATCTTTAAAATTGTCCCATGAAACTAAAGGTTCTGATATTGAGTTATTATAATAGAAGCTTCTAAAATTCGAATATGCTTCATATGCTAATGCATAACGATTTTTACCAAAATCTAAATTCATATCTTCATATGGATATGATTTAGAATTTAAATATACTTTTATATTTTCAATATCACAATAATTAAATTTTGATGGATCTTCATCAATTTTATTTTGTTTATCAGTTTGTAAAGTAAAAATAATAAACCGAGGTTTTTCAAGTTGTGAAGCTGTTTTAACATTCCAAATATGATGTGTAGTTCCTGCTGGTAATGTAGGATACTCATGTAATTCTCAATTTCTAAAAGGAATTTTCATAACCGAACCATTTTCAATACTTTTGTATAAATTTAATTTAAGATTATCAGCTAAGTCAATATGTTGAACCTTCCAATATATTTTTGTGATAAGAATTTTCGGTTTTTCAATAGCAGCATTAGTAGCATTACATAATAATGAATTATTATTTAATCGAGAGCGAGTAAATATCAATTCATGTTTTGCATTTGGAATAATATTTTTATAATCTTCTGCAAATCCTAATAATCTCTTTAAGGGTATACAAAAATTGAAATAAAGTCCTTTTATTTTAATTGATTCATTAGGTGACCAACTTGCATTATATAAAGCGGTACTTTCATTTTGATTGAATGAAATATAATTTTTTAATGTTGAAGTTATCCCAACATTACGATTATGATCAATTTCTTTACCATTAAGTTCATAACGAATTTCATCAAATAGAAATGGTATAGCATTATTAACTAGTTTAGTATGTATAACAGCTGATCCATCATGTTTTGATGTATATCCTTCTATATAAATTAGACTTGTTGAAAGGTAATATATTTAAATTCTGATTTTGTATTTGTATTTTAATGATATCACTTAATCCAAATGAACTTGTGTATGGTGAATATGAATGCCATTGACCACTAGTTATAGTTTCATTAAAAACAGGATCATTAAAAAGCTCCATTTTAATTTGCTTTTAGTAAATACCCAAGAGAATTTAGGTATTCTTTGTTCTCAAATGATAATCGTTTTTTATATTCTAAGTGTTGATAGCCACCTCCTACTCCTTTGAATAACTTTGATTGATTAAACTGTTGTTTCATATTCTGTGAAGGTATATAGAATTGATGAGATTGATTTTGATTAAATGTTAGCATTTTGAGGCTTTAAAAGCAATCTAATTGTTATTGTTTCTCCACGAAAAATAACTAAATTACCGTTCTGGTCAAGCAGTTTTACAGTAATAAAACTTATCTGATTAACGGTTACTGGTAAATAAATTACATTATTAGGAACTTCAATTATTTTATAGCCAGGACTAACTTTAATAGAGAATTCATGTAAAATGTGAGCTTCTGCTCCATTAATATAAGTTCCGGAAATAATATTACATTCCACTCTTATTATGTTTATTTTATTAATATCAACAAAAAGATCTGAAGTATGCCATTTGTTTGGCAATAATCTTTTTCTGCTAAAACCTAATAACCTACCAATAGTATCTTCTCTTTCGAAATCAATTTCCTTATCAGCAAAAATTTCACATTTTAATGTATTATTATTAGGTCTTATAATTAACTTCTCATTGTCTGTTTTAACAATATTCAATTTTTTTCTGAAAAATGCTTCAATATCTTCAATTTCATAAGAACCTGCGGGAAGAATAATGGATTTATTATCAATAATAAATCTATTCTTTTCCTCATCTATATTCGGTATTGAATTATATGTTTGAAAATCTACTAAACCACATGTATATTCTTCCCACTTTAGGTCTATAGGAGGAAAATAATTAGTGGTTAATATGGAACAGTTTCCGTTTAAAGTTAATGTTATTGACATGTCTTTAATTGAAATAATGAGATATTTCGTAAATCTATTCTGATTTTATAGATTTTCAAGGCTGATCATCATCATCATAATAAATGTATACCTATATAATATTTCTAATTCTAATTTTTCTTTAAAGTTCTTGTATTACAACTAAATTCTAAGTATTCTTTATCAGATAGTTTTATGTTTCTTTTTATTCAAATAGAAAGAAAGAAATAACCTTGAACTTGAACAAAATTATTAATGTAGGTTAGTTTTAATAAAGCTAGACTAATAATAAAAAACATTATTTTTGTTTTATTATGTTTTATTTACTGATAATTTTGTTTTATTTTTTAACAATATGAAATAAAAATTCTAAACATAGATGACCACAATTATATGAATTAAAGTTTTGATATTTATTGTAGTTATATACAAGCTTATCTCGTAAATATTTAATTACTTCTAATGGAGGTTGCAAATTTCCAAAGCTGTCAAAATATTGTATGATTTGAGGATTTTTGTAATAAGCTACCCAATGCGTTCCATTTCCAATAGAATTATCTAAATTTATTATACCACATTCGTATTTCAAAGGTTTGCGTTTTGGTAAATTATCTCGCATAAAAACTCCACGGAAATGTTTTAAGTACTTTTTTCCAAATTCTTCTAAATCATAATTAGTAAGTGCTCTTTTGGGTAGCTCATTTAATGGTTTTTTGGATTTAAATAAAGATCTAATCCTTTCTTATACGGTTTTAAGTGTAATCCCTTTCCACCTTTTAATGCAATAGCTTCCATCATTTTATTATGACCCTCACTTTCATGTAACTGTTTGTGTGCATTTTTAGCATCGCTTACAGCCTTAGCTATCCCAGCAGCACCACCTGATAATGCTCCAATAGCTGAAAGACCCGCAAAAATTGGAATTAAAGGTAGAACTCCACCAATTTTTGGTACTGGAATTATTCTAGGAATATCTATTATTTTTTTCTGCCCTCTAGAATATTTTCGAGCTGCTTGCAAAGCTATTTTTATACTATTTTTTTCATTCATAGGTTTTTTTATAGTTTTAACTGCTGTTCTAGCTTCTTTTATGACATTTTTCAAAGGTTTTTTTTTGTTTTCTTTTAGTTTTCTTTGTTTTCTTTTCTAAACCCATACCTAGTTTAACATTCGCTTTCATTGTGTTTGTAACTAGATATGAATTTAACCGTTCACCAAAACTTGTGTCTTTAGCTTTAACCCTTTGCCAAGCTTTCTCTGCTAGTATTTTATCAGCTATATGACGTTGACTTTGATCAATATTTTGAGAATAGGCTATATCATGCTCTCGACAAGCTTCATCTAAACCATTAATTCCTTTATCGCCACGAGCTAATCGTTTTGACAAGTTTGTTCCAGGTCCACAATAATTATAACCAGGTAAATGTGCTTCAAATGGTAGTTTATTAATTAAAGAATTAACAACACCTTTTCCATTAACAGTTTCTTTATTACTGTTTGAATATTAATTTCGAAGAGACATAATATACTGTTTAGTTTAAGAAAGTCACTCAAACACTAATTACGTTTTATGAAATGAAATTTATAAAAGTAGATAATGCAGTTAAAGTTAAAAATTTTGATGAAAATTCAAAAACCAAAATTAAAAAACATGGTGAACGCTTTCCAGATAGTACAAGGGGATTAATAGTTGGGCCTTCAAATTGTGGTAAAACTAATGTTATGATAAGTATGCTTTTCGATCCTAAAGGGCTTAAATTTCAAAACATATACATTTACTCGAAATCATTACATCAACCTAAATATGAATATTTAAAAAAATTAATAAAACCAATCAAAGGAATGGGATATAACGAATTTTCAAATAACGTTGATGTAATTGAACCGTCGGCCTCACAACCAAATTCAATATTTATTTTTGATGATGTAGCTTGTGATAAGCAAGATAGTATAAGGGCCTATTTTTGTATGGGGCGTCATCAAGAAGTAGATAGCTTTTATTTATGCCAGTCTTATACAAGAATTCCAAAGCACTTAGTTAGAGATAATGCTAATTTTTTGATTATATTCAAGCAGGATGATTTAAATTTAAAGCATATATATAATGATCATGTAAATTCTGATATGTCTTATAACGATTTAAAAAAATTGAGTGCATGCTGCTGGAATGATAATTATGGTTTTCTATTAATCAATAAAGATAGCAGTTTAAATAATGGACGTTATCAAAAAAATTTTGATGCATTTGCTAAATTTTAGTTAACAAGAGATCTGCCACAGTAAGCAGTTATTAGCTGAACGAATCGTTCAACAGTTACTAACTGAACGGTGTTATTTAGCAGTTAGCAATTTGCAGTTAGCTGTTGGCTATTAGCAGATAGCAGTTACCAGTTAGCAGTTTGCGATTATCAGTTAGCAGTTAGCAGGAGAACAGTTCAGTTGATAATTTACAGTTAATACTTGAACTAATCCTCATTTAAAAAATGGATGAACAACTCATGAAAGATTTAATTAAAACTCGTAAAAATTTAAAAAGCAAATTTCAATCTTTAAAAGTTCAAAAGTTATCGGAAGATCGTAGTCGAGAAGAAGCTTTTACTCCAATTATAAAACCATTGAAAGAATTACCAAATGTTGTCAAACAACAACAACAACAATTTGCAGATAATATTATCAAACCGGAAATTAAATGGGCTGCGGATGATGATAACAGGTTTAAATCAATGCCGTCATTTACATCGGAAGTTAAAACATCTAGCAACAAGGGTAGTACATACAATGAATTTAAAACTTCAACGCCGAATACTTTAAAATTCTATAATGATGAATCATCAATTTCAAAAACTTCAACGACAAAATTCTGTAATAGTGATGAATCATCAATTTCACAATTTCCTGCTCTCACCAAATCAGAACTTGATAGAACATATGGACCACGTTTTGATAAATCATTAAATATTCGAAAACTTGGTAATGCTAATTTTGAAATAGATGAAAATACTAAAAATATAGTGATTGATGATGAAGAATTTAAGGGAACTGATGGCCTATATGAATTAATATTTAAAAAAAAAACCGTTAAACTATACTGAAAGTGATTTAAGTATATATTATCAAATACTTAACAAAACGAATGCACATAGAGGAAATTATGATAGTTTAGGGCAAATAAAAGGAAACAAAGGTTATAAATACAAGAACATATTAAGAAAATATTATGAACATGATTACAACACTAGGTATAAAAAATCTGGTTCAGGTTATTCAAAAAAAAAATTTTTAGAACGTTTTTACACAAATCTCCTATGCCAGAAACATATTTAAATTATACAAATCAATCAAATCAGTTTGTTTATTGGGATGATCCTAATGAGTTAGTTGACAGATTAAGAATTTTAATTAGTTCACAATCAGCTGGTAACAATAATCATCACAATGAAATTGTATCTATAATTGAAGAATTGAGAGAAGCAAATATAATTCAATTATATTTTAAATTATCAATCAGTAAAAATCATAATGCCACTTGATAAGTTTGGACGTAGTACAGCTTCTTCTTCTTCTAGAAAACTACATACTCAAGGTCCTCCAGGTATAGGTTTCAAATTAACTTCTGAAGGAAATTATGATTTAAATAACAAAATTTTATCAAATCTTCAAGATCCAGTTAGCGGAAATGATGCAGCAACACAAACATTTGTGAATAACCAAATTTTCTTTCACAAAGAATTAATAAAAAACTACATAGGAGAAATGTTTAATCATACAGAGATAGCAATGTCTATAGAACTTAAATTAGCAGAAGAAAAATTAAGAATTTTAGAAGAAAAAATACAAGATAGTTTAGAGAATATCCACATCAAATTTTCTGCTATGTTAAATGAAAAATTTTCAAAAATGAATGATTTTATTGAATTTGAACTTAAAAAACCAATTGGATTTATTAATGAGAGATTACAAAAAGCTGAAGCCAAAGCTCAGTCGGCATTAGATATAATTAATAATTTAATACTTAAAAAGTAATTGGGATTAGTTCTCATTGAGTTTTCAAAATGGATATACATCAAATAGGATATTCTTTAAATATTTTTTTAAATAAATATGAAGATATTTTATTGGAGGAACATTATGAACAGTTAAAAGATCATTTCAAATATTTAAAATTATTTAAAAATTCTATACAAATTGAAAGGAAAGAGTGTGGATATCATTGGGATATATGTCCCTATACATCAGATAATACTACAAGTCTTCCAGATACTTGTCCATGTCATTCAGTAAAACAATGTATGTTAAACTGCTCCAAACTAATGGAATTATATAAAAGAATAGAAAATAGGTTATAATAAAAATATACATATTTGTAAACTACTATATATAAAATAAAGAATATGAATTTTACAATTTGAAAATTTATTGTTTGCTTTATTTATTTTATTTATAAATGAGTAAAAGAGAGGTATATTTTAATTAATAATTTGCAAGATGAGTAAGGATGAAGTTGTAGATTTTTTTGATTTGCTTGATGCTTCAAATTCATCTGATGAGAGTAACGAAAAGGAAGATGATATTTCAGTTGCTTCTGACGATATTTCAGATTCATTTGAAGGAAGCCATGAGGAAGAGGATTATGATGATGAAAAAAAAGTAAAAAAGAGAGTCAAATTTATGTTAAAGCCTCAAATACATATATTATACAAATGGAATACAGCATATAAATTAGCTCGACAAAAATATTGGGAAGTTATAGCACTTGATCGCTACAGATTTAATAATATCATCAGATCAAAATACTGATGATATTATTTCTAAGATTCTAGATAGTAATCACCGGAAATTCATTTTCAATCAAAGATTTTCTAATTAGTTATACATAGTAATTAAGTCCGTCTATTTTTATTTTGTATAAACATGAGTAAAAGAGAAGTTGTTGAAGAGCTGCATAAGCCTGCACGGAGAAATTTCAAACGACGTAGAGTTATAATTAAAGGATTTGATGATCTTTGGCAAGCTGATTTAGTAGAAATGGGTTCATATGCTACAGAGAACAAAGGTTTTAAATTTTTACTAACAGTAATTGATACCTTTTCCAAGTATGCTTGGGCAATTCCTATAAAAGCAAAAACTTCAGAGAACGTTACAAAAGCAATGCAAAATATTTTTCTAACTTCTAAAAGACATCCGCAAAATTTACAAACAGATGATGGGAAAGAATTTTTTAATAAAATATTCAAAAAAATTAATGGATAAATATCATATAAACCATTATTCAACATTTAGCATATTAAAGGCCTCTATTGTTGAACGTTTTAATAGAACTTTAAAAGAAAAGATGTGGAAAGAATTTAGTTTTAATGGAAATTATAAATGGATTAATCTAATTGCAGAACAAGTTAAACAATATAACAACACTATACATCGAACAATTCAGAAACGACCATCTGATGTCAATAAAGATAATGCTGAAAATTTACTTAAAACTGTATATAATCATATAAAAATAGCTTTACCCGCAAAATATAAAATTAATGATTCAGTTGGAATAAGCAAGTATAAACATGTTTTTGAAAAAGGCTACACCCCAAATTGGACAACTGAATTATTTAAAATAAGAAAAGTTCAAATCACTAACACTGTCACATATTTACTAGAAGATTATCAAGGTCAACCCATACAAGGAAGCTTCTATGAGCATGAGTTGCTTAAATCTAAACATAATAATATTTATTTAGTTGAAAAAGTTATTAAAAGTAAAGATAATAAAGTTTTTGTAAAATGGCTTGGATTCTCATCCGCTCACAATTCATGAATTAATAAAACTGATTTAATATAAAGAAATAAAATTTGTTTATTATTTTTTAATGAATTTCCATTTGATATGATGGATCCTGTTTGATTGTTCGTAAATCAATTACAGTGAAATCAGATTTATATTCTGTATCTTCTGTACTTCTCCATCACCTGTAATTCTTCATCACCAGCTAATATTTCTCGATATTCATGACACTGAATTTTAAGATACTTTTTAATAAAAATGCTTTCATATTCACATCTCACAGTGAGTTTTTGATTCTCCCCAAAATTCAATACAAAATGCCTATAAAATATATGTTCACTATTTATTATTCCACCAATATTCTGCTCTTTTAAAACTAATTCATTTCTAAAAGCTTTAATAGCATCATCTATAGTATGTTACTGCATATTGTGGTACTGAATCAGCTTTATCTGATAAAAATTGATCAATTGCTTGCAAAGTAGTTAATGGTTGTATTGTAATTGTTGTTGTAATTTCAATAGTATTTGTTTCTGAGGAAATTACATGTTTTAAAAACTGAACTGATAAATTTACTTTAACAGTTTCATTATTTGGAAGTAATATATTAAAATATGTGCTCCCAAAAGCTGATTCATCCAATCTATTATTAGAAGTTGGAGCTGAATTTGCTTATTTTATAAGTGCTAGTTTTAAGTAATGCTAGTTTTTAAGTAATGCTAGGTTGTAAGTAGTGGTAGTTTTAAGTAGGTTGTATTAGATTTTAGTGCGTTTGAATGGTATGTGCGGTTTTCAAAGAATGAGATGCTTGTGTGTGTGTGTGTTTAGGTATAGATAAAATACATAATTTTGGAATCGGTCGTTTTAACATTGATTTTTTTGTTTTTTCGGGCACGACGCGGACTAACCCATCCTATACCGGGGTGCAATTCCGTAATGCGAGCTACTAACCAACGACAGGATGGTAAGTTTTCATCTTTTAAGATGACCACGTCTCCAATTTGAACATATTGAATTTACTTTGTCCATTTTGGACACTGTTGCAATCTGGTTAAGTATTCAGTATTCTAGCGTTTCCAAAAATTTTGATATAAACGTTGCAAATGTTGACATCGATTTAAGTGAGTTGTTTTAAGATCTAATATGGACGGCTCAGGTGGAGTTAGAATTGTGTCACCAATTAGAAAGTGAGCCGGTGTTAATATGTTTAAATCTTGGGTGTCATTGCTCACTTCGCATGGTAGCCGAGAATTTAAACACGCCTCAATTTGGTGCAACACGGTTGTAAATTCTTCGTACGTTAAGATGTCATTTTTCAAAATTCTTTTGAGATGGTATTTTGTGGATCTTACGCCAGCTTCCCATAGGCCGCCGAAATGCGGAGCAGCAGGAGGTATAAAATGAAAATTTACTCCGATTGTTTCAATTGTTTCTGCAATTTCAATATTTATCTGACTTAGCACCATCTTTCTTTCTTTTGCCAGAACTTTACTCGCTCCAAGAAAATTCGACCCTTTGTCACTATAGACCCATTGCCACTACAAAGTGCGCGTCTTGACGTAAATCTTGTAAAGGCTGTAATAAAACCTTCACTGGTTAAATCGGTGACTAGTTCCAAATGTATGGCCTTTACGGACATACATACAAATAAGCATATGTACGCTTTGTATCGTTTTGTATCGTTTTGCACTCCTTCCTTTATATGTTTTTAATTAAAACGGACCACAGTAATCGATACCAATGTGTGCAGATAGACGACACATTTGTACTCTAGGTGCCGGAAGATTGCCCATAAGTTGTTCTCTCACTTCAGCCTTTTGCCGAAAACATGTAATGAATTTGTGAATATGATGCCGTATCGTATTACGGGCATTTAGTAACCAATACTTTTGTCTTAGAATAGTTGCCATTAATTGCAATCCTCCATGTAGAGTTTCCGTGTGAATTTTTCTTATGAGTAGCAGTGTGAAGTGATCTTTATCAGGAATGATTATAGGGTGCCTTTGATTGTATGATAGTGACGATTGTTGTATTCTTCCGGTTACTCTCAAAATTTCGTTGTGATCTAAAAACGGAGTTAATTTGATAAAGGATCGGTCTTCGGCTTATATGTGGAGTTTTTCAGTTCGGATATCTCCTTCGAAAAGTGCTGGTTTTACATCCGTTTGATTAAAATCTACAATGATGTTTGTATTTCGTGAGCCTTCAAACAGTTGGTCTCTTTCGATATGGGTTTTTTACAATTTTTAGCAAACCTTATGCAGTAGGCGGTCACTCTAAGTAATTTTGTGAACGACAAAAAATTTGTTTCAAAATATGGTCGTACGTTAAATATGGGCAACGTTACCTGCCATCCTAAAATTCTTCAATACTTTTTGGATACAGGTCAACGGCTGATTATAGATGTACACTCAAGCCAAGGTGTGAAAGAAAACCGTGCCGAGGGCTGCATGGTACCAGGTGTATAAAGGTGGTATCGCTAACGGTCTCCTTGGGGCACCAGGCGCCACCCCATTGTAATTATCCTTGCATATGTACGGGAGCTCTGCATATGTCGACCGTTATTTCTCGCCATACTCGTGGGAAGAAAATGAAAAGTCCAAAAATTCAAAAAAAAAACACAAACTCATCTTCTGAGGATGAGTTACTTGCCTCCAGCCGGGAGACAATTATTGGTACCAGCCATAGTACCCCTGTAGACATCAAACAAGGAACCAGTCGAGTTCCTCGAATAATCAGCCAAACACCTGTTGGTGGAGGAAGCACCAGCCAAAGTGCTCCAAAACCATCAGGGCCTAGTGTTGGTGGAGGAAGCACCAGCCAGAGTGCTCCAAAACCAACAGGGGTTAGTGGTAGTGGAAGTACTAAGAGCGGTACTCCCACTACAACGAGCAAAATAAATAGAGGCCTCGGATCCCCTTTCAGGAAACAATACCAGAAGGCTAAATTCATATTGGGCAAGATAGCCCAGAATGAAGCCAAAGGTGTTGTTCACGAAAGGGATCTACAGGACAAAAAGCGATACAGCGAGGTTGTGCGAGTGTATGAGTCGCGCAACTCAGGTAAAGACTCGTCCTCGAAAAGAAATAGGTCGAAAGATGTACCCAGTCCGGGTTCAGAGAGAACTAAGGTGCCGAGAACGAGTCTCCACAGCAGTTCGAAAGCTGCAGCACATAAAAATTACAATGATATTGTAAAAGATAGTTTATGTGTTGCAGTTGTCAACGAAAAAGCCACAGATCGTAAAGTGTCAAGCGATCTGTGGGTTAAACTTGAGGTGAGGTTGTCCGAAATGGTGAATGAGCACATTCTAGGAGGGGCTGGAGGGACTTTTCCGTGCTTTGATTCATACGAAGTAGTCAGGGGCTATAGGGTAATCCGATGCGAGGATCAGTCTTTGAATTTCTTTAGCAGCAGCATTGCTAAGCTAAGCGATGCTTGGGAGGAAGCCAAAATTGGCCTAATCCCAGCTAGCGAAATCCCAAGACGACCTAGAGCCCGCATCTGGTTGCCTAGGATGGAGATAAGCGGGAAAAAGCTTCTCGAGTGCCTCCGAATCCATAACCCGACGGTTCCAATGAGGAACTGGTCGGTGATAGTGAAGGAGAAATCATCCGAAGAACTGTTGAAGAACAGTATATCGTTTCTCCTTCTTATCAGCGAAGAAAGTCTCGAACCCCGGGAGAAGCCGGGGAACAAGCTAAGGTTTGGTATACGTCATACCAAACTGAAAATATTTAAATCAGGTAGTCCAGACATAGACTACCTTGACGAGGTGAATGGGCTGCTAGAAGAAATGTCAGTCGACAAAGAGTCTGCAGCAGAAGCAGCCAGTGGAACAAACGATGCGGGTGGTGCAGATTAATCTAAAGCACTCAAAGTGTGCCTCGGATAATCTGCTGGTCTTTCTTGGCGAGGAGGACCTCGACATAGCCCTAATTCAGGAGCCATGGGTTAACGCCTCCAGGATAAGGGGGTTAAACAATGGTAACTACAATCTATTCTACAAGAATGTAGGTTTAGAAAAAGGTAAGCCAAGAACTTGTATTCTGGTAAAAAAACACATCAATGCACATCTCTGTTCTAATTTCAGTTACGAAGATTTGACAGTTGTCAAGCTGGAGATGAAAATCGATGTGAGCATGTACATAAGTTCTGTGTACATGCCACATGATGAACACGCTCCACCCCCCCGCTTTCAGCAGTTGGTAAGTGCCACAGGTGGTAAGCTGATTGTGGGCTGCGATGCTAATGCTCGGCATACCATATGGGGAAGCTCCGAAACAAATGAACGAGGTGAGTCATTGTTCGATTTTATTCTAAACGCTAATCTTAATATATGCAACAGGGGAAGTACCCCCACATTCACATTCCCAAGCTCGGATAGTTTTTCGGGCTGGGCGGATGTGATAGATATTACATGTATAGGTACCGATGAAGCCCTAAAAAGAGAAAAATGGAGAGTATCGGAGAAGAGATCTTTTTCGGATCACAGCTGGATACTCTTCAATGTCAATCATAAGCCTGAAAATCCCCAGCCCTATAGAAATGCTAGAGCTACTAACTGGAGAAAGTTCAGAAGGATAGCAACAAAAAAACTTTTGGTAGTAGCTAACTCAGATATTGTGAATAAAAATGAGTTAGAAAAGAGGACTGACATGTTTACAAAGGCCATGGAGGTCTCATTTAAGGTGTCATGTCCTGTCAAACGTAGCAAAAAAACATTCCCGGTTTGGTGGAACGAGGATTTAACTAACCTAAGGAAGGAGACTAGAGATGCGTATAACATCTGCTATAAACAGAATAATTGACAACTCTACAAGGACCAACCCAGAAAATATAAGAGAGAAATCCGATTGGCCAAGACACGGTCATGGAAAGATTATTGTGAATCCATAGAGAAAACTAGGGACTCAGCTAGACTTAGTAGAGTCTTATCCAAAGAACATTCCAATCCATCCTTCCTTAGAACGGTGGAAGGAACATGGACTGACTCAACCGCTGAAACGCTAGATCTTTTAGTGCGTACTCATTTTCCAGGGTGCACAAAGGACGCTCATGTGATCAACCAAGCGGTTGACACAAAGGTCCGAAGAGGCCCTGATGAATGGGTCAACTCAGTTATAACGGAGCGAAAGGTTGCCTGGGCAATTGATAATTTTTCTCCATACAAAGCTGCAGGTTTGAATGGTATTTTTCCAAAAATGCTTCAAGAAATTAAGGAACTTGTGGTTCCCTTAATCACGAAACTATTCAAAAGTAGCCTCTTGCTAGGCCATATTCCTCTGCTATGGAGGCGGATAGTCTTTAAACCAAAGGTTGGAAAAAGTGGTCATGAAACCGCTAAGGACTTTATACCGATAAGTCTATCATCCTTCTTACTGAAAACTCTCGAAAGAACACTAGAGTTAGAACTTCGAAGAGTACTAGAGACTACTCCACTATGTAAGTATCAACATGCTTACTGTAAAGGCAAGTCAACCGAGACGGCACTAAGTGAATTAGTACGGAGCGTTGAGCAATCGATACAATACAAAGAATATACGTTGGCCACCTTTCTAGACATAGAAGGTGCCTTCAACAATATTCATGTATCGGCTATACAGGATTCACTGGAAGATCTAGGGGTAGAAACTGCCCTTAGACAGTGGATCATTAATATGTTGCAATCAAGAGAGATTCAGTCGGAACTCGGCAACCATAAGATTACTAGAAGAGTAAGCAGGGGTACACCCCAGAGTAGGGTGCTATCACCACTACTGTGGCTTTTAGTAATGAACAGAATTCTTAAAGACCTTCGAGATGAGGGAATCTAAGCCATCACATACGCAGATGATTTAGCAGTATTAGTGTCTGGGAAGTATCTTGATATAATCAGTTGTATTATGGAAAGAGCTTTACCAGGGTTGTCGGATGGACTAATGGTTGTGGCCTACGTATCAATCCGAGTAAAGCAGAACTAATGCTATTTACAACCAGAATCAAGATTCCGGAATTCACTCAGCCAAAATTGGATGGTGTGTATCTGAATCTAGCCTCGAATGTTAAATACCTAGGAGTGGTACTTGACCCAAAATTGAAATGAAAAGCTAATACCGAAGAAAGAGCCAAAAAGGCCTATGTAGCCCTGTATTCTTGTAGGAAAATATTAGGTAAAAAATGGGGATTAAAGCCAAGAATGGCTTTATGGATGTACACAGCTATAGTACGCCCCATCCTTACCTACGGGTCACTAGTGTGGTGGCCAGCGGTGGAGAAGGAGTATATTCTAACCAAGCTTGGTAGAGTACAGAGGGGTGCATGTGTAAGTATTACGGGTGCGTTAAGGTCAACGCCAAGTAATGCACTGGATGTACTTCTATACCTTCTCCCGGCTTCATATTAAATCTCTAGCCTGTTGTAGTGCAATCAGACTTCGAGGGAATGGATACTGGCGTGCAAAACCCTATGGACACAGCAGTATTCTAAGCTCGATATATCATGATCTGCCAGATTCCACAGACTACGTAATGCCAAGTTTGGAAATTACCAGGAACTTTAAAGTCAAAATTCCATCAATAAGGGAATGGAAACAGAAAAACCCCTTGGGAGAAATTGACACCGCACTCTTCACTGATGGTTCAAAGATGGAGTGTGGTGTTGGTGCGGGTGTCTATTCAGAATCACTAAAAATAGAACATGCTTTCCGTCTGCCAGATAAAGCGAGTGTATTTCAAGCTGAAATGCTAGGAATCTTGAAAGCATGCCAAATACTAGGGAACAATTTTTCTCTGGGAGGAAGCATTGCAATAATTACAGACCGCCAAGCAGTAATTGCGGCTCTCAACTCTGCAATAATAACATCCAAGCTAGTCAGAAAATGCTTTCACCAGCTTAAGAATGTAAGTAATCAATTCAATGTTACATTACTGTGGGTTCCGGGACATAGAAACATAGCAGGAAATGAACATGCTGATGAGTTAGCAAGGACGAGTTCCAGCCTAAATGCTTCACTGGCGGAACAGGTAGAGCCCCCGCTAAACAGCGTTAAGAGAGATATCTTCCTCCACTTTTTGTTCTTAGCAAAGAGAAGGTGGAACGAACTAGCAACATGTTGTACGGCCAGGAAAGTCTGGCCATTGTATGATAAAAAAAGAACCGAAAATCTATTGAAGCTATCCCGACGGAACATAGCCAGAACAATAGGTGTGTGTGTGTATATGAATTTCGGTGTGTGTATCACTATGAATTTCGATTTGAGAACTGTTGTTTGAATAATGAATCCATCTTTCTACGGCGATTGTTTGAACTTCTGGAAGATGTAATAAATATTTTTTCCAGTCTTGCTTAATCTCTATATTAACTTGTTCATCCCAATCAGAGCCATATAACCAAAGTCTTTGCATAAGTATTTTCGCTAATATGATTGAGGGTGATAGCCAACCAAGTGGATCAAACAACTTGGCGAGATGCGACAGTATTTTACGTTTTGCCAATTTTCCGGATTTTCATCCAAATTTACAGAATACATACAGGTATCTTTGTTTGAAATCCATGTGATGCCAAGAGTTCGAACAGTTTAATTTTCTTCTAAAGACGATAATAAGGTAACTTTATTGTTTTGTATTCCAAAAGGTTTCGTTAATTTTTTACAATTGGATGCCCATTTTCGAAGTGGCAACCTAGCAGAGTTGGTTAATTTAAATATTTGATTTTGTAACTCGATGGCTTCTTTGGGAGAGTCAGCTAATGATAGAAAATCGTCAACATAGAAATCACTTGACGTTGTTCTTGCTGCTATAGGGTAGTTGTCTTTTTCATCAATAGCCAGTTGTTCTAAAATTTATAAGGAGTGCTTTTTGTACCAAAGGTAACCGTCAATAATTCATAATCTCTTATAGGTTGGTTTGAATTATCTCTCCAAACTATTCTCTGGAATTCTGTGTTTGAATCTTCGACACGAATTCGGCGATACATCTTTTCAATGTCGGCGGTAAATGCAATGCGATGCTTTCTCCATCGAAACAGAAATTTGACTAAATCATCTTGTACCACTGGACCCTTTAAAAGCATGTCATTTAACAATCCACCTGATGTTGCTTTGGATGCGTCGAAAACTACACGTAGCTTTGTTGTGGTGCTCGTCTTCTTAGTTACGTCATTATGTGGAAGGTAACAACAATTGCAATGGGTGAAGTCAGTCTTGTACGATGAGAGACTATCTTCACCATTAGTAACTTGTATCATATGACCAAGATCGATGTATTCTTGTAAACATTTTTCATACTCTTTTTTTAGATTTGGATTTTTCCCAAATTTATGTTCAAGCTGATACAAACGGCGCACCGCATTGTCTCTTGATTTCCCTAAGTGATGTTGCTCAGTTACCTCTTAAATGGCAATGAAACTTGGTATAGTCCTGATTTTAAACGAATAGTGGTTGATTCAAAAAATTGTTCACATTTGATTTCTTCTTCTAATTGATTTTGTTGTTTCGGCAATTCCTCAATTTCCCAAAAAGCTTTTAATTGTTTATCGAAATCAGCACACATATGAAAATTTTTAACAGTAAGTTGTGGTTCTCCTGCACAATTAATGTTACCCGACAATATCCATCCAAAAATCGTTTTCTGGGCTGTGGGCGAACCCGGATTACCTTTTCTTAGGCCCTCTAATATTATGCTGCTAAAAGCGTCTGCTCCAAGTAATAAATCTATTGGCCCAGATTTATCAAATTGTGGATCTGCCATCTGTAAACCATGTAAATGTTCCCAATGTTGCACTTCTATGCTTGAAGTTGGTAGATGATTTGTTAATGTTTTTAAAACGAGACTTTCGACTTCTAGTAACGTTTCCTTGGTTAAGGTTTGAAGGCTAAATCTCACTCTAGAAGTGACATGATGTGTTTGACTCTTTCCTATCTCTTGCACAGTAGCATGGACTGGTTCTCTTCTTAAACCAAGCTGTTGAATAACTCTTTCGATGATGAACGAGGTTTGAGACCCTTGGTCAATGAGTGCTCTAATCAGGCTTTGTTTACCTGAAGTAGCGACAATTGTGATCACAGGGGTTGCTAATAAAATTTGATTATTCTACCGGAGTGTGATAAATGATTGAACATCGGATGTATTTAAAAAATTGGAGTTTATGGTTTGAATTTGATTATTTGGAACAAAACTTGGGCTATTTGGAGTTAATCTGTTGTTTGATGTTGCTCGGGAAGTACTGGGCTAACTGGATTGATTAGTAGATCGACTATTTTGTTGGTTATTGTTTTGATTCACAGAGTTTATATTTTTATGTAAAAGCATGTGATGTTTCTTTCTGCAATATTGGCAAACTCTCTTACTGGGACAATTAACAACTCTATGCCAAAAACCTAAACAGTTGATACATAGATTTTTTACCTTTTCTAGCTTTAGAAATTCATCACATTGCCGAATGGTGTGTTGGCCTTGACAACCGACACATGAAGATGGAGTTGCAATACGATGTGATACGATTGTGTTGTAGTTTTGTTTCATTCCTTCATTTTGCAAGTTTCTTGCTCCCACAACTCATGCGTTTCGGTTGGAAGCTTGTTGACAATTAAAAAAACTAAAATCGGGTCCCATTCTTTCGTTGAAGTATCCAGAATATCTAGAGCGTGTAAGCATTCAGATGTTGTGTCTAATAATCCTCTGAGCCCGTGAGCTGACTCTTAATTAATTGTGTATTTACTAAGACCTTTCGATTCTCATATTGATCCTGTAATAGGGACCATGCTTAAAAATAATTCTTTTCTGTTACCTGGTACGGCCTCAAAAACTGTTCTGGTTCTCCTACAAGGTGCATCTTTAAATATTGCAATTTTTGAACTGGACTTAGAGAATCATTTTGGTGTACCATTGTTCTAAAAAGATCATAGAAGGTTTGCCATTTCTTGTAATCACCATCGAATTTATCAAATGAGACCTTTGGTAACTTCAAGCCGCACTTCAGAGTGATCCTCGACTGGTTGGATTGTATCATGCTAGTCTCGTTTTTCTTTGATGCATTTTCTGCAAAATCTGTTTCATATCGGCTTTCAATTATTTCGTAATTAGTGTTGAAGTAATCTTCCACCTCAGCACTAATATCATCTTCAAAGTAACTATAACTCTTTCCTGATAACGTTTGAACTATTAATCTTTTATGCCCACTGACAAATGTATCCCAATGCCCTTGAAGAGCGACTAACATTCTTTCATAAAACCCTTTAATGCGCTTATCCTTCGCCCACTTTTTATAATTATTAAAGCAACTTTCAAGGATTTGATTTTGTGCCAACTGTGCCAACTGCATTTATAAAGTCTTCCATCTTTCTTTTAATTTATTTACCTCAACTAAAACACTTACCAAATTCAGATAAATTTTGTTAAAAAAAATGTAACCCCTCGTACAAGCCTTTTTATACCACTTCATGAAATTAATAGCAATTATTCGAACCACGTTCTGTCCAGAAATCAAAAACTCTGAAGCAACTTCTTTTAAAAAAAAATTTTTATTTATTATGTTGAAATATTCATACCATTCAAATACGTATATAGGTGTATTTAAAGTTCATGTACACTATGTAAATTTATTTATTACGTTCCAATAGGCATGTCATTCAAATATGTATATAGGTATATTTAAAGTTAATGATATAATGTTTAAATATCCAAAAAAATCAAATATCATAATGTGCAAAATTATGTATTGTTCCAAAAACTATTTTCAAATATTTTAAAATGTATATATGTTTACTCACCCTAATCCTGCTATTCTGGAAATTACCGCGTACGCGATTCGCGATATTACCGATATCGTACCAAAGATTTTACAACTACACTACACTACATCAATGTTCTTATAGTTTATATGTTTAATTTTTTACCTATAGCACTTCTATAGTTTACAGTTTTGTTTTAATAGATTTTTTAACCACTACAAAATTTTGATTAACCGTTTCCACTAGATTAGTTTTTTTTTCCTTTTTGAACTAGAATGTTTATGAGAATATACTAAAAATGTTTGAGAATATTTTTCCAAATACATTTTAAGCACTTTTATAGTTTTTTTTTTTTTTTTTAACTAGAGCTTAACCACTAAAAATGTTTGGGAATATTTTTCCAAATAGATTTTAAGCCCTTTTACAAAGCGGTTTTTCTCTAATAGTACTACCACTACAAATCTTCTAGCCTAGTCTTTTAAATAGATTTTATGCACACTATATCACAGATCCGCCTCGAAGGACCATGTTTTGACTTAGCTTAATAATAATTCATAATGTTTCTCACAAAGCTTAAAAAATGTTTTGAGATAAAACAAATAAAACACCAAATTTTCCAATAATTCAAGTTCAATTAATTATCAATTTTATTACAAAAAAAATATCTATTACTTATTATATCAAAATGTTTAATCTTTCTTTAAATTACTTTTGTTATAAAATAAAAGTTTCTTATTAATTTATTTAATATTTAGACTCGGTAGCGATTAACTTAAAAAATTATAAAATATCTTATTAAATTTTATTCTAACTGAACAAAAATGCCATTAACATTATATTCATATAAGTTCCTTATGTAATATAGTTCATTGACCTTAGCAGTAACAAATTGCATTTTTATTATATTTTTATTAAAAGAACTATAATCGACCTTACATAAGAGACATATGATTATAGTACATAAAAAATCTATCCAAAAGCGATGATTAAAAATTAATTAAATTAATATCTTATCCTATCACTATGACATCTGGTGACGAATAGAGTTAATAATGAAGTTAATTAACTATTATACTATGTGTTACATTTATGAAACAATAATAATGATTTCTTTTAGTAAAAAAGAGAAAGACGATTTCGGTAATTGTTTATACTTAGAAGTAAACATTAAATGCAGCAGTAACAATATATGTACATAATTACTAAAAAGTAGTAATTAAATTTAAAAACTAATTTTGTGAATGTATGTAACTAATTTTGTAATGTAAAACGTTATGTGAAAAATCACCAGCAAAATTTGGATTATTATTGGTAAGTTTAAATATATATTAAACTATAATAAAGAAATAATAATTGATTTATTTTTAGGTGTTGATGGTTGGTTCCATAGATGTTGAGATCTTGGCCGGTGTAACTCAGGATGATTTTGAATTAGTATATTTCCTTTATCTTTTTTTATTATATGATCCTTTGGGGTTGTTTTCAATCTCTTTTTAGGTTGACAGCTGCCAGGAAGATTTCAAACGCCTAGTTTCATTAACTTCCTAGATGTGCAAGCTACATGAACCATTTGCTCTAGCCTTTTATTAGAGATTGTTAGCATACAACTTGGCAGAGAAGTTGTATGGCAGCTACCCGAACGTGTCGCACCAGCACAATCAATTTTCAGACATCTTATTGGCCTGTAACTGGACACCCTTTTGCAAAATTCAGATACCTAGCTTCAATATACACTGAGTTATTTCCATATAAAGAAAGAAGTTGTGTGTCAGCTAATCGAACCCGGCGCCGAAAATGCTTGCTTTAAATAGCGAAACTAAAAATTTTGCAAAAGTGACGTAAACAAAATTTCACCCTCCTAGCTTTTTTATTTTTTTAATTATCGTGTGGAAGGACGGGCGGACTGACGTACAAGGCTTAATCCACTCAGAATTACTCAATCGATATTCATACTTAATATGAGAAGATTATTATAATATAGGTTATGTAATAGCAAAATCGTTTCAAAAAATATATGTGTTTGTATTCAAAACTTAGCGAATGTCATAATACGTAGTGTGTGGAAAACAACGATTGAGGACCGAGTTTTTTTTGTTAAATATAATAATTATATTTAGAAATTATATCTATACTGTATACATTATAGCTATGTATATTTTATTTTTCTATAATTATACAGAGACAACACAACACTTTAAAATTAATGCGCGTAATCGAGATCGAAAAATTGCATGCAAAATCGTGAGAAAGAATTTCACACAAATTTATGGAAAAAGAAGGAAGGGAAAAGCTCGTAAATATTTCGCCAAAACAGTAGAATTTTACTCCTTTTCTTTAAAAGTTTAGAAAATTTAGTCAGAAAAGTATGCAGGTGAAAGTAGATATTGAAATGAGAGACAAAGCTACAAAAAAATACTGCAGAATGATTTTATTTACGCCAAAAATAATTATACCCGTACGATAGTCTTGTATATATTAAAATTGTTCCTCTAAAATAAGGAAGCTGGACATAGACTCAAGTGTGTGGATATGATCAGAATCGAAAAATTTGACGATTGAGCTCTGTCTGTACGTCTGTATGCACGAGAACTCTAAAACTAAGAAAACTAGAGTCATGAAATAGCACAAAAATCTTTGGATTAGATCCAAAACTACGGGTAGCTCTCGAACAATTAACCTTTTCATCTCCTCATTTTTAATAAACATTTTTTAAAAGTTCTACATCGTAGTAGAGCAATGAAATTTTAACTACGAATAGACATTCTTAATTTATTGGAATAACTTTTTTCTGTAGCCGCACCCATTACGCAGCTGCAGCCAAGCAAAGTTCGAAAAAGCCCTATATTTGTAGGTGAACTGTACTGGCGAAGTGTATATGGGCGAACTATTATGATAGGCATTGTATATTTTCTTCATTCAGCTATTTATAAAATGGAACCATTTATCAAAGCTTTGAATGATTTGTCATCAAATTATGAAGACGTATTATTAGGAGGGGATTTCAATATATGTAGATATTTTAGATAATTATAATGCAATTATTAATGTATTTATTTGAAAAATTGAAAGTCTCGTTTTAAGCATAATAAATAAACATATCCCAACTCGATTTAGTACTTCGCATAATTCTCTTTTAGACTTGTTTTTAGTCTCAGCTCAAAGATCTAACTGCATTCACAACTTTGGGCAAGTCTCTATTCCTAGATTATCTGTTCATGATCTAATTTATATGACCATGAACATTTTAATAGACATTCCCAAAGAAATTATTTGGTACAGAGATTACAAAAACATCAATAAAAACAAACTATTTTATGACACTGCCGTCTCGCTTGGTTTGATATCGACATATAAATAACAAAGTGAATTACTTTAATAACCTCATAGTTAATTTATTTAATGAACAGGTTTCTCTCAAATTAATCGCGTCAAAAGATGATTATATTTCTTACTTTAAGCAAACTATAAAAATTTCAATGTGCGAACGGGATGTAGCGTATGGGGCATGGAAAAGAACTAACTTGGAATCCGATTTATTTACTTTTAAAAGATTGAGAAACAAAGTCAACCTTAAAATACGACAACCTAAGAAAAACTGTTTCAATGAGATCTTGCAAAAAGCGAAAAGTGCTTCTAGAATAATTTCTGTAAGCGTGAGATAGGAAGACATAAGCAAATTTTAGCCGAAAATCTTGATATTGAAGTCCTTAACAAAAAATTTGCCATAATTTTACTTTTCTTGGATTTCAGTATTAATCATAATCATGTTTGTCAGAAATTAGAGCATCAATTCAATTTCCATCTCTCGGCTATTAGGTTGCTGCGTAATTATCTTACTGGTAGCAAGCAATATATTTTTTCGAATGGAGCTTCATCTAATTTCGATGAATCTATTCAAAAATCGAGCTTTCACAAGAATCTCTAATGCGTCCTTTACTCTTCAGTCTATTCATTAACGACTTGCCACTTTGTTTGGCATACTCTGAGTGTAGGCTATACGCGAATGACATTCAAATATACACAAGTGCTCCAGTGGATAAACTCAACAATTGTATTGCTAAAATTAATTATGATCTAGATGCTATTGTATTCTGGTCCAAATGGAATGGGATACGATTAAATGCATCCAAATCCATTGCCATGATTATACTTGGAGAATATTGATCCCACTGATCCTGCATTCATTAAAATGAATTTTTTTTTATTTTGTTTTCCTTCATTTAGTCTATTGGGGAGCATAGTGTTTCCACATAGCTTCTTGTGTTAGAAATTCTCCTAGACCAGTAGATCTTAACTATGGTTTTTAGACATTTATTCCCGAATGTTTGCAGCTGGTTGGTGGTTAACTGCTTTACGAACCAAGTCTCGTTCCTATATTGAAGAACTGATTTCATACAGGTATTGAAAATTCTTATTTTGGTGTTTGTATTTAGATGTGAAGATCTCCATACAGACTACACTCTGCCCAATGCCATTCTTGACCATTTTAGTCTATTTCCTATGTCTTCATCTGCCTCTCCATTTGTAATAATTATACTACCGAGATAGTTGAAGCACGAAACATCTCCTATTGTATTATCATATATCTTAAGTTGTTGGCTATTTGTGGCACTTATCGAAATGATTTGGTTTTTCTTATGTTTATCTTCACTCCAACTTCTTTCGCCTTGATATTCAGGACTTGAAGTTTTCTTGCATATCCTATATGTGTAAGGAAGTAGAGCTATGTCGTCTGCATAGTCTAGATCTTCCAGGCGACTGGTTATGCTACATTTTATTCGTTTTGGAGATGCTTCATCCATTATGTCGTCAAGTACAGAGTTGAACAATATTGGAGAGAGCGGACAACCTTGTTTTACTCATGTCTTCATTATTAGTGGTTCGCTTAGTTTGTGTAGAACTGTTTTTTCCGCCTTGTCGTACATGTTTTCAAACAGGGGGATTATTTTGCTTGGCATTGCTGTTTTTCTTAATGTATGCCATATTACGCTACGTCTGATGGTGTCAAATGCCCTTTGGGACTCTACAAATGTTATGTATAGTGGAGACTTCCATTGCGCTGATTGTTCTACTATCAGTCACAGCGTGTTTGATTGATCGACGCAGCCGGGTTTTTTTGTAAAGCCAGGTTGTTCTACTTGCAAATTATTTTAAATCCTCCCTTCAATTCTGGAGTATTCTAGAATATTATTAATGATAATATTTTATTGAGAACTATGATGCCCCGCCAGTTTTGACAATCTATAAGGTCACCTTTCTTTGGAAGTTTAATTATGGTACTTGTCTTCCAAGTGGATAGTATTATTGCGCTATTCCATATTTCTTCCAAAATAGGTATGAATGCTTTATTATCTTTTAGGGATGCCATCAATACCTTCGACTTTATTATCTTTTATCTTTGTCAATACTTCTATAATTTCTTATAATTTCTTATTGATAGCGGGTTATCATTTATTCGGTCGCAGGGTCTGATTTCTTGATTCTGATGCTGCTGATTTTAATTTCATTGAAATGCTCCTTCCATTTTGTTTATTGTGAACAGGAGATTAGTAGGTATGCTGGTTTATCTTTGATCGGCTGGTTGCATCACATGTTTTTATTTGACAGGATTCTTATTTTGTTGTATAGTAGATGCATGTTATTTAATCTGGCTGCTCTATCTGCTTCTATCGCTATGTTGTTATAGAATACAAAATTTCCTCTTATCTCTTCTCGCTGATTTTTTGTCCTCTCTTGCTTTGATGTTGTATTTGTATTGCGTTTTTAGTCTTTCTGATTGTTCTACTAGTAGTTTGGATCTTAGTGTTTTTCTTTCTTTGATTAAGTTCCACTCTCCAAGTCTGAGATTCATCTCTTCTTTCTATTACCACTGTGCCTACGACATCTTCTCCAATTTGTCGAAGGGTTGTTTGAACATTTTATTAGACAATATCCTGCTCTGAGGTCTGGATTTTTGATACAAATTCATTCTTTGTAAATTCGGATTTTAAATTCAGAGTATTAATTCTTCTTTTCCTTTACTTTGTATTGTTATGAGTTGCAGTAGACCTTAATCTTATGTCTCCTGTGAGTAACATATCGTCAATATTAACGTGCGCACCTCTCCATGTTCTAGATACAGATGGGGTCGATTTGGTTTCTTGTTCGTCCATCTCGAGATTGACTGGTATATTTATGGATTTTTTTTGTGTGCGAAGGGGATTCTACCAATGACCATGTTGTGTTCTAGTTATGTCTATATTAGACGGTGGCCATTATTGTTGGTTGTGGCCAGATCGTGCGCTCCTATAACTTTCTTATTAGTGCAGGTTCTACTTTCAGCATTAAAATGAATAGGTCAACAATTTTATTGCGTATGTTAGCTCGCCAAAAAATCTTGATATGATCTTTAATAAAACTCTGACATGGAACGACCACATTAATCAATTTTCCAAGAATTGTATATTTATATACAATTTTTCGGAACCTATAGAAATTTTCTTATTCCTTATGTGAATGGCTTAAAATAAAAATTGTGGCACTAAATATATTAAAAAGGTACTTATTATTACATTTAGATTTCATTTACTGTGGAGTAGTTTATTGGGGCATGAGTGCTAGTGAGTTTCACAATCTGCAGTTATTATTTAACGCACGCACTAGGTTTGTTTCAAACAGAAGAAGATTTCATCATATCAGTGACATTTCTAATTTAATTCTAGGATGTTCCCTCGAAAATTCCTAAACTATAGATACATCTTGTATATGAATAAAATCATATTCCCTTCTTACTTATCTGACAAACTAGTTTTTGGTCATTGGAAGTTCTTGAAGAAGTTTGAACCTGGTTATAGTTAGGACATCAGAGTCGCAGTAGACATTTGTCTTTCTTCGTAAAAATTGGCTTTGGAACTCTATCCCGAACTCAATTCGACGAATTTGTAATTTTAAGAAGTTTATTGAGTCTTGCAGAGATTTATTTTTTGAGACTTTTGATTAACTTCTAGTTTTTGGAATCATTTTCATTCTCGTTTTTAATATCATTTTCTTTATTAGTTTAATTTTTTTTTTTTTGTTTTTTACCTCATTTTCGTTTAATAGATTTATTATTGATTTTAATTTTTATTCTTAATAGCTCATTAATAACCCTGTTTATTTAAATACATGACTTTTATTTTGTTTTATTTTTATTTTATTTTAAAATTCATTATTTTTTATTATTTTTTCATTGCTTTTTGTTTATAAATTATAATTTAATATTGTTACTTGTCTTTATTACATTACGACAACATTACACATTAAAAAGGTCATGAATTCATTTCCTGGAATCAAACCAGCATAGTTATACTACTTAGAAGCTACGACTTCACGGCGGTAACGCTGAATCTATGAGAAGGGTGACCGTAGCAGTAAGGGAGAGCCATGAGCGGCAAAAACAAGTAAATGTAACAGTAAGTCGATGCAACCGACTTATTAATACGCTACACCTGAATAATTCGAATTAAATTAAAAATCCATAAGTTTTTTTGGCAGCTGCTTGAACTTTTTCCCTTTTCTGTCTTATTCAACTCAAATTTCAGGAACGTAAAAGAGGCATCCTCTTGGGATATGCTTGACACCTTTGTAAAAAATTTTAAGTTTCTATCTTTATTAATTTCGAAGATTGTTAGTCCTTGGGAGGTTTGTGTCTGGTACCAGAATTGCCACTCCAATTCATCGAATGCATCTCAGAAACATAAAGAAAACATGCCAGAACACCATTGTACTAAATTTAAAGGTTCTACTTTTGTTGGTTTTGGAGATATGCTCGTTGCTCTTGTGCTCGTCCGGAAGTTTCCAAAATACGAACCCATGGTTCAAATTCTTTCAAATTTCAGTTTCCAATTTTACAGAAAAGGAAACATAACAGAACACCTTTGTACTAAAAATAAAAGTTATACCTTTGTTGGTTGTGGAGATATACTCGTTTGCTCTGGGGTTCGTCCGGAAGCTTCCAAAATCCAAACCCAAGAACCAAATCCTCTCAAATTTCAGAGACCTAAATCAAACATAAAAGAACACCATTCGGCCGAATTTAAAGGTTATATCTTTGTTGTTTTTGGAGATAATCTCATTTGCTTAGGGGCTCATTCGGAAGCTTCCAAAATCCAAACCCATGGACCAAATCCTCTTAAATTTCAGAGACATAAATCAAACGGGAAGGAACATCATTGTAAAAAATTTAAAGGTTCTATCTTTGTTGGTTTTGGAGATAATTTCGTTTGCTCTGGGGCTCGTTCGGAAGCTTCCAAAATACGAATCCATGGTTCGAGTTCTTTCAAATGTCAGTTTCCAATTTTATAGAAAAGGAAACATAACCGCACACTCTTGTACTAAAAATAAAGGTTCTATCTTTGTTGGTTGTAGAGATATACTCGTTTGCTCTGGGGCTCGTTCGGAAGCTTCCAAGATAAGAACCCATGAACCAAATCCTCTCAAATTTCATAGACTTAAATAAAACATAAAAGAACACCACTCTGCCAAATTTAAAGGTTATATCTATGTTGATTTTGGAGATAATCTCATTTGATCTGAGTTTCGTTCGGAAGCTTCCAAAATCCGAATCCATGGACCAAATCCTCTTAAATTTCAGAGACATAAATCGAACGGGAAGGAACATCATTGTACAAAATTTAAAGGTTCTATCTTTGTTGGTTTTGGATAAAATCTCGTTTGCTCCGGAATCATTCGTAAGCTTCCAGAATGCGAACCCATGGACCGATTTTGTCCAGATTCGAATTTAGCCTTTCCTTCATAATTAGTAACCTACTATATAAATTTCATCAAGATGCCTTTATTAGTTTTTGAGTTATCGTGCGTACGGACGGACGGACATCGTTAAATCGACTCAGGAGGTGATCCTGATTCAGAATATATATACATGTCCATATCTAACTCGCTTCCTTTTGGTGGTTACAAACACCATACCAAAGTTAATATACCCTATACTTTAGGTGTAGGGTATAAAAACTGGTTCATGAACCCAAAATAATAGGTTATACTTTATAGTATAAGAAAGAGGTATGCAAACCTAGAGCGTTCATACTTGGTAAAATACTTTAAGTTTAACTTTTATGTTTATTTACAGTAATGCTGCTCTGGATTGTTGCGGCGTATCTTTCTCACGACTCGCAGGATTCTCTTCCTCCATGCTATATTGCTGGTTTAGTAGCGGATGCTAGAAGGATGAACATTGGAGTCATCATAAACTGCGACGTCAACCCTCACCATGACATTTGGGGTAGCTCGGATACCAATGAAAGAGGTGAGAGATTTTTTTATTACATTTTAAGTACTAGTCTTTTAGTCTGTAACACTGACAGTGTTCCACTTTTATTAGTTGTAATATGCAAGAAGTCCTAGACCATAACATCTACTATCTCAGAGAGATACTACAATGGGCTATAGATAGTTTCAAACCATTCAAGTGAAGCGGCTGGATGGTATTATACCCGCTGAAATCTAGCAAACTTAATCTACTAAGATCGGTAAAAGCAATCACGTCTATGCGAAAGACTTTCGGCCTATAAGCCTATCATCCTTTCTTCTAAAAACCTTAGAAAGATTTATCGACATTCTCATCCGCTGCAACTTGATTAAAAATCTGTTGGCAGCCTGACAGATTAGCTTACTGCAGAGGAAAGTACAGAAAACTGAACTAGTCCTCTTTACAAAGAAATGTAAAGATATACAGCCATAGATGAGTTACTGGCTATATACATTCGTAATAACAACCCCTTCTATGGCGCTGGATATCATGCTTTTGGATATCCCCTAACGCCTATAGAATATTATAACAAATTTGCATCCGCAAACACAGCTGTAAGATTGAAAGCTTCATCCCAGTGGATCTCTTTACAAGGAGATCACTCGGATATCATAAATCAATTCAAGTCCATTCTTATTTTAATAGACTACACGTCCCCCACTTACTTATTTGAAAAATCTCACTTGACGAGTACACCAATCCGTGACAGCTGAAACTCGAAAGTAGTGATGACATTCGAAAGAGTACAGTTCTTCGCGGTTGGTTCAAAAAACAACAGTAAAGGATGCGGGGTCTTTTCAGAAAATCCATTAAAATTCCCGACTACCAGACCATTGTAGCGTGTTCCAAGCGGAAATTAAGACAATCCAAGAAGCCTTGACTCTGCTGAATAGAAGCGTTTTAACTGTAAAAGAAATACGTATAATACTGTTAGATAGTCTAGCAGCGTTAAAATTACTGTGATCACGTGTACAACCTCGAAGACTGTAACAAACTGCCAAAAATTGCTTAACGAGGTGGTTAGGCAGTTTAGCATTCGGCTGTACTGGGTACCAGGTCATCGAGGTACCGATACCGGAAAATGAAAAAGCTGATCAACTTGCAAGAATTGGTACAACCCGGATAAAGCCAAAGTGGGGGTACCACCATCCACAAGTAAAACGTTACTTCGAAAGGAAGTAAGGCATACTGTAAATGACAAATGGTGAAATTTGACTTCATGGAATATCACAAGACTGATGTGGCCCAAAACCAATTTAAGACGATCTCATTATCTGCTTTGTCTTATAAGGACAGATATTGGAATGACAATCGGTTAAATCACCGGTCGCTGTTTGATAGGGATGAAATCACTGTTTAATAGGGATGAAAGAAGAGGAGGAAACGATTCTCCATCTCCTTTGCACATGCCCAGCCTTGTCGGCTAAAACAAATACCTATTTGAGACAATATCTCTTCAAAGCCTGAGCAATCTAGCACGTAAAAATATGAAAAGCATTCTTCACTTTGCAAAAAGCTCCAATTGGTTTTAATTAGTAGTATAGCAAGATTTCTATGTGGTATCATAATGGACCAAATAAGGTCTAAATGTGCCTTTTCGGCAGCTACTTTAACCTAACCTAATCTACTAGGCCAGTGATTAGTAAGCCTTCGTAAATGGGGTTCTTTCATTAGATTTATTTTCTTAATTCAAAAAAAATCTATAATAAGGTAAAATTATTGTTTTATTATAAAATTTTATCTTATGTGATTAGAACTTATTTTGAAGAGAGAATTACATATCCATATCAATATCATTCATCATAATAATTTCAATGCATATTGATGAATGATATTTTATAAATTTTTAAATTTTTTTCTTTCAATGTTTACTTGTTACAACTAAATGCTACAATCAAACATAACATAAGCCAAAGTATATATTATATAGTATATACTTTTAGTTTTATATATTTTTTCCTTATTTCTATTTGCTACAACCAAACAAAAGCCAAAGCATATATACAGGGTGTCCGGGACTCAAATACGCGCACTGCACTCAGTGATTGGGTGCATTAAAACAAACAAAAAATTGTACTGGAGTGGGGGGGGGGTCTATTGTGGACCGTTTTTGAGATATGAGGGATTAAAGATTTTTTAGAGACTTTTTATAAAAAAATCTATAAGTTGTCATAATAAGTAAGTTGTCACTTTTCTATTCTTCATATCCCAAAAACGATTAGAGATAGAGAAAAAGTTATTAGGTACTAATTATAGGGCTTGAAAAGCTGTCCCAAAATATGCTATAAATACAGGGTGTTTCAAAAGAAAATTGAGTTTGACACACAATTTTTTCATTTTAAATCTTCATAGCTTTGTAACTCTTGGATATATGGGCACCATTAGTACACAAAACTTAAAGCTAACAACTTATTCTACAAAATGGATTTTTTTATCTTTCTACAGCAAGCCGTTCAAAAGTTATAGATTTTTTTATGAAAAGTCTGTAAAAAATCTTTAATCCCACATATCCCGAAATGGGTCCATAATAGACCCGCCCTCCTTTCAGCTGCAGTACAATTTTTTGTTTGTTTTAATGCCCCCAATCACAATTAACACCCCCAATCAAGTACAGTGTACTTGAGTCCCGGACACCGTGTATAATATATACATTTTGCTATATATATTTTTTTCATTAAGTGGAATTTTTATTATTTTTATTATAGAATAAATATTATAGGTTATATATATAAGTATTATAGGTTACTTATTTGTTAATAATATGAAACATATACATACTTAATATGAGATGATTATTATAATATAGATTTTGTAATAGTAAAATCATATCAATCATAGAATTTTACTCGTTTTGTTTAAAAGTTTGGAAAATCTAGTCAAAAACGTACGCAATTGAAATTTAGATATTCAAATGGGAATGGAAATTTAGATATTGAAATGGGATTGAATGTGCCAAAAATAATTATACCCGTACGATAGTCTTGGGTATATTAAAATTGTTCCTCTTAAATAGGGAATCTGGATATAAACTCACGTGTGTGTATGGGATCGGAATAGAAAAATTAGTCGATTAAGCTTTGTCCGTACGCCCGTAAGCACGATAACTCTAAAACTAATAAAACTAGAGTAATGAAATAACACAAAACATCTTTGGATTAGATCCGACCAAAACTACGGATAACTCTCGAACAACTCACTCTTTCATCTCTTCATTTTTCATAAAAATTTTTCAAAAGTTCTACATCGTTTAAAGTAGAGCAATGAAATTTTAACTACGTTAAGACATTTTTAATTTAATGGGAAAATTTTTTTCTGTAGCCCCACTGTTATATGTAAATTAAAATACATTTTTTTATTATGAAAAGTAGGTAAAGGTCGGTTGAGAATGGGAAAAAAACCGGTTTAGGCGTGTCAGGAGGGCACGTGAGTTTTATAGTTGAACTACGATATTCTTAAAAAAAATAAAACTACCGTTTTTTAACTTTATTTATTATTTCTTACGAACTTTATTTTTATATTGAAATTTACGAGACAAATACAATATTTTATTAACACAAACAATTTAGTATGTTTTACTATACTTGACCATGTCAGGTCTTGATTAACAATTTACAATTTAACAACTCATTTTTTATTCTAATTATCGTCCTATTTACATTATAAATTATGTTAGTTCAGCTATTTTGGACGTGAGAAACTTATTTTTAAATTATTATATAAACGCATTATTTTGATTATACAACTTATTTTGAATATTACTTTTGTAATATGATCATTTAATAATTTTATAATAATTTAATTACAAAAAACAAATTTAACTTTTTGGTGTAATTCGAGCAATAATATTTATTGTGGGAAACTGTATTTTAATTATTTCATAATCAATTTAATAAGAAGTAATTTTATTATTCCAGACAAAATATAATATTAACTTTATATTTAAATTATTGGTTAATAATTTAAATGTAATTAGATTGAAATCTGATATATATATTTTAAGTTATTGCAAATGATAAATTCTATTATTTGGCAATAACAGAAAATGCAAATTTAGCGTCTGTTATTTTTGTGGGAGTGGAATTTATTTGGATAATAGCAGGTATTGCTGACGTTGTTGTATTTTCAACAGGTGGATTATCAGACGAATACGTAACTTCTTCCTCCTTTAGATTAGAATTCTCCTGAATTCTATTATTAATTTTAAAGTAACCATATTTTTTCAATAATATAATTGCTCCAATTATTTCAATTACAAAAATTATTATATCAAGTATATAAGATATATGTTTATGAACTTTTAACTTGTGTACAATGTTCATATTTTTTTCATTTTCTAATACAATTTCATCAAATGTTATCTTATTTTAAAAATTATATGTTTGGTTTAATGGAGAATAGAACCTTTCTTGAAATACTTGTCTTACATTTGGAAAATAATGATCCATTATCCTAAGTGTACAATTGTTAAAGTGAATCAGCACATTGTCTGATATAACTATATTTCTATTGTCACATTTTTGATTTATCTTTAATTTATTAGCGTTTTTAATTAAAATTGTTTCTTTGTCTATATTTACAATTTCTGTTAATATATTTTTAATAATTGACAGTTGTTTTTAAATATACAATGCTTACTTAAATTTAATTCTTTTAAAGTTTTTAGTTTTTCATATTTATAAGTTTTATTATTAAATGTAAATATGATTTCATTTATAAAGTCTATTTCTTTATTTTCTTTATTTGGGATAGGAACTATTATTTCTAATTGTATTGATTTAATTTTTCTTGGTATTTTGATTGCCATTAATAATGAGCTTTCTTTGAATTGTGCTAAGCCTAATTTAAGATACTGTAATTTGTAAAAATCTATCTGATACTCTTCTATTTCTTCTTCTGTTAATATATTTGGATGTATAATACCATGTCTAATAGAAGTTAAATTGATTTTTTCTTTTATATATTGAAGTTTTAAAAGTAAATCTAGATATAAATTTTGTTGGCTAAGAGAGTCTTCTATTATGTTAATATGATTTGTAATTATTTTCCTATCATTTTCTATAATTGTTTTTATTTGATTTATGGTTCTATTAAATTGATCATTAACTTTAATTTGACTATTATGATTTTCTATTAATAAATGATTGTTTTCTTCTATTAATTGCAAATGTTTTACTATGTCTTGTCGGTCTTGTTCGTCCATGGTCCCAAATAACCAATTAGATATATATCCGACAGCATTTACTAATCCGCGTTTTAATCTCCTTAGGTATAATTGTTTTTAATTTACTCATAATTTCTGATATTTCTGTTTGTAATACCTCCTTCTGTTCTGGTTGTATTAAGTCTGTTTTATTTGAAATGTTTTGTAATAATTCCAAGATTTCGTTTGGATGAATAATATGTATTATAGTATCTGTTTGCGTAACTAATTCTTCTTTATTTAGGTGGATTTTTGCAAACCCTGTATCTGAATTTATGTTGTTTATTTCTAATAAGTTAGCGGTTACTTTTTGGACTGTTATTGTCAGTATCGTCAGTATGTTCAGTATCTGAAAATTTTAATGGTCTTTTAATATTCGTTACATGTACTCTATCTAAATTTAATTTTTTATATTTAGGTTGCTCTTTGTGCCTGATTGCTTTATAGTTTTTAACAAAACCTGTCGACCTACTTTCGGTATAATCTTCACGTTTTTTATTCAGTTTTTCTATTTTACTTAACTTATTTTTCATAATTGTTTCCTTAATTTTTTTGTAATTTGAAATCCTATTCTGTACATTTGTTGGTACATCTTTTATGCTTGAATGGAATCTTTCATTATAATTCCTAACAGCTCTTTGAATTATTTGCCTAATTCTAAATTTCTCAGCCAGAGAATTATGAAAACGTTCAACATCCCCGTCTCCAGTATGACTATTTGGTTTAGTCAAGTGTAATGCTATATTTTCTTCCTGTAAGTAGTTCTTTATTTGCAGTGCATTCAATTTGTTATCCGCTATAATTTTTTTTTTCCGCTAGGTTTACCCATCCTTGCAAAATGTTCTTCTAACGTTTCTACTATAGTTAATTGATTCCTATCCGATAAATAATATGCAGATCCAAATTTAGAGAACTTGTCGATTATTGTTAAATATGAGCATTTCATTATCACATAAGTATCAACGTGAATAATTTGATTTATATCACTAGGTGTTTCAGTTATACTATATTTAGGTCTAATAGGTCTTCTATCATATTTGACCTGTTGGCAGATTTCACATTGATTTATGACAATTTGAATTATCTCTAATAGTTTGGGATAATATATTTTATATTTTAATTGATTATACGTTTCATGGATACCCGAGTGGTAACTTGCTTTAACATGGTATAATGAAACTTGCTTAACTATTTCTACTTCAGTTCCTATTTCCTGTACTCTATAGGAACATTTAATAAATTTAATACTTTTATCGTTTGAAAATAGCTCAATAATTTTATTTTGTACAATATTATATTTATGATCTGTTAACTCTGAGTAGATACCGGTTATGCCCTTTTTAATGTATCTTCTTAAAATATCATTTAAATTATCAAAGTCATATTCTGCTATGTAAATTATTCTTCTACCTAAGATATTTTCTATTTCTAACATTTTATTATTTGTAAGAATGATTTGTGTTTTATATATGTTGACTATTCCTTCTTTAATATTGATATGATCTAGCAGTTCCTCTTCCGCGGAGTGTACTGTTGCCATCGTTGCCTCGATATTTAGTATATTTATCGATTCTATCGATTCTTTCTCATTTTCTTCGTTAATTTTTTCGTTTCTATTTTCAATTCTGCTTAAAAAGTCAGCTACGCGGTTTTCTTTTCCTTTTAGATATTCTATTTCGAATTGGTATTCACCTAATTTTAGCAACCACCTTTGGTGTCTAAGTGATAGATCTTTTCCTTTGTATTTTGCATGTAAATATTTAATAGGCTGATGGTCCGTTAATATTTTAATTTTGTTACCGTAAAGGTATGGTCGAAAGTAGTTCACCGACCACATAATTTCGAGAAACTCATTATCTGTTGCTGAGTAATTTCGTTCGTGATTATTTAGAGTTCCCGACGCGAAACAAACTGGGTGTCCCTCTTGTGACAGGACTGCACCGATAGCATAATTTGATGTATCAGTTGTTAGGGTAAACGGTCTGTCAAAGTTTGGGTATTTTATTACCGGATGGCTTATTATTACTGATTTTAGCTTCTCGAATGCTGTAATATAGTTAGGATCATTTATGTTAATTTTAGTGTTTTTTCTTAAATATTTTGTTATAGGTTGTGCGATTTTCGCGTAATCTTTCACAAATTTACGATAATAGCCAGTTAATCCTAGGAAACTTTTAATTTGTCTTTCAGTTTTAGCTAGTGGTAAGTCTTGAATAATTTTAATTTTATTTGGGTTTGGTTTTAGTTCATCCTTTATTAGGATATGTCCTAAAAATTCCGTTTCTCTTCTCATAAAGTTACATTTGTCTATTTGAATTTTTAGATTTTTGTCTTCCAAAATTTTAAAAATATTTTGTATGCCCTAATATGCTCTTTGAGTGAGGTACTGAATATAAGTATATCGTCCAGATACACTACACATACCCTGTTAATATAATCCCTTAGGATATTATTCATTAGGCGCTGAAACGTCGCTGGGGCGTTCTTAAGCCCAAACGGCATCCTATTGAATTCATACAAGCCATGTGGCGGCACAAATGCTGTCTTTTCTTTGTCTTCTTCTTTTATAGATATTTGATGATAACCCTTTGCCAGATCTAATGTTGTGAAATACTGAGCCTTACCTAATTTATCGAGTATTGAGTCAATATTTGGTAGAGGGAATTTATGGTTAGAGGGAATTTACCGTCACTTCGTTTAATCTTCTATAATCTATTACAATCCTAAAGTTTTTCTGTCCTGAGTTGTCTGTTTTTTTCGGTACTACTATTAAGGGACTAGAATATCGAGAGTTACTTTTTCTAATTATTCCTTGTGTTTCTATTTCTGCTATTTGTCTTCTTACCTCTTCTTCATGTTTTGGTGGATACCTATATAATTTTGAGTTAATAGCTTCATCAGTTGTTGTCACTATTTCATGTTTTACTTCTGTCGTATGTGTCAGTATATCCCCCTCTTTAAAAAATAATTTGGCAAACCTTTTAACTAATTTTTCTATTTCTGATCGTTCGTTCAAATTGAGATGATCCATTTGTAATAATTTCATTTTTGGATCTATTGCTTCTAACGTACAAATTTCTTTAAAATTATATGGAGAGTTCAAATTTTATCTCTTGTTCGTTAATGTTTATAATTTGTTTTTCAAAATCTATTATTCCTCCTAAATTATTTAATAAATCAGAACCTATTATCATGCGATATTTTCTGTTCGGTAAATTTTTTACTTTCCACCTAGTTAATGCATTTGGTGGCATTTTAAATTCTATTGGCGTTCTTGTATGAACTTCGAAATTAATACTGTCCTTTTTATTGATAGTTGAATAATATACGGGTTCGATTTTAACTTTTTTAAATCCTTTTATTCTATCATCGATTATACTAAAGCTTGATCCTGAATAAATTAAGGCTAAAAATTTCCTATTTTCAATTGTGATTTTAATAATGGGTAACTTCGAGGCTAGTTTGTAAAAAAATCTAGATGGCTATCGGAAGTTTTATGGTCATTAGTTTTATTTATATTTAAATTATTTTTCCTAACTTGTATATTTTGGTCCTCTTCGGCATTAGTCGGTTCTTCCTCAGGATAATCCTGTTGCTGGCGATCTTGGCCCGGATTTTTCCTACGATTGCCCGACCTTCTTTGGAGGTTCTCGATTTCCATCGGCTCACCCGATCCTTGTCTAGGATAATCCTGTTGTTGGCGATTTTTGCCCGGATTGTTCCTAAAGTTTGCTGACCATAGGTGAGCACGGCGGAATTGCCCAGAGTTATTATTATTATTATTACTTGAATATCTATTTTGCCCTATTCTGTTATTATCTAAGTAACTATTTGCCTTGTTATTATTATTTGAAAACTTCTTAGAAAGTTCATTATTATAGGCCGTAGAGTTATATCGAAAATTTTTACTTTGATTAAAACCTTTTTGGTTATGACTCATTTTATTGTATTATTTTCTAATACATGAGTCTTCGTACCTACGATGCCTCATTATAGCAATAATAGTTCTAACTCTTTTTCATTATAAATTTTTTCTAACAAAATTCCCTGTGTCATTTCTTTTATAGTATTTATTAACAAACTATCAACGTTACTTAAATCTATATAATCTTGATCTTTGTAATACACTTGTATTTCGTCAGACTTATATTTAATGTTTTGTACAATAATAGATAATTCACTTACCGAATTTGCTTTTAAGTTTGATATCATTTTGCAGATTTCACAGGGTTCCACTTCTGGTTTGTATCTTAGTTTCAGGATTGTCTTGATTTCTTCCCAATTTGATGGATCCGGAAGGTTTATTATGCAATTTTTAGCTTCACCTTGGATTTTTTCGAAAAATATTGCCCTAGTTATGGCCTGTCTTTGTTCGATGCTGTTTACTGTTGATAGTTGATACTCTACACTGCTGATGAAAGAGTTAATGCTGACATCTCCTTTACCGGTGAATGTAGACATGAATTTTATGTTACGGTGTATTGCCTCCATTGAAGTTGGATTTATTTGTACTGGGGTGGAACTGCGACTGGAATTCTGTTTTGTGCTGCCTGAAGATTTCTAATTGTCTCCAAGAGCTCTTGTATTTGTTGTTGTTGTTGTTCTACTTGATCTTGTTGTGTTACTACTTGGTCTTGATATTGTTGTTCCATATTGCCTTGTTCTGGTAAATCTCTATTTTTGTCGAATTTGTCCATAAGGCTCGATCCTTTGAGTTTTTGTGGTTTTTCTTAATTTGTTTCTACGAATTAATTTGTAAAATTCTATGTTGCCGTTTATTAAAAACACTTTTATTATTTTATTTTAACTAAAGCTTGTGTCTGCGAGTTAATTTTTCTCTATGTTTCCACTTGTAGTTAATGTTTATTTTGTTTATTACCGGAGTTAACAAAATTTTATAATTTTATTTTGTTATTGACCGATTTTATTATGCGATTCGTATCACTAGATAACTCTTTGTATATTTTTCGTGCCTTAAGCAGACTCACTTAAGGAATGCGAAGAGAAAGTCTTGTTTCACGAAAAATATTTAGATAGTTCTTAATTTGAGTTAACTTACCGACTGCGCCAGTTTTATAGTTGAACGATATTCTTATCATAGTTCATACGATATTCTTAAAAAAAATAAAACTACCGTTTTTTAACTTTATTTATTATTTCTTACGAACTTTATTTTTATATTGAAATTTACGAGACAAATACAATATTTTATTAACACAAACAATTTAGTATGTTTTATTATACTTGACCATGTCAGGTCTTGATTAACAATTTACAATTTAACAACTCATTTTTTATTCTAATTATCGTCCTATTTACATTATAAATTATGTTAGTTCAGCTATTTTGGACGTGAGAAACTTATTATTAAAATTATTATACAAACGCATTATTTTGATTATACAACTTATTTTGAATATTACTTTTGTAATATGATCATTTAATAATTTTATAATAATTTAATTACAAAAAACAAATTTAACTTTTTGGTGTAATTCGAGCAATAATATTTATTGTGGGAAACTGTATTTTAATTATTTCATAATCAATAATAATAAGAAGTAATTTTATTATTCCAGACAAAATATGATATTAACTTTATATTTAAATTATTGGTTAATAATTTAAATGTAATTAGATTGAAATCTGATATATATATTTTAAGTTATTGCAAATGATAAATTCTATTATTTGGCAATAACAGGAAATGCAAATTTAGCGTCTGTTATTTTTGTGGGAGTGGAATTTATTTGGATAATAGCAGGTATTGCTGACGTTGTTGTATTTTCAACAGGTGGATTATCAGACGAATACGTAACTCGTGCGATTAAGGTGATTTAAAGTTTATGATAAGGTGAAAGTTAAAATTAATTATAGGTGAATGTAAAATACATGTTTATTTCCTGATTAACTTGGTTGTTGAGTAGTGGGAGTATGTTAAGAGGTTAAGACAACTTGTTGGGGGCAATGACCCCTTCCCATGCTTTTATTATTGTTTGGGGCCATTCACCTTTTCACATGTTTTTAGTATTGTTTAGGATCAATGCCCCCTCCCCATTCCCTAAAAGAGAATCTAGTTTAAATACATTTTTGTGTCTTTTTGTAACAGGCAGTAATGAAAACAGAAAGAAATGTTTTATAAAAAAAAATTTGCTTTCATATTATTTTATTCATATTTAAATTTAAACAAGCATAAAAAAAAACAAGTAAATGTAACAGTAAGTCGATGCAACCGACTTATTAATACCCTACACCTGAATAATTCGAATTAAATTAAAAATCCATAAGTGTTTTTGGCAGCTGCTTGAACTTCTTCCCTTTTCTGTCTTATTCAACTCGAATTTCAAGAACGTAAAAGAGGCATCCGCTTGGGATATGCTTGACACCCTTGTATAAAATTTTAAGTTTCTTTCTTAATTATTTTCGAAGATTGGTAGTCCTTGGGAGGTTTGTGTCAGCTACTCGAATTGCCACTCCAATTCATCGAATCCATCTCAGGAACATAAAGAAAACTTGCCAGAACACCATTCTATTAAATTTAAAGGTTCTACTTTTGTTGGTTTTGGAGATATGCTCGTTGCTCTTGTGCTCGTCCGGAAGTTTCCAAAATACGAAATAATATGTTGCATTTGGAGATAATATCATTTGCTCTGAGGCTCGTTCGGAAGCTTTCAAAATCCGAACCCAAGGACCAAATCCTCTCAAATTTCAGAGGCCTAAATCATACATGAAAGAACACCATTCTGCCAAAAGTAAAGGTTATATCTTTATTGGTTTTGGAGATAATCTCATTTGCTCTGGGGCTCGTTCGGAAGCTTCCAAAACCAAACCCATGGACCAAATCCTCTTAAATTTCAGAGACATAAATCAAACACGAAAGAACACCATTGTACGAAATTCAAAGGTTCTACCTTTATTCGTATTGGATATAATCTCATTTGCTCTGCGGCTCGTTCGGAAGCTTCCAAAATTCGAATCCACGGTTCAAATTCTTTCAAATTTAAACCCATGGCCAAATCCTCTCAAATTTCAGAGACCTAAATCGAACATGAAAAAACACCATTCGGCCAAATTTAAAGGTTATATATTTGTTGTTTTTGGAGATAATCTCATTTGCTCTGGGGCTCGTTCGGAAGCTTTCAAAATCCGAACCCATGGACCACATTCTCTTAAATTTTAGAGACATAAATCAAACTGGAAGAAACATCATTATAAAAAATTTAAAGGTTCTACCTTTATTGGTTTTGGAGATAATCTCGTTTGCTCTGGGGCTCATTCGGAAGCTTCCAAAACCCGAACCCATGGACCAAATCTTCTCACATTTCAGAGACTTAAATAAAACATGAAAGAACACCACCCTGCCAAATTTAAAGGTTATATCTTTGTTGGTTTTGGAGATAATCTCATTTGCTCTGGTGCTCGTTCGGGAGCTTCCAAATCCAAACCCATGGACCAAATCCTCTTAAATTTCAGGGGCCTAAATCATACATGAAAGAACACCATGCTGCCAAAAGTAAAGGTTATATCTTTATTGGTTTTGGAGATAATCTCATTTGCTCTGGGGCTCGTTCGGAAGCTTCCAAATCCAAACCAATGGACCAAATTCCCTTAAATTTCAGAAACATAAATCGAACCGGAAGGAACATCATTGTTCAAAATTTAAAGGTTCTATCTTTATTGGTTTTGGAGATAATCTCATTTGCTCTGGTGCTCGTTTGGAAGCTTCCAAAACCCAAACCCATGGACCAAATCCTCTTAAATTTCAGAGACATAAATCGAACGAGAAGAAACATCATTGTACAAAATTTGAAGGTTCTATCTTTGTTGCTTTTGGAGATAATCTCGTTTGCTCCGGAATCCTTCGGAAGCTTCCAGAATCCGAACCCATGGACGGATTTTGTCCAGATTCGAACTTAGCCTTTCTTTCGTAATTAGTAACCTACTATATAAATTTCATCAAGATAGCATCAGTATTTTTTGAGTTATCGTGCGTACGGACGGACGGACGGACATCGCCAAATCGACTCCGGCGGTGATCCTGATTCAGAATATATATACATGTCTATACCTAACTCGCTTCCTTTTGGTGGTTACAAACACCATACCAAAGTTAATATACCCTATACTTTAGGTGTAGGGTATAATAATTATGGGGTATGTTTAATAATACTTCATGTAGGAAATGATTGAAAGAGAAAAAGATTTTTTTTTAAATATAACTTGTTTGTGAAATAATTACTACAAATTTTGAAGTTAAATGCAAAATACCTTTTTTTTTTTTAATATAACACAAATTTGATAATGAAAAAATAATTAAGTTTAACAAAGTACTAAAGTTTCCCAAATTTAAGTTAAATGCAAAATACAATTTGTTTTTTTATTTTTTTTTACTTTTACTACTTTACTTTTTTTACTTTTACTCTTAAAAAAAAATTATTAATAATAAAAATTATAGTTAAAAATTATTAAAAATTCTTTTTATTTGTAAATTCATTTAAATATCGCGAAAACTTTCGTGTAAATAATTTAAACGTAAATTAAATTATTATTCAAAATTTTATTTAAAATTTTTTTTTTTTCACATAAGAATACGGAATACGCGGGAACATTCAAATAAACTATGAAATGCATAATTAGTGATAAATAATACAATAGCTTTTTATTATAAAATTTTCTTTGAGTGAACACATAAATAACAAATAAACAAAAACCGCAAAAAGAAATTTAGTATAACTATTTAAAATTAATACCTAACCTTTATGGGTGTTCAAAATTGAGGTATCATTTTGATGGAACGTTACACGAAGGCACAACGTGTTTTTGTTATTACAACATTTTTTGAAAATGGTAAAAGTTTTCAAGATGTAATTAGGAAATTTCGAACAAAATTTGGTAAAGAAAATGCTCCAACAAATCGTGCCATCAAGCTGATAGTTGATAAATTTCTAGAAACTGGATCTGTTCTTGATAACAGAGGCAACATTTATCAACGTAGTGGCCGTTCAACCGAGAATGTAGCAGCTGTGGGCAGAAGTGTTGAAGAAGATCCAAAAACTTCCATTCGTCATCGTTCGCAGCAATTAAACATCAAACCATCCACATTATTCAACATTTTGCATGGTGATCTACATTTAAAGGCTTATAAGATCCAGCTGACGCAAGAATTAAAACCACAACTGACCATGCATTACGTCGGCAATTCGTTTCTTGGGCAATCGAAAAACAAGAAGAAAATGAGAATTTTTTTAACAAAATAATCTTCACCGACGAAGCTTATTTCCAGCTCAATGGCTACGTCAATAAACAGAATTGCCGTATTTAGAGTGAAGAGAATCCAAGGGTTATCTTAGAGCAACCAGTACATCCATAAAAAGTTACGGTTTGGTGTGGTTTGTGGTCAGAAGGAATCATCGGACCATATTTTTTTGAAAACGCAAATGGAAATGCGATTACGGTCAATGGAAATCGCTACAGGGAGATGATCCGAAGCTTTTTGTGGCGGGAAATTGATGATTTGGACGTAGAGAATATGTGGTTTCAACAGGATGGTGCCACTTGTCACACAGCAAGAGAAACAATGGATCTTTTGAAGGAAAAGTTCGTAGATCACATTATTTCTCGTAGAGGAGGAGTGATGTGGCCACCAAGATCGTGCGATTTGACACCGTTGGATTTTTTTTTGTGGGGTTTTGTGAAATCGAAAGTGTACAGCAATAATCCCACAACAATTCAAGAGCTTAAAAACAACATTATCGAGCAGATTTCAACCATTGAGAACAGTTTATTGAACAACGTGATTCAGAATTTTGGTAAAAGATTGGAAGCCTGCCAAAGTAGTAGAGGGGACCACTTGGCCGACATAATTTTTCATTATTAACCGGAACCTATTTGTAATAAATTAGAATAAAAATATATTTAATATTTCAAAAAAAAAGTCTTCTTTTTTTATTAAAATTAAAATGATACCTCAATTTTGAACACCCTTTATGTGCATGGTGAAGGAAAAGGTTATAAAAGTGAAATTTTGTATACAAAAACAAGGCTGCTTATGCTTTAATTAAATATTTATTATAAGTCTTTTTTTTTTTTTTAATAATTTTGTTTTTACATTATAGTTTTTTTCAACACAAATAAACATTATTTGCTACATACATATGTACAAACTTTTTAAAATTATTTATATTTAGAAACTTTTAAATACATATTGTGTATATTTGGATTTTCATATTTTTTACAATTATAAACTATTTCATTTTTTTTTTTTTTTTTTTGAACAAATAACAAATTAATAAACAATACACATAAACAATTCAATATTAATAAATTACATCTTAATACTTAAATTCTAAATAATTAAAATATTAATATAAATTAACTATATAACTTTTAATAAGCAAGTACACTAAACTTCTTGTTTTTGTTTTATATAAACAAGATTTAAACGTCAAAAATATAAAAGAATTACCGTACATATAAAGAATTACTCCATGTTCAAACGGGCATTACATAGAAATTAGGGTTAGCACTTGCGTGACCAAAAGTTTGAATAGTAAAATAATTAAGAGAAAAAATAATACCTAACTAAGAGAATGGCGGAATTCAATAAATGTCGAATTAGAATAAAAGGAGAATCAGAAATAAGATGTTCAGGTGTGTGCAATAAAATGTACCACAAATCTATTGCTTGTGCTGCTATGGACGAATATAGTTATGGCGTATCACCTGCCCATTTCTAAGATTCTTGTGTGATGACTGCATGGGGTATATCTTAAACGTGAACGATGCTTTGAAAGAAATTATGAGCATTACAGAACGGAGCAAGGTGAATATCATAGAACAAAAAACGGATATTATAAAGGTGTTGGATGAACATAATAAGGAAATCAATAATTTATTGGTAAAAAGGATTGAGAATATTGTTGTAAATGATAGAAAAGCAATGTTTCGGAAAATGGAAAGATTGGAAGAACTCGTCAATAATTTAAAGGAAAATTACTGGAAGTTAAAGGTTTAAGTGGTAGCACAATAATAGAAGACGTAAAGCAGAAGGTGGATAATCAGAGTGAACGTTTAGAAGACTTTACCAATAACATCAAAACTAGTTACGAAGAAAATCTAAGTCTGGCTAGGGAATTAAAAACACCAAAATTACTAGAAGAAATTAAATGTTTAAATGGTAGCACAATTCTAGAGGAAGTAAAGCAAAAAGTAGATAACCAGAGTGAAGTAATAGTAAATTTTTCACAAGATAGTAAAAATAAAGAAGTAGTAATAAAGTCATTTGCAGACATAGTAAAAAAGGCACCGGCAGTAATGATTAAACCAAAAAAAACCAGAGTGCATCAAAAACTTCAATAGATTTGAAAAAGAATATTCATCCGACTGAGATAGGGTTTCAGGTCAATAATATAAAAGCCAAAAAAAAATGATACTTTACTTGTTGGCTGCAGCGATGAGGTGTCAGTTAGTAAATTTAAAGAAGTAGCTGATAAACCTTATTGGTGAGGATTATGAAGTGAATGTAATAAAAGACAGAAGACCTAGAATTCGTATTAATGGTATATCTGAAAATATAGATAACGATGAAGTTGTTAATAAATTAAAAAAACAAAATGAAGTGTTAAAAAATAGTGACTTAAAGCTTACAGCATTTTTTAAAACTAAAAGAAAATTTAATCCTTGCTCAGCAGTGTTTGAATTAAATGTTGAAGAATATAATAGTATTATGAAAGAAAATAAATTACGCTTAGGATGGGAATATTATAAAGTTGTTGATGGAACCTACGTTAGACGTTGCTTTAAATGCTTGGGTTTTCAACACAAATCTGCAGACTGTTCTTTCAAATCTAGAATTTGCTCTCATTGTGCGGAAGAATATGAAGGAGAGCATGAATGTAAATCGAATGACTTGAAATGTGTGAATTGTATAAAAGTGAATAAATATTTCAGACTTAAGCTAAATGTATGTCATAGTACCTTTGATCAAGAGAATTGTGAAGTATATAAAAGAGAACTTAAGGTAGAAAAAAACAAAATATTCTAGCAACTAAATAATTTCTCAAATAGCACTTTACGATGTCTTTATTTAAATACCTATAGCAGGTTTGTTAAACAATATAGATGAGCTAAGATTATTAACTAACAAAGAAATGTATGCTATTATTCTAGTAAGTGAAACACATATAACTGATAAAATAGAAGAAATAAATATTATATAAAGGGATATAATGTAGCTAACTGTACATCACATAGCCGTCACACTGGAGGCGTAGCTGTTTATATAAAGAAAAATCTCTCATTTAAAATCTTGTATATAAATCAATTTGTTTGGATTTTGACTATAAAAATATGTCTTTGCGGAGTTGAATGGTGCCTGGTTGTTCTCTATTGATCACCATCTAGTTCCTACCCGGTACATCAATTTCTAGATGTATTTACTGATTGGAGTAAACAGAACATCGAGCAACAACGAAATTGTGTTATTGTGGGAGATTTCAATATAAATTTATTTTCAGCTGGTTCTGAAGAAATAATAAACAGAATTAGTAATGATGGATTGAAACAGATAATTGAGGAACCAACAAGAATAACATGCAATTCTCAAACTCTTATTGATTATGTGATAGTGAAAAATTATTGTGAGCGTGTCTCTTATAAAATAAGCCATTGTACTAAAATTTCGGACCATGAATCTATTGAAGTCAACATTATGCCGCATGTAGTAAAATCATTAGATAAAAGTAAAAAAATAAGAATTCTTAAGTATGATAAAGATAATTATAAGTCAATTCTTAAAAGACCTGAAATAAACAGTATAATAAATGAGAATGATCTAAGCAAAATATCGCTCGCCTTCAAAAATGGATTAGCCTTAAGTATAAAAAAATAACCAACTACAAAATTATTTCAAATACTGGTATGTTACCAGGATGGTTTAATGACACGATAAGAAGAATCGTGTGAAAAAATGAAAAAATCGCAAGCTATACGAGGGTAGTATATAGTTATAATAATAGACCCTGTTGGGACAAATATATAGCTATACGTAACGTTTATAAACAAGAAATTATTAAAGTTAAAGATAATTACATTAAAAATAAAATCTCTTTATGTGGTCGAGATCAGAAAAGTATGTGGAAAACGATCAAGAACCTAGTGCTAAACAAGTGTGAAGATAATGGTGTAAATGAGGTTATTATAGGCGACAAAATTTTTAAAACGGATTCCGAAATGGAGAATGATTTAAATGATTTTTTCATTGACAGTATATTAGAAATTAACAATAGTATACCTCATGTGCAATATTCCATAGCAATAAACACAGTTGAAGCAGAATTTGTTTTTGAGGTAATTAATAACTCTTCATTAAAGAACATTCTAGAATGTATGAATAAAAAAAGAGATTGCTGTGGGCTTAATATCGATATGTTCTTAAACTCCTTTAATATAACAGGCCCAGCTCTCCGGCGCATAATAAACTGCTCGTTCGTCGGTGGAGTTTTCCCGCAGAGTTGGAAGGAGTCAATTGTTGTCCCAGTTCCAAAAGTAAGAAACTCAACTAAAGCTGAAGACCTAAGGAAGGAAGGTGGAAAACTTTTGGAGAAGGTAGTTTGTCAACAATTTGAAAATTATTTAGAAAGAAATGACATCTTAGTGCCAGATCAATTTGGATTTAGAAAGGGTTTCTCGCGTGAAACTGCTATGGATTGGATTATCTTCGAATGGAGAAAATTGATTGATGTTGGGGACATTACCATAGCGATTTTTCTAGATTTCAAACGTGCTTTTGAGACCATAGACCGGGAAATCTTATTGAGTAAACTGTTTCAGTATGCTGTTAGGAACAAAGAGCATAACTGGTTTAAAACATACCTGTCAGGCAGAACACAACGAACGAAAATAAATGAAGTTAGCTCAAAATCAAGATCTGTTAATCTGGGTGTTCTACAGGGATCCGTCCTAGGAGTTTTACTTTTTTTGATATATATCAATGATACTGTTACAGTGCTAGAATCTTGTAAAATTGCCTTGTTTGCTGAAGATTGTCTGTTATATATATCAGGGGAAAATTTTGATGAACTGATTGGTAAGGTTAATGCAGATCCTAATCGTATATACAGTTGGCTAAATATGAACAAGCTTAAAATAAATGTGGCAAAGACTAAAGCGATGGTCATGAATTACAGATGGCGTACATAAAATTGAACAATGGTGTCATAAAATTGAACAATGAACCTATGGATGTAGTAGGTGATATGACATATCTGGGTATGACCATTGACAAGAAGCTGAAATTTGTTGGGCACATTGATAAGGTTTGTGAAAAAATTTCAAAAAGAATTGGTTTTTTAAGTAGATTGCGCAACAGTATTTCGAAGTCGATAGCGATCATGTTGTATAATGCTAAGGTACTACCTCATTTTGATTACTGTTCAATAATTGATTTTTTCGCTGCAGCTGAAGCAAAATCAAGAATGCAAATCTTACAGAATAGGGCAATGAGAATGATACTAAAATATAACGGATTCACTACCATAAAAGACATGCTTGATTCATTAGAATGAATGAGTGTGAACCAAAAAATTATTTTCCAAGTTTTGATTTTTGTATTTAAACTAAAAAATATCAAACTACCAGATTACCTGTCAAGAAACTTACATAATATTAGCGAGTCCCAACCATATAACTTACGTCATGGAAATAATTTTAGGCTCAGATGGAATAAAGATAAAGATGGAATAACTGCAACACAAAATGCGCTAATGTATAAAGGGTTACAAATGTTCAACATGTTACGCATATCAAATCTACAACAAGTGCTGCCTCGCTAAAGAGAAAGCTTGGAAATTATGTAAAAGAAAAGTACGCATAATTATTTTTTTGTTTTGTTGTGTTTAAATTTTTTAATTTTTGAATTTTTTAAATATTCTTTTTTTTTTCTTTTTTAATTTTTTAATTTTTTCTTTTCACTAGAAAAGTATCAATTCCGTTATTTATTAATTTTTTTTTTTCCAAAGGGAGGTGGGAATCTTCCAAAGACACCAAGAATTACCCCTTGGTAGTGTCAGATTCTTACTGAAAAAACCCACCTCCCCCTTTAGCCAATATAGTGGGATGAAACCCTTACCTGCGAACGCAGTATATTGACTACGGAGTAGGGATGTTGGGGACAGGCAAGGATAGGAAAAATGGATACGGAAACATTGAATTAGAAGTGGGACTGTAAGGAAACAATGAATCCGCTATTATTATTTTGCTAACAGTGACTAAAGCCGTCACAACAGTTACAACATGTAGTAGTAGTATATATATTACTCACATATATATTACTGTCACTGTAGCGGCTGTTATTATTGGTATTAATATTCTATTAATATTATTATTATTTTACTACAGAGTCAGCGCCATCAGTGGATTACAACGTGCAGCAGTATATAACACCTTACTTGCATGATATAACCAAAGATAGCCCTACTGTAGTAGCTATTATTATTATTATTATTATTATTATTATAATTATAATTATTGTTATATTATTATTGTACTATTTATTATACTATTTAATTATTGTACTATTATTATTATTATTATTAATTATTATTATAATTATTATTACTATTGTTATTACTATTATTATTATTTTACCACAGAGTTATTATTTTACCACATTATAATTATTGTTATTATTATTACTATTATTATTATTATTAATATTATTATTGTTATTATTACTAATATTAATTATACGATATTCATTATTAAGATATAAAAGTACTACATATTTTTATTTATGACCTGACCGGAGTCATAATTAATATTAGTAATAATAACAATAATAATATTAATTCATGTCTTCATTTTCAAAAATACTTTTATCATATTTAATGTATTTAATAGTTTTAGATTTTTCTTCTTTTTTGTTTCCCAATATTTTTATCATAATTGTTTCATGATCGGAGATATTGTAATCTTTGTTTACCTTCGTTTCAATTTTTGAAAATCGATCAACTATAACATAGTCTATCAACGTTGAGCTCATATTCGTTACTCTCGATGGTTCTTTTATAATTTGGCTTACTCCGTAGTCTTGTAGAATTTGTTCAAAGCATCTTTTACTAGCTTTGTTTTTAATATAATCTATATTGAAATCCCCAATAATAAAATAATTTACAGAGAAATCAATATTATTATCCAGATACTTTTTTAATTCATCTATGAAATCCAAGTAATTAAGTTCACTTGATATATATACTGCAATGATATTGTACAGTGATTTACTAAATTTGATTTTTATATTTAAAATCGAAAGTTTCCTATCTAAACTAAACGTGTTTATCTCATATGCTTTATAATTATTACGTACATAAATCAAAAACCCCCCGTATGCCTTGAACTTGAAAAACATTGGAAACATTTATAGTTATTTAAATGATATTCAGATATATTGATTGGTTTTGTTATATGTGTTTCACTTAATATTATAAAATCAAATTTATTTGTATATATCATTTCTTCGAGTGCCGCAAAATTGGAAGTTAATCCCTGAATATTTAAACATATTCCTTTTAGATTTTCTTCGTTTTTTCCATCTAATTGCTACTTAAATAAACGTTTCCTTTCCACTTCAATTCTCCTGATTAACGAAAAACAACTTTTATCAAAAACGCTATGTTCTGTATTAAAATTCAAACTAAATTTTTCATTTGCTTCTAGTACAGTTTACACATTTATGCTTATCTTCTTTGCACTTATTAATTAAATTACTTTTTCCACATTTTAAGCATAATTTATCCTTATTTTTACACTTCTCAATTCCGTGACCAAACGACAAACATTTAAAACACCTTCAAATATCAAAACTTTCGTATACCTTATATCCATCCAATCTAATTTTAATTTTACCACTACTCATAATATTTTTAAAATCCTCAAAATCTACCTCAATTGTTGCATTAAATTCATTATATTTTTTTTGTTTTATATGAATTAATTAGCTTAATTAAATTTGGAGAGTTTAATTCATTTTGCGCTTTAATTTTATTCAAAATTTCTGCTTTATCATAATTTTCTGACATTCCCACTATTAATATTTTTGGTTTTTTTCTTTTGGTAATATAATTTCATAATTTTCACCTAATTTACTTGTTGCTTCAAGTTTTAAATTCTCTAGTGCTTCATTTGTATCACACCACACAGCTACTGTTCCATCCCTATTTTGTTTAATTCCACCTATTTTGAAGTTTCCTGGCTCAATATTCTTTTTGACATCTAACGTTGTTACATTTGACAATTGATTTTGTTTTAGTTTAATCAAAACTAATTGATTCTTTTTTAAAACTTCTGAGTAAGTATTTTTTGTCTTTTAATTATTTTTAATTGCATTCATTAATTAATTCATTATTTGGTTGCATTTTTTCAATATTTACAAGCTTTTTTATATCTTCACAAATTGTTACATTTTCAATTTCTTCACATATTCGATCACTATGTGATTTTAAATTTTTAATAGTATTACTTATTTTATTCATTTCTCGAACATTTTCATCATATTTTTTGTGTAGATTTTAAAGCACTTATTCTTTCTATATTTCTTAATTCAAGTGATTCTAATAAGTTTTTAATTTCAAATTCATTTTTATTCAAACACCTTTCAAATTCAATTTTATATTCTTTCAAATAGCTTTGAGTTTTATTCACATTTTCTCTCATGGAGTGTAATATTTCATCAATATTATGAAATATTACCATTAATCACATTCACGGCATTTTGATTAATCCCACTGCACTTTGTTGAGCCATGGAAAATTTAGCCACAGACTCCGGCACATCTTACACCAAATTCTCTTCCGATTTCATTTTTACAATGACTACATTCCGCCATTTTAAAGTCTTTTGGCAGCTTTGTCGCTAAATACGAAAACTTTTTGTTTTATTTATCAGATTTTTTATGTAAATTATATAATGAATTTTATACTGTATACGCAGTAAAAATAATATATACTCCTTCTATACCTACACAATAATTATTTTTTAAATTTTTTAATATTTTTAATATTAATTTTTTTTGTTTTAGGATAATAACACCGCTAACAAATCGAAACTTACACGTCAAAAAAGACTTTACTTTATTATTAATAAGTAGGAAAAGTATCATAAACTACAATGTCGGTTTTTGATATATTTAAAAATCTTAATTTTAAAATTTAATACATTTAATTTTATTGCTTGTCAACATTATTTTGGTCAAATGCTTAATGTTAATGCTTAAATTTTTGTTTACAATTTTGTACCTACATATTGTTTTTTTTTTTATATTAATACATTATGTAAGCATTTAATAAAAACATACATTTTTATTTATTTATATTTACTTTCGTTGTACACAAAAAAATAAAATGACCTTAAAAATTAAATTACATAATATTTAGTATTAAAATTATTAAATGGAATGCATTAAAAAAAATGTGTAACTGTATATTTTCTCTTCTATTGAATTTTTACAAATTTTTTCCATTAATGTCATATTAACTGAGTTTTCTTGGTTGTTGATAGCGGTTGTTTTAGTACATTTAATTTTAATGAATTTTTTACAGATAATTAATAGTGTGATAATGGTAAAAATAAGAAGAAAAAGAATATAGGTATTAGAGAAGTATGTAAGTGGGTTATTGTGGGTTGCATAATGCTAGGAGTTTTAATTGCTTGTAATTTTGTACTGAATTGGTTTAGTTTGAAAATTGGTTTAGTGGAATCGAAACTACGCTTTGTGTAAGCTCGAAAGATTCTTCATTTAAAATGAACTCATATGAAAAAATACTTGTATTGGTTATTCTTTTTATTACTTGGGACTGTAACCTGATAGTACTTATTTGTATAAGTTTTAAAATTTGGCTTTAAAGTAAAAATTCCACAATTAAATAATTTTTTAATACTTATTACGTTTTCACAAGCTATTTTTATATTTGTGGGCTTAGGTAATGTATTTAACCACGGATTGGGTTTAGAAAGGTTAAACAATAATTCTTGAATCTTCAGGTTTAGTGTAACCTTCCATTAATTTCGTAACACAATTTAGCTTCAAACTATTATAATAAACTAAATTTTGTTTACATATGAAATTGTCTTCATGGTATTTTATACATTGCTCTATGTCTGATTTACTAAAACCTATATATCGATTAATTCTTTGTTTATAGCTATATAATTTGTTTTCAGGTCAATGAAATTAAATGTGTTAGTTTTTGATTTGACAGGTAAACTGGTTAGTTTATGCAAGTTATATGTTTCTGCGACCAAAGGAATGAAATCATTAGATTGGTTTTAATATGGAGTGGTTTAACAGAAACTATATTATTTAGGAGTGGTAGATTTAACCTGTTTAAACGAAAATGTAATATTAAAGGGTCATTACTTTCTAGTTGAATATTTTTTAAAGCTTCTGAGAAAAATTCCGAATTGAAAAATTTATGGTGCATTTTATCTAACAGTGAGTCTTGTAAAGTATTTAAGAATTCTTCCTGTTGCGATATAAGCTTATTGGCAGAGACTGATACAATGTTAGCAGTCTCATCAAACAAGTGCAGGGTATTTTGAAAACCCTTGTAAAAATTTAATTTTTCAGTAAGTTCGTTTAGTTTGTCATTAATTACAGAGAAATTTTATTTAATTTTAGTTGAGTTTCGTTGAAAGTTTCAATTAGACTATTGATAACCGATTTATGCATTTCAGAAATGTGTAATAAATTTTTGGAGTTATTTTCAATATTCTGAAGTGCCAAAACAATACATTTAGCATCCTCAGAACTCATAACGCCAAATAAGATTTTTTGAACTTCGCCTAAACAGTTAGTTACAAAGATTTTTTAGCGTGTTAATATTAGATTCTATAGTTAATGTGTCTTGCTTGAAAAATGAGTGATTTAAGGAAAATAGAAATTTCCAATTAGAGAGATAATTGTATGTTCGCTGTTATATAGCGAAGGGAATAATAGTAAAATTATTACAATCAAAATTGTGCACCAAAGTATTTCCTGGAAAAAATAGCAGAAAACACAAAATTAATGTGTAATATAGGGTTTTAATAGATTGTTATGGACAAGTTTTTCTTTTCGCCTAATTTTTTTTTTATTATAAAGTTATTGGTAGTGAAGGTTCTGTTTTTTGAAAGTTCTGTCTTTTCAGCATATATTTTATTTAATTTTGTAGCTGATATGGCTGGTGGTAGTTTTCGTGGTTTGATTAATTTTTTGGAAAACTATTAAAATTTGGTTTCATATTAGAAGTTTAAGTGTTATTGGCATTTTCTCGCCTCTTGCGACAATCCCTAGTATGATAGGTTTGAGTTTTACAGAAACTACAATTTGATATTTTATATAATTTATTATTATTATTGTACTGACTATTCCTTTTATTAGCAGTAGCCTTACTTAACTTTTTTTACGCATTGTATGCGCGCCCAGATATTTGTGAAGTAATTACGTCTAAAAAGTTGGGTTCGCAGTCGTCAGATTCTGTTCTTTTGTGTTGTTTTCTGCGAGTTGAATAAATCTATGCAATTCTGTAGGATTTCCATTAAATTCGGGATCATCTTATTGGGTTAATACAAATCGAATTTAGCCATTATAGATACGTTTGTTCCTAGCGTTTGATTTTCAATTTTGTCTGTATTATTATTTTCAGGTTTCGGTCCTGTTTGATTACTTTCTGAAATCTTGGGTCTCTTAAGAGAATGAGCAGGTGGTATTTGAGTTTTGATTTTATTGGTTGAATTTGTTCTGGGGATTTATCATGTTCTTAAACTAATGTTACGGTTAAGACAACTCAAACAAAAGTGATTTTATTGAGAAAATACTACACTAGTGATTTTATAGAGAAAAATATAAATAATAAATAAATACTAGATATGTATACGTATATTTATTAGAAAAACAAAATATTACATATATTTTTTTTTATGCAAGTGCAGTCAGTTCAGTAGCAGTAAAAAGAAAAAAAATAGTTCATATATTTTTTTTTTAATGCATTTCTCTGCCACATAAATGTGGACAGGAAATTACACAGCCTTTTCGGTTCAGGCGTGGCTGTACATGTCGTAAGGGGGAATAACTCTTAAAATATGTGTGGGATTCGAGCCCACACTCCCTCGGTGTTTACAGCGTATTTTATACGCTTTTACCCACTATAATTCATATTTATATACAGGTATATATCTTCTCGAGATGTTTGGAGAAGGAATCAGAGCATAAAAAAAAAAACATATATGTATATTTTCAAAGTTAAAAATTCTTCCCTTTTTTTATTGTTTAAATTTTTCCTGTTTTACTTTAATTGCTAGCCTTTTAAAAACCTTAGGGTTTTGTTTTTAAAAATTTAATTTTAACAATTTTAGGAGGAAATGCGTGGAGGAAATCATTTATATATTTAAAATTAAAAATTTATAATAAGATTTTAAGTGGAATTACAAAAAGTTTGTGATAGAAATTTTACTGTTGAATTTGTTGTTGCTTGTGATTTGCCTGGTGTAGTTTATTGTTGCTAGTTATTTTGCCTGTTGTAATTTAAGATATATAGTTTTTGTTTCTAGTTATTTGCCTGTTGTAATTTGTAGTTTTATTGCTACTAGTTGTTTTGCTGTTGTAACTTTTAATTTTTTTTTTCTTTCTTTTTTTTATTATTATTAATCACTTTTTTTTTGTTTTTTTTTTGTTTGAGTTTCTTCTAGAAATCTATTTTTATTTGTTTATACTGAAATTTGTTTATACTTTTTAACTATTTTTTTTTTAGTTTTAACCTTATTGAATTTTTATATATACATATATACACATAATATATCCTTTTTGTTAACTCTGGTGAATTTTAAGCAGTGGAGTCTTATGCAATATCTTATATATATATTTTTTTAATATAGATTGACTGGCAGATACTTTATCCAGTCAACCCCACACCTGACACCAAAAATTTTATGTTCTATGCAAATTATAATACGTTTTTTATTATGAACCTCAGTTTATTTTCTTACTTTTATATACATATTATGTAGTTAGTTTTATTTTATAAATTTAAAATAACTAGTTTTCTTTGATTTAACACTGGACTGCTTGATACTGAATGCAAACTATGACTGACTGATTGTGGTCACTTCCTATGTTTTTATATTCTTTTAAAACAAGGAAGAAGAACCATAAAAATACCAAATCAAGCGTTCCAAATTTTAGTGGCACGCTTAATTTAAAACCGATATGATTTATACTAATTTTATTTATTAAATATTTGTATATTCTTGGTTTAACAAGAATACACAAATGCATTCTTAAAAATTTAATGAAAAACTAGGAAGAGTGCAGTAGAGTAGACTGTGTCAACTCTGGGATACCCGTATGAACATAATATATCCTGTTTCTATAAAACTTGATCATCTTTTAAAAACATTCAGATGTTTTAGTACCGAACTACAGAGATATATTTATTAAATTGTGGAGTTGTATGACAGCTACCCGAATCTATTGGGCCTAGCTTCATTAAGTTCCAAGAAATGCAAAAAGCCTGAACCGGCTGCTTTAGACCAATCAAATTTTACAAAAGTTTTTGGCATGCAAATCGACACTTCTTAACTAAATTTCAGATAGCTAGACACTGAGTTATTCAGTGTCTTCAATAGACACTGAGTTATTTTCATTTAAAAAGAGAAGTTGTATGGCAACTATCCGAACCTGTCATATCATCATAACCAAATTTTACGGAAGTTGTTGCCATAAAACTCGATCATCATTTGCAAAATTTCAGATACCTAGATTGAATAGACACTGGGTTATTTCCATTTAAAGAAAGAAGTTGTATGGCAGCTACTCGAACCCCGCAGCGGCCGAAAATGCTGGAGTTAAATAGCAAAACTAACAATTTTGCAAAAGTGACGTAAAAAAAATGTCACCCTCCTAGCTCCTTTATTTTTTGAGTTATCGTGCGGACGGACACTGAGTTATTTTCATTTAAAAAGAGAAGTTGTATGGCAGCTATCCGAACCCGTCCCACCACCACAACCAAGTTTTACAGAATTTGTTGCCATAAAACTTGATCTTCATTCGCAAAATTTCAGATACCTAGATTGAATAGACACTGGGTTATTTCCATTTAAAGAAAGAAGTTGTATGGCAGCTACTCGAACCCGGCGGCCGAAAATGCTGGAGTTAAATAGCAAAACTAACAATTGTGCAAGAGTGACGTTAAAAAAAATGTCAGCCTCCTAGCTCCTTTATTTTTTGAGTTATCGTGCGGACGAACACTGAGTTATTTTCATTTAAAACGAGATGTTGTATGGCAGCTACCCGAACCCGTCGCACCACCACAACCAAATTTGGCAGAAGTTGTTGCCATAAAACTTGATCAACATTCGCAAAATTTCAGATACCTAGATTGAATAGACAATGGGTTATTTACATTTAAAGAAAGAAGTTGTATGGCAGCTACTCGAACCCGGTGGCCGAAAATGCTGGAGTTAAATAGCAAAACTAACAATTTTGCAAGAGTGACTTAAAAAAAATGTCAGCCTCCTAGCTCCTTTATTTTTTGAGTTATCGTGCGGACGGACACTGAGTTATTTTCATTTAAAAAGAGAAGTTGTATGGCAGCTATCCGAATCCGTCGCACCACCACAACAAAATTTTGTAGAAGTTGTTGCCATAAAACTTGATCATCATTCGCAAAATTTCAGATACCTAGATTGAATAGACAATGGGTTATTTACATTTAAAGAAAGAAGTTGTATGGCAGCTACTCGACCCCGGCGGCCGAAAATGCTGGAGTTAAATAGCAAAACTAACAATTTTGCAAGAGTGACGTAAAAAAAATGTCAGCCTCCTAGCTCCTTTATTTTTTGAGTTATCGTGCGGACGGACACTAAGTTATTTTCATTTAAAAAGAGAAGTTGTATGGCAGCTACCCGAACCCGTCGCACCACCACAACCAAGTTTTACAGAATTTGTTGCCATAAAACTTGATCATTATTCGCAAAATTTCAGATACCTAGATTGAATAGACACTGGGTTATTTCCATTTAAAGAAAGAAGTTGTACGGCAGCTACTCGAACCCGGCGGCCGAGAATGCTGGAGTTAAATAGCAAAACTAACAATTTTGCAAAAGTGACGTAAAAAAAAATCAGCCTCCTAGCTCCTTTATTTTTTGAGTTATCGTGCGGACGGACACTGAATTATTTTCATTTAAAAAGAGAAGTTGTATGGCAGCTACCCGAACCCGTCGCACCACCACAACCAAATTTTGCAGAAGTTGTTGCCATAAAATTTGATCATCATTCGCAAAATTTCAGATACCTAGATTGAATAGACACTGGGTTATTTCCATTTAAAGAAAGAAGTTGTATGGCAGCTACTCGAACCCGGAGGCCGAAAATGGTGGAGTTAAATAGCAAAACTAACAATTTTGCAAGAGTGACGTAAAAAAAATGTCAGCCTCCTAGCTCCTTTATTTTTTGAGTTATCGTGCGGACGGACACTGAGTTATTTTCATTTAAAAAGAGAAGTTGTATGGCAGCTACCCGAACCCGTCGCACCACCACAACCAAGTTTTACAGAATTTGTTGCCATAAAACTTGATCATTATTCGCAAAATTTCAGATACCTAGATTGAATAGACACTGGGTTATTTCCATTTAAAGAAAGAAGTTGTACGGCAGCTACTCGAACCCGGCGGCCGAGAATGCTGGAGTTAAATAGCAAAACTAACAATTTTGCAAAAGTGACGTAAAAAAAATGTCAGCCTCCTAGCTTCTTTATTTTTTGAGTTATCGTGCGGACGAACACTGAGTTATTTTCATTTAAAAAGAGAAGTTGTATGGCAGCTACCCGAACCCGTCGCACCACCACAACTAAATTTTGCAGAAGTTGTTGCCATAAAACTTGATCTTCATTCGCAAAATTTCAGATACCTAGATTGAATAAACACTGGGTTATTTCCATTTAAAGAAAGAAGTTGTATGGCAGCTACACGAACCCGGCGGCTGAAAATGCTGGGGTTAAATAGCAAAACTAACAATTTTGCAAGAGTGACGTAAAAAAAATGTCAGCCTCCTAGCTCCTTTATTTTTTGAGTTATCGTGCGGACGAACACTGAGTTATTTTCATTTAAAAAGAGAAGTTGTATGGCAGCTACCCGAACCCGTCGCACCACCACAACCAAATTTTGCAGCAGTTGTTGCCATAAAACTTGATCATCATTCGCAAAATTTCAGATACCTAGATTGAATAGACACTGGGTTATTTCCATTTAAAGAAAGAAGTTGTATGGCAGCTACTCGAACCCGGTGGCCGAAAATGCTGGAGTTAAATAGCAAAACTAACAATTTTGCAGGAGTGACGTAAAAAAAATGTCAGCCTCCTACCTCCTTTATTTTTTGAGTTATCGTGCGGACGAACACTGAGTTATTTTCATTTAAAAAGAGAAGTTGTATGGCAGTTATCCGAATCCGTCGCACCACCACAACAAACTTTTGTAGAAGTTGTTGCCATAAAACTTGATCATCATTCGCAAAATTTCAGATACCTAGATTGAATAGACAATGGGTTATTTACATTTAAAGAAAGAAGTTGTATGGCAGCTACTCGAACCCGGCGGCCGAAAATGCTGGAGTTAAATAGCAAAACTAACAATTTTGCAAGAGTGACGTAAAAAAAATGTCAGCCTCCTAGCTCCTTTATTTTTTGAGTTATCGTGCGGACGGACACTGAGTTATTTTCATTTAAAAAGAGAAGTTGTATGGCAGCTACCCGAACCCGTCGCACCACCACAACCAAGTTTTACAGAATTTGTTGCCATAAAACTTGATCATTATTCGCAAAATTTCAGATACCTAGATTGAATAGACACTGGGTTATTTCCATTTAAAGAAAGAAGTTGTACGGCAGCTACTCGAACCCGACGGCCGAGAATGCTGGAGTTAAATAGCAAAACTAACAATTTTACAAAAGTGACGTAAAAAAAAAGTCAGCCTCCTAGCTCCTTTATTTTTTGAGTTATCGTGCGGATGGACACTGAATTATTTTCATTTAAAAAGAGAAGTTGTATGGCAGCTACCCGAACCCGTCGCACCACCACAACCAAATTTTGCAGAAGTTGTTGCCATAAAATTTGATCATCATTCGCAAAATTTCAGATACCTAGATTGAATAGACACTGGGTTATTTCCATTTAAAGAAAGAAGTTGTATGGCAGCTACTCGAACCCGTCGGCCGAAAATGCTGGAGTTAAATAGCAAAACTAACAATTTTGCAAGCGTGACGTAAAAAAAATGTCAGCCTCCTAGCTCCTTTATTTTTTGAGTTATCGTGCGGACGAACACTGAGTTATTTTCATTTAAATAGAGAAGTTGTATGGCAGCTATCCGAATCCGTCGCACCACCACAACAAAATTTTGTAGAAGTTGTTGCCATAAAACTTGATCATCATTCGCAAAATTTCAGATACCTAGATTGAATAGACAATGGGTTATTTACATTTAAAGAAAGAAGTTGTATGGCAGCTACTCGAACCCGGCGGCCGAAAATGCTGGAGTTAAATAGCAAAACTAACAATTTTGCAAGAGTGACGTAAAAAAAATGTCAGCCTCCTAGCTCCTTTATTTTTTGAGTTATCGTGCGGACGGACACTAAGTTATTTTCATTTAAAAAGAGAAGTTGTATGGCAGCTACCCGAACCCGTCGCACCACCACAACCAAGTTTTGCAGAATTTGTTGCCATAAAACTTGATCATTATTCGCAAAATTTCAGATACCTAGATTGAATAGACACTGGGTTATTTCCATTTAAAGAAAGAAGTTGTATGGCAGCTACTCGAACCCGGCGGCCGAAAATGCTGGAGTTAAATAGCAAAACTAACAATTTTGTAAAAGTGACGTAAAAAAAATTTCAGCCTCCTAGCTCCTTTATTTTTTGAGTTATCGTGCGGACGGACACTGAGTTATTTTCATTTAAAAAGAGAAGTTGTATGGCAGCTACCCGAACCCTTCGCACCAACCCAACCAAATTTTACAGAATTGTTGCCATAAAACTTGGTCATCATTCGCAAAATTTCAGATGGGGACAAAAATGGGGACGGACACTGAGTTATTTTCATTTAAAAAGAGAAGTTGTATGGCAGCTACCCTGTTGCACCAGCACAATCAAATTTTGCAAAAGTTGTTGCCATAAAACTCGATCATCATTTGCAAGATTTCAGACGCCTAGCTTCATTAGGTTCCAAGAGGTGGAGAACCTGAACCGGCTGCTCTAGACCAACCAAATTTTACAAAAGTTGTTGGCATGTAACTCAACACCTCTTTACTAAATTTCAGTTTCCTAGCTTCAATAAACACTGAGTTATTTTCATTTAAACGGAGAAGTTGTATGGCAGCTACTCGAATCCGCCGCACCACCACAACCAAATTTTACAGAAGTTGTTGCCATAAAACTTGATCATCATTTGCAATATTTCAGAAACCTAGCTAGAATAGATACTGAGTTATTTCTATATAAAGATAGAAGTTGTATGGCAGCTACTCGAACCCGCCGACCGAAAATGTTGGATTTAAATAGCAAAACTAACAATTTTACAAAAGTGACGTAAAAAAAATTTGTGACGAACGGACGGACGGAGGGACGTACATGGCTTAATCGACTCAGAATTCGATTCTGAGCTGATCCATACCTTTGACACTATACCTAGCTGTTAACAATTAACATACATACATACATACATATCTATCAATGCATCTCAAACAAATGTTCTTATAATTTTAAAATGTAATTTTATAGATCTCATAAAGAATAACTCTACACAACACATACATAATATTTGAAGACCAACAAAATTTTATTATAACAATATTGCTTAAGTGTCATGTAAATTGAGCGGAGCGTTGTTTATAAAATATTTTAAAATTTTATATGAATATTTGTTTTGTAACTGATGTATGGATATACATTATGTATACAGATATTCCTCTCGTAACACTTTTAAATTTTACTTTTAGAATATAAAATATAGAATACAGATAATCCTCTCGTAACACTTTTAGAAATTATTAAAAAAAATTAGAAAATTTTGTTCGATATTGGTATTACAATACGGGCAATTACCTTGTGACCAAGCTTTAGCCCTTTTTCTTTGCTAAAAATATAACACTTGATAAACTATGTTTTAATTATAAAAATTAAACATTTTTTGCATATTCGATTTTCCTATCTAATTAAATCTGTTCCATTAGAGAAATACATTAAAGAATTCCGATTTAAAAACCTCAGATGATATTATAAGCATTAAAGTTGTCGAAGAATTATGGGAAGTTCAAATAAATTGAAAAACTAAGATTACCAAATTAACTAGACAACATATTAATCCGAATACTTTTGAAAAAATTAGAGTTAAATTAGCAACACAAATATGAATTTAGTAGAACAGTGAGTGCCGTTATTAGAACAATAATTGAAACGTCTGGCTTTAAAAGTGTTACTAAAGAAGTAGCAAAATTTTTTTTACTAGTTTATCAAACTTTTTGATTGTCAGCGGATCATTATATTCTGATAATAAATATCGATTTGCTATTAAACTAAATCACTTGTCGTTTGGTTTTTTAAAATATTGTAAGAATTACTTAGAAAAAGTTTTCATTTATTAAAAAGAAAAAACTATATTTTTTATAGGGAATGAAAATAAATTTAAATTTATATTAATATTAATATACACATTTTTTCACATTTTATACTTTTGCAATAATAATCCTTGTACCTATGGTTGGGTTATGAAATAACTAAAATTGATAAAAAATCGAGGTAGAGTCGAAGTTTTTTCTTTTTTTAAGAAGTCGAAAAAGTCATATGAAGAAATATATACAGATGTACATACATCGTTTGACATACAAAAAAAAAAAAGAAAAACTAAAATACGATCAAGTTGATTTTACGAAATTAAAAAAACTGTTACTTTAATACAATATGTTCAAATATAATTTTAAAACATACATATGTATTTTGATTAGGTAAATATTATAAAAATCACAAGAATCTTATTTTTAAGGTTTCAAAAATTTTAATTAAATTTAAAATAAATATAAAATAAATTTAAATTAAGGTAATACCATAATTATCTTTAAATTTAAGGTCTTTACCTTAATTAAAGGTAATAAATTAAACTTTAATTAAGGTAAAGACCTTTTTTACCGACCGCATACATTAATGTATAAGGTAGGTATTGTTTTCATACTAAAAATTTGTACCCGAGATTTTCGCAAAAATGCACTACTCCGGTGTGGAGAAGGCTGTAAAAAAATTTTCAGCATGATGTCCGTCTGTGTGTGTGTGTGTGTGTGTGTGTGGGTGCGTGTGTGGGTATGTCTGTGGGCACGTGTACAGCTTAAACGACTGAGCGGAATTTTTTGAAATTTCATATTTAAGGTTTTGACGTAAATATCTCGGATTGATAAGCTTTTGGAGCAAATCGGATAACCACAAGTGGTAGTTTACTAGTGTACTTTTTAAGTTTTTTACGAATATTTCGTAACAGAAAAACTTTGTTAGAAAAATTATTAAGAAAAAGTTGTTACACAAGTAAAGAGGAACAATTTTGCCATAGAACATTTTTTGATCCGACTAACTTTAACTTTTATTTAATTTTTTTCCAAATTTCATACGTAACACTCCATATGAATTTATATGAACAATTTTTTTTTGTTTTTTTTTATATCTCTAAAAATTTTTATACATACATATGTATGTACTTATATCTATGCCAATGCATATTATTCATTTGTTGATGACATAAAATTAAAATGGTAAAATTTTTGTTAGCAGATTTAATATTAATCTTATGTTTGTTTTGTATTTGTTTACAGTTTTTATTATTTTTTACTTTTAATATTATTTTTTGAATGAAAAAAAAAAATCATGTATCTACATTACAATAATAATAATAATAAACGGATGTATGAATGAATGTACATATATTTTTACGATTTCATTGCATATAATTATTTTTATTGAATAAAACAAAATGTTGTTAAATTATTAGAAGTTATTTTGCTTTGATATAAATTATTATGTAAAAAATCTATAAATTTTGGCATTGTGCTTTTTGTGTAGTGGCGGTCGGTCCTGTGGTGGAGACAGCTGATTTTTTTATTTTAAATTATGTAGCTAGACATAATGCATGTAAGTTATTTTGGTTACTTAATTTTTAAATTGAGTAAGACCGATATAGGTTTTAAAAAAAACCAGAAAAAACATTAAATTTACTAATGTCATAAAATATTTTTAAAAACCTAATATGTATAAACATTTTAATATTTTTTCTAAATCACTTTTCTCATACAAAATAAATAACGTTCAAACAAGCCGCCGACACAAATTTTTTTCCGTTTTTGTTTCTCTTTGATTATTTTTGTTTGAATATTTAAAAAAGAATGTCATGCGTATTTACATAAAATTTTTCTGACCCTAGTAAAATTTTTTATTTGTTTATTTTCTATGTATTAGTAAGGGAGGAACGGTCAACCTCTATTTTTTGGATGAAAACATGGATTTTTTTCGCGACTGAAAATCCTCTCCACAAAAATTAATTTGTAGGTAAGAGTGTATGAAACGTATGCTAACCTATTAAGAATGTTCAAAAATATGAATAAAAAGAAAACAAACAGCAAATCAAAAATATGAAACTGATTAAACTAAAGATATATTCTTTACTCTTGATATGCATTAATGTTTATTTTTTTTTTTGTTATTTTTTTTTTTGTTTTTGTATGGAATGATAGGTTAAATGGTATCTATTTTAAAAATAAAAGATATTTATTTTTATGTTTAAATTCTTCTATAATTATATTTTTATTTAAATCTAAGTTGAAACATTTTTTTTACGATGATCAGATGTTAAAATTGCAGATAGTATAATAAGCAGATAATAGTGAGACCAACTTTTTTTATACGTCTTTGAAATCTACTTCTATCACGTGCGTATTCTTGCCAATAACCTTTCCGTGCTGATCTGTAAGCATACTCCCATACATGCATAAAGTGAATTTCTTGTTTAATGTTGAAGTGAACTTTTTTAGTTTTGTTATTTAAATATCGTTCAAGTATGAAAATTGAAAATCTTAATCTAACATGTTTTCCTTTAAAAGATACATATATCAATATAGCAATTTTTAGCAGCACATCTGAAATTGTTGTTTGATAAGTGTATAGGACAATTTGATTTAAAGTTATCAACCTTTTGCAATGACGGCAAGTTTCGGCGTTTCATATCCTGACTAAGTTCTTCTCCGGGGTACGGTGCTTTGAAGTGATACACAGTTGGAATTAAACTTCCTTTCTCAAGTATGGCTAGCTCGTTTAGGAAATATTGCTTTTCATTTCCTTGTAAAAATTGTAGGTCAACTATGAGAACTTGTTTAACCATGTCAAAGGTTTATGGAAGAATGTTCCATAAAATAACTAAATTTGCGTTTATATTCACTTCGGGAAAAGAGCTTTTCATATAAATATAGGTTGGCAGAGTTAGTTTTCAACTAATACAACTATGCTATTTCAACCATTTACTATGATGGTGGCGGGTCTATCATGCTGTGGTAAAACCACTTTTATTCATAATTTAATAAAATATGAAAAACAAAATATACCACCACATATTAATCAAATAATTTGGTGTAATCCAGACAAAAAGGCCGTTTCAAAATATATCAAAGATGTAGAATATAGTAACACTATTCCAGATTTTAATGATAATCAAAAACCTTTGTTGATTATTATCGATGATATGAGGTTAAATTCTCATGATAAGTATGTATGTGATTTATTTACTAGAGGATCACATCATAGAAATTTATCTGTAATATTTGTAACACAAAATGTTTTTCACCAGCGTAAATTTTCAAAAGATATTTCACTTAACTGTAAATATTTAGTACTTTTCAAAAATCGAAGACATAAATCGCAGATATTACCTTTAGCTCGCCAAATATATCCCAGTCAAATCAAAGCATTTGAAAAGGTATATAATGATGCGACGTCAGTCCTATATGGCTATATTTTAATAGATCTTACTCAAGACACTAATGATATATTTCGATTAAGAAGTGATATATTTGGAAAAGGTTTGTGTTATTGTGCGAGAGATCAATTAGAACAATTTGGGGAGGAATATGAAACGTTTGAAGACCAATCGACATATATTGCACCTATTAAAAACCTCTAAACCAAAATTCCAAGAAGTAATTATAAAACACTGTGACCCTGAAGTAATAAAAATATTTTGCGAAATCTCTTTGAATATTTTAAAAGGTAATTGTAATCTGAGTAAAAAAGCAACAACCCAATTACGAAAGTATAAAAAAAAATTAAGATCACTTATTTGCCGGAAAAAATCTATAAATAGCAAAAGAAAAATCATTATTCAACCAGGTGGATTTTTACCTACACTTTTTGGTGCAGTACTATCAGGGATAATCAGAAATTTTATAAAATGAATAATACAACATTTAAAAAAATGATAATTTTAAAACCTGAGATTTATCAGAAAATGAAGCAAAATGTGGACGTTGAACTTAATGAATGTGAAAAAAATATTGTTAAATAAACATCTCATCTCAAATAAACATAATTGAACCGCAAAAAATAGGTGATAAAGATGTAAGGTGTTTAAGATCTGTTAATATACAAAATGCTTTCACTGATACTGTAAAAGAATTCAGTAACATTCAATATTTCAATGTGGAGAAATCATTTAATAACATTTCATTACTTTTATATAATAAATATGGATAAAAATAAACTTTTCCAATAGTTCAATTCCAACAAAAATTGTATTACATTTTAAAAAAGTATAAATAAAAGTGATTTTACAAAACTAAATATATACAGGGTGTCCGGCACTCAAGTACGCGCACTGCACTCAGTGATTGGGGGCATTAAAACAAAAAAAAAAATTGTACTGGAGGGGGGGGGTCTATTGTGGACCCTTTTCGAGATATGAGGGATTAAAGATTTTTTAGAGACTTTTCATAATAAAATCTATAACTTTTGAACGGCTTACTGTAGAGAGATAAAAAAAATAAATTTTGTAGAGTAAATTGTCAGCTGTAATTGTTGTATACTGATGATTCACATATACCCAACAGTTACAAAGTTATGAAGGTTCAAAATGATTTAAAATGAAAAAATTGTGTTTCAAACTCAATTTTCTTTTGAAACACCCGGTATTTGGGGTACTTTTTATAGCATATTTCGAGACAGCTTTTCAAGCCCTATAATTAGTACCCAATAACTTTTTTTCTATCTCTAACCATTTTTGAGATATGAATAATAGAAAAGTGTGATATTTTCAATCTCTGTGTTATTTTCAATCACAATAGAAAAGTGTGATATTTTCAAAGGTGTGTTAACTCATGTTCTGTGTTAAAACACACTTTTCCATTCTTTATATCTCAAAAATGGTTAGAGATAGAGAAAAAGTTATTGGGTACTAATTATAGGGCTTGAAAAGCTGTCTCGAAATATACTATAAAAAGTACTCCAAATACCGGGTGTTTCAAAAGAAAATTGAGTTTGAAACATAATTTTTTCATTTTAAATCATTTTGAACCTTCATACCTTTGTAACTGTTGGGTATATGTGGATCATCAGTATACAACAATTACAGCTGACAATTTACTCTACAAAATGTATTTTTTTTTATCTCTCTACAGTAAGCCGTTCAAAAGTTATAGATTTTTTTATGAAAAGTCTCTAAAAAATCTTTAATCCCTCATACTCGAAAAGGGTCCACAATAGACCCCCCCTCCAGTACAATTTTTTGTTTGTTTTAATGCCCACAATCACTGAGTGCAGTGCGCGTACTTGAGTCCCGGACACCCTGTATATATATTATTTTATTTTATTCATTATTGAGAGAGTATACTATAAGTATTATTTAATTCAATCTGGTAGAGGACTTGATGATATCGGTAATTTATTACATTCAACTGTATCTTTTCAAAGAGGTCGTGGATTGGGACGCTTTTTTGGGGAACTTTTTAGATATTTGAAATCATTATTTACTTCAGGCGCTGATATTTTATCTGATATTGAATCATTATTAAATTATGGTATAGATGCTGCTGCAACTCATTTAGAATGTGCAGGATGGATTTTAGGTGAAGCAAATATAGCTAAATCTGATAATAATGGATCAAAATAGCGCAAAAAATTGTATCATAATAGCAGTGTAGTGAAACTTATGGGTAAACTACACGTAGATATGTTTAATCAACCTATTCTACTTATAAATAATGTTGACATTCGTACAGTTTCAACACTTGAAAAACCAGATTTTCATCTTTTTACAGATGAAGTATGTCAAGGTTTACCAAACCAGGGTACAGTTAGAATTGAGGCAAGACTATCAAAACCACTTACATCTGCACTAACTGCTATTGTTTATGGAGAATTAAATGCAAGCATACAAATTGATAAAAATCGAAATGTATTTACAAATCTATAAATAGAATACTGAAACGTATATTTGAATATTCGGCAAGGTGTCATCGTCCTGTGCACTTGTGGATGTAAAGTTTTATTATGATGATAAAAATACTTTATTTGTAAAATATATTTGTTTAGTTGGAATTAAAGAACCTTGTAAAAAATTAGTAAAAAAGTTTACTTACAAATTTCCAACCAAAGAAATTATAAATGAAAATTTCGAAAATTCCTTTTTCGGAACTGTACATAATGATAAAATTAATAAAGAATTAAGACAGGTACTAGAAAAATTTGATGTTATTATAACAAATGAAAAAATAAACAAGTAAATGTAACAGTAAGTCGATGCAACCGACTTATTAATACCCTACACCTGAATAATTCGAATTAAATTAAAAATCCATAAATTTTTTTGGCAGCTGCTTGAACTTCTTCCCTTTTCTGTCTTATTCAACTCGAATTTCAGGAACGTAAAAGAGGTATCCTCTTGGGATATGCTTGACACCTTTGTAAAAAATTTTAAGTTTCCATCTTTATTAATTTTGAAGACTGTTAGTCCTTGGGAGGTATGTGTTAGGTACCCGAAATGTCACTCCAATTCATCGAATCCATCTCAGGAACATAAAGAAAACATGCCAGAAGACCATTGTACTAAATTTGAAGGTTCTACTTTTGTTGCTTTTGCAGATATGCTCGTTGCTCTTTTGCTCGTCCGGAAGTTTCCAAAATACGAACCCATGGTTCAAATTCTTTCAAATGTCAGTTTCCAATTTTACAGAAAAGGAAACATAACAGAACAGCTTTGTACTAAAAATAAAAGTTCTATCTTTGTTGGTTGTGGAGATATACTCGTTTTCTCTGGGGCTCGTCCGGAAGCTTTCAAGATTTGAACCCATGGACCAAATCCTCGCAAATTTCAGAAACATAAATCAAACATGAAGGAACACCATTCTGCCTAATTTAAAGGTTATATCTTTGTTGCTTTTGGAGATATCATTTGCTCTGAGGCTCGTTCGGAAGCTTCCAAAATCCGAACCCAAGGACCAAATCCTCTCAAATTTCAGAGACCTAAATCAAATATGAAAGAACACAATTTTGCCAAATTTAAAGGTTCTATCTTTGTTGGTTTTGGAGATAATCTCGTTTGCTCTGGGGCTCGTTGGGAAACTTCCAAAATACGAATTTATAGTTCAAATTCTTTCAAGTGTCAGTTTCCAATTTTATAGAAAAGGAAACATGACAGCACACTCTTGTACTAAAAATAAAGGTTCTATCTTTGTTGGTTATGGAGATATACTCGTTTGCTCTGGGGCTCGTTCGGAAGCTTCCAATATCAAACCCATGGACCAAATCCTCTTAAATTTCAGAGACATAAATCGAACGGGAAGGAACATCATTTTACAAAATTTAAAGGTTCTATCTTTGTTGATTTTGGAGATAATCTTGTCTGCTCTGGGGCTCGTTAGGAAGCTTCCAAAATCCGAACCCATGGACCAAATAATCTCAAATTTCAGAGACATAAATCAAACATGGAAGAACACCATTCTGCCAAAATTTAAAAGTTATATCTTTATTGTTTTTGGAGATAATCTCATTTGCTCCGGGGCTCGTTCGGAAGCTTCCAAAATCCAAACCCATGGACAATATCCTCTTAAATTTCAGAGACATAAATCAATCGGGAAGGAACATCATTGTAAAAATTTAAAGGTTATATCTTAGTTGGTTTTGGAGATAATCTCATTTGCTCTGGCTCTCGTTCGGAAGCTTCCAAAATCCAAACCCATAGACCAAATCCTCTTAAATTTTAGAGCCATAAATCGAACAGGAAGGAACATCATTGTACAAAATTTAAAGGTTCTATCTTTGTTGGTTTTGGAAATAATCTCGTTTGTTCCGGAATCATTCGAAAGCTTCCAAAATCCGAACTCACGGACCGATTTTGTCCAGATTCGAACTTAGCCTTCCTTTCGTAATTAGTAACCTACTATATAAATTTCGTCTAGATAGCTTTATAACTTTTTGAGTTATCGTGCGAATGGAAGGACGGACGGACGGATGGACATCGTTAAATCGACTCAGGAGGTGATTCTGATTCAGAATATATATACATGTCCATATCTAACTCGCTTCCTTTTGGTGGTTACAAACACCATACCAAAGTTAATATACACCTTTATATACCCTTTATACCCTACACAAAGTTAAACACCTTTTTATACCCTACACTTTAGGTGTAGGGTATAAAATGGTGTTTTTAATGAGCTATATTAATGCAATAAGTAGAGTGTATGATTTGAGCCAGTTTGAGTCATGAACACTTTAGAAATAATGAGTGTTTTAAAATGTAACAAATTTACAAACAAAAATTTTAAGGGAGTTTTTGCTTTAGAGAAAATTCCAAAAATAATAGAAAAAGCAACTTTTTTAATAGTAAACACTGACAAGATAAAAGATCCGGGAACACATTGGTTTGCCCTTTGTATTCCAAAGCATGGTTGCACAGAATATTTTGATTCGTGTAGTGGAGTTCCAGATAAACCGGAAATTTGGAAATACTTGAAAAATCAGTGCATAGTTTTTAATAATAGGCAGATACACCGTATTCTTTCAGATGTATGTGGGCAATACTGTTGCGTTTTTGGCTGGTATAGATGTTTTGGTTTAAGTATGAAAACTTTTTTGAATGAATTTCACAAAGACAAGCATATAGAAAACGACAATCTGATTATTAATATGTGTTACAATTTATTTGGAAATTCAAATTTTTCACAATCTTAAGCAATATAATTAATATTTAAAAGCTTTAGTTAAAACGTAGTAATGGAAGATCAAGTTTCGAACACAAATTTGATATTGAGCTATACATATTTTCTCAACAGAAATCAGTCATTAAAAGTTCTTGTTGGTTTTGATACAGAATCTCTTCTACCAACTTGCATTTTTCACCATACTGGAAAAAAGCCAGCTATTTTAAAATATCATAATTGGTGTAAGTTCCATCAGCAATTTTATGAAAGGTACTCGAAACAATCAATAAAGCATACCAAAATTATGTTTACAATACGGGTTAAGAATTGTTATTGGCCGATATCTTAGTATTAACAAGGAGGAAGCTGACACATTTTACAACTTAATTGATTTTCTTCAAGCTGTAATGATACACAATAAAAGTGCTAAATCAAAAGTACGGGAATATGTTATTAAATATATAAAAACGTGTCAAGAAAAACATTTTATGAAATTGCACGAAGAAATATATATTCTAATACAGCGTTATAGAGTTCAATGCAATTATTCTAGATTGTTTTTTGAAATACCTGTACTACTAGAAAATAAAATTTGTAATATTTTAGTCAAGAACAACAATAAACGAAACATTTTAAAATTTATTTAATTTGTTTTTATTATGAAATACTTATAGATACATATACATTTATACAAATATTTTATATATTATTTTAGTCTATAAATTATTTATAAAAAATTCTGCAAAATAGTCAGGATCTCCTTCTTGGTTATTTATTTCTCAAATTTGTTGCTCATCTGTATCTTTATCTACGACTTGATGGTTGTATGAATTCTTCAGTTTCTATGAATACCCCCTCATCTACAGTACATGTAATACAATCAAGTTGGACCTCATTTTGTATGGTATATTGCAGTTTCCTCAGTAAATGGAAATGTTGTTGAATCAGCTGCCATTTTTGTAAAATATCTTACCAAAATTGTATTAAAAATGATTTGCCAGAAAAATTGAACCGCGTATACATAGATATACTGTAGAACCCAGTCAAAATTCAAAGTTTTCAGAGTATATAAATAATGAAATGTAAAATTGGATTTTTAAAACTAGTTTGGTGTTGTAAAAATCATGTCAAGATCTCAAATAGTAAAAGAAATACATAAACCAGCTAGAAAAACGTATCTTAGAAGGAAAGTCAAGCAGAAAGTAAATGATACCTGAAAAATTGCTCTAGTGGAAATGATTCCTTCTAAAAAATTCACAAAGGTTTTAAATATTTGTTAACCGTTATAGATATATTTTCTAAATATGCTTATGCTGAACCAATTAAAACTAAAACCGGTAATAATGTTTTAAAGATTAGGAGCTGCCAAGGGCCCGAAAGCGGGAAAGCGAAGAAGGGGTGTACCGACGGCTACCTCGACTAGCCATAACAAGCCAGCGAAGCAAGAGGAGGGGCAAGAGGGCACTTCGAAATTGTCCGGAACGAAGGTAGGGCCTGGAAGCTCAGATAAAGGTGACACATCCGCATAAAACTAGCGGAGGAATTCAAGGCAATATGAAAAGATCAAGGTCATAAGAGGAGGTCACCGCCGGGTAAGAAACCAACCCTCACCTACAGCCAAATGGCTATAGATAAGCGTTTGAAATTGACTGAGCTGTGGCCCGGGGCTAATCTACGCTGTGTAGAGAAGTCCGGGATACCACGACTTGAAAGAGTTCATGCCTGGTTGAGGAACGTTTATTTGTTTGTTTGCTTATTTGTTTGCTTGTTTGTTTGCTTGTTTGTTTGTTTATGATAAAAATACTTTATTTTTAAAATATATTTGTTAGTTGGAATTAAAGAACTTTGTAAAAAATTAGGAAGAGCATTTACTTACAAATTTCCAACCAAAGAAATTATAAATGAAAATTTTGGAAATTACTCTTTCGGAACTGTACATAATGATGAAATTAATAAAGAATTAAGACAGGTACTAGAAAAATTTGATGTTATTATAACAAATGAAAAAATAAAAAAGGTGTTTTTAATGAACTACATTAATACAATAAGTAGAGTGTATAATTTGAGTCAGTTTGAGTCATGAACACTTTAGAAATAATAAGTGTTTTAAAATGTAACAAATTTAGAAACAAATATTTTAAGGGAGTTTTTGCTTTAAATAAAATTCCAAAAATAATAGAAAAACCAACTTTTTTAATTGTAAACACTGACAAGATAAAAGATTCGGGAACACATTGATTTGCCCTTTGTATTCCAAAGCATGGTTGCACAGATTTTTTGATTCGTGTGGTGGAGTTCCAGATAAACCGGTAATTTGGAAATACTTGAAAAATCAGTGCATAGTTTTTAATAATAGACAGATACAGGGTAGTCTTTCAGATGTATGTGGGCAATACTGTTGCGTTTTTGGCTGGTGTAGATGTTTTGGTTTAAATATGAAAACTTTTTTTAATGAATTTTACAAAGCCAATCATACAGAAAACGACAATCTGATTATTAATATGTTTTACAATTTATTTGGAAATTCAAATTTTTCACAATCTTAAGCAATATAATTAATATTTAAAAGCTTTAGTTAAAATGTAGTAATGGAAGATCAAGTTTCGAACACAAATTTGATATTGAGCTATACATATTTTCTCAACAGAAATCAGTCATTAAAAGTTCTTGTTGGTTTTGATATAGAATCTCTTCTACCAACTTGCATTTTTCACCATACTGGAAAAAAGCCAGCTATTTTAAAATATCATAATTGGTGTAAGTTCCATCAGCAATTTTATGAAAGGTACTCGAAACAATCAATAAAGCATACCAAAATTATGTTTACAATATGGGTTAAGAATTGTTATTGGCCGATATCTTAGTATTAACAAGGAGGAATCTGACACATTTTACAACTTAATTGATTTTCTTCAAGCTGTAATGATACACAATAAAAGTGCTAAATCAAAAGTACGGGAATATGTTATTAAATATATAAAAATGTGTCAAGTTTTATGAAATTGCACGAAGAAATATATATTCCAATACAGCGTTATAGCGCTCAATGCAATTATTCTAGATTGTTTTTTGAAATACCTGTACTACTAAAAAAAGAAATTTGTAATATTTTAGTCAAGAACAACAATAAATGAAACATTTTAAAATTTATTTAATTTGTTTGTATTATGAAATACTTATAGATACATATACATTTATACAAATATTTTATATATTATTTTAGTCTATAAATTATTTATAAAAAAATCTGCAAAATAGTCAGGATCTCCTTCTTGGTTATTTATTTCCCAAATTTGTTGCTCATCTGTATCTTCATCTACGACTTGATGGTGGTATGAATTCTTCAGTTTCCATTAATACCTCCTCATCTACAGTAGATGTAATACAATCAAGTTGGACCTCATTTTGTATAGCATATTGCAGTGTCCTCAATAAATGGAAATGTTGTTGAATCAGCTGCCATTTTTGTAAAATATCTTACCAAAATTGTATTAAAAATGATTTGCCAGAAAAATTGATTTGCCAGAAAAATTGATACTGTAGAACCCAGTCAAAATTCAAAGTTTTCAGAGTATATAAATAATGAAATGTAAAATTGGATTTTTAAAACTAGTTTGATGGTGTAAAAATCATGTCAAGATCTCAAATAGTAAAAGCAATACATAAACCAACTAGAAAAACGTATCTTAGAAGGAAAGTCAAGCAGAAAGTAAATGATACCTTGAAAATTGCTCTAGTGGAAATGATTCCTTATAAAAAATTCAACAAAGGTTTTAAATATTTGTTAACCGTTATAGATATATTTTCTAAATATGCTTATGCTGAACCTAAAACCGGTAGTAATGTTTTAAAGATTAGGAACTGCCAAGGGCCCGAAAGCGGGAAAGCGAAGGAGGGGTGTCCCGACCGCTACCTCGACTAGCGATAACAAGCCAGCAAGACAAGAGGAGGGACAAGAGGGCACTTCGTTTGTTTGTTTGTTTTTTTGTTTTTTTGTTTGTTTGTTTGTTTGTTCGTTTGTTTGTTTGTATGTTTATGATAAAAATACTTTATTTGTTAAAGATATTTGTTTAGTTGGAATTAAAGAACCTTGTAAAAAATTAGTAAAAGAGTTTACTTACAAATTTCCAACCAAAGAAATTATAAATGAAAATTTCAAAAATTATTCTTTCGGAACCGTACATAATGATAAAATTAATAAAGAATTAAGACAGGTACTTGAAAAATTTGATGTCATTATAGCAAATGAAAAAATAAAAAAGGTGTTTTTAATGAACTACATTAATGCAATAAGTAGAGTGTATGATTTGAGACAGTTTGAGTCAAGAACACTTTAGATATAATGAGTGTTTAAAAATGTAACAAATTTACAAACAAATATTTTAAGGGAGGTTTTACTTTAGACAAAATTCCAAAAATAATAGAAAAACCAACTTTTTTAATTGTAAACACTGACAAGATAAAAGATCCGGGAACACATTGGTTTGCCCTTTGTATTCCATAGCATGAATAAAAAATTCATGCAAAATAGTCAGGATCTCCTTCTTGGTTATTTATTTCCCAAATTTGTTGCTCATCTGTATTTTCATCTACGACTTGATGGTGGTATGAATTCTTCAGTTTCCATTAATACCTAATCATCTACAGTAGATTTAATACAATCAAGTTGGGCCTCATTTCTTATAGCATAATGCAGTTTCCTCAGTAAATGGGAATGTTGTTGAATCAGCTGCCATTTTTGTAAAATATCTTACCAAAATTGTATTAAAAATGATTTGCCAGAAAAATAGAACCGCGTATATATAGATATACTGTAGAACCCAGTCAAAATTCAAAGTTTTCAGGGTATATAGATAATGAAATGTAAAATTGGATTTTTGAAACTAGTTTGATAGTGTAAAAATCATGTCGAGATCTCAAATAGTAAAAGAAATACATAAACCAGCTAGAAAAACGTATCTTAGAAGGAAAGTCAAGCAGAAAGTAAATGATACCTGAAAAATTGCTCTAGTGGAAATGATTCCTTCTAAAAAATTCACAAAGGTTTTAAATATTTGTTAACCGTTATAGATATATTTTCTAAATATGCTTATGCTGAACCAATTAAAACTAAAACCGGTAGTAATATTTTAAAGATTAGGAGCTGCCAAAGGCCCGAAACCGGGAAAGCGAAGGAGGGGTGTCCCGACGGCTACCTCGACTAGCGATAACAAGCCAGCAAGACAAGAGGAGGGACAAGAGGGCACTTCGAAATTGTCCGGAACGCAGGTAGGGCCTGGAAGCTCAGATAAAGGTGAACTCCCTGCCCCAACAAGGGCGGGAAGCGCACACCTGCGTAAAAATAGCGAAGGAAATCAAGGCGATATGAAACGATCAAAGTCATAGGAGGAGGTCACCGCCGGGTAAAAAAACAACCGTCACCTACAGCCAAATGGCTATAGATAAGCGTTTGAAATTCGCCATAGTCGATATGAACCAATTGGACGGGTTGATAGGAGAAGACTCTCACAGGACAATTCTCATTAAAAGCCTCGATAATTGGATCAAAGACGAGGCAAATAGAAGAAGAAAGAGAAAAAGTGCTATTGAGCCTAAGTTCTCTTGGAGTTTGTGGGATGCAAACATCTACAAGATTACTTATGCGGACAGCAGCACTCTAACCTTGTTGAAGCAGACAATCATGAACAACGTTGAGCTGTGGCCTGGGGCTAATCTATGCTGTGTAGAGAAGTCCGGGGACCACGACTTGAAAGAGTTCATGTCTGGTTGAGAAACGTTTGTTTATTTGCTTGTTTGTTTGTTTGTTTGTTTATTTGTTTGTTTGTTTGTTTGTTTGTTTGTTTGTTTATGATAAAAATACATTATTTGTAAAAGATATTTGTTTAGTTGGAATTAAAGAACCTTGTAAAAAATTAGTAAAAGAGTTTACTTACAAATTTCAAACCAAATAAATTTTAAAGAAAATTTTGTAGATTACTCTTTCGGAACTGTACATAATGATAAAATTAATAAAGAAGTAAGACAGATACTAGAAAAATTTGATGTTATTATAACAAATGAAAAAATAAAAAAGGTGTTTTTAATGAACTACATTAATGCAATAAGTAGAGTGTATGATTTGAGGCAGTTTGAGTCATGAACACTTTAGAAATAATGAGTGTTTTAAAATGTAACAAATTTACAAACAAAAATTTTAAGGGAGTTTTTGTTTTAGACAAAATTCCAAAAATAATAGAAAAACCAACTTTTTTAATTGTAAACACTGACAAGATAAAAGATCCGGGAACACATTGGTTTGCTCTTTATATTCCAAAGCATGGTTGTACAGAATATTTTGATTCGTGTAGTGGAGTTCCAGATAAACCGGAAATTTGGAAATACTTGAAAAATCAATGCATAGTTTTTAATAATAAGCAGATTCAGGGTATTTTTTCAGATGTATGTGGGCAATACTGTTGCGTTTTTGGCTGGTATAGATGTTTTGGTTTAAATATGAAAACTTTTTTGAATGAATTTCACAAAGACAATCATATAGAAAACGATAATCTGATTATTAATATGTTTTACAATTTATTTGAAAATTCAAATTTTTCACAACCTTAAGCAATATAATTAATATTTAAAAGCTTTAGTTAAAACGTAGTAATGGAAGATCAAGTTTCGAACACAAATTTGATATTGAGCTATAAATATTTTCTCAACAGAAATCAGTCATTAAAAGTTCTTGTTGGTTTTGATATAGAATCTCTTCTGGCAACTTGCATTTTTCACCATATTGGAAAAAAGCCAGCTATTTTAAAATATCATGATTGGTGTAAGTTCCATCAGCAATTTTATGAAAGGTACTCGAAACAATCAATAAAGCAAACCAAAATTATGTTTAAAATATGGGTTAAGAATTGTTATTGGCCGATATCTTAGTATTAACAAGGAGGAAGCTGACACATTTTACAACTTAATTGATTTTCTTCAAGCTGTAATGATACACAATAAAAGTGCTAAATCAAAAGTACGGGAATATGTTATTAAATATATAAAAACGTGTCAAGAAAAACATTTTATGAAATTGCACAAAGAAATATATATTCCAATACAGCGTTATAGCGTTCAATGCAATTATTCTAGATTGTTTTTTGAAATACCTGTACTACTAGAAAATGAAATTTGTAATATTTTAGTCAAGAACAACAATAAATGAAACATTTTAAAATATATTTATTGTTTTTATTATGAAATACTCATAGATACATATACATTTATACAAATATTCTTATATATTATTTTAGTCTATAAATTATTTTAAAAAAATTCTGCAAAATAGTCAGGATCTCCTTCTTGGTTATTTATTTCCCAAATTTGTTGCTCATCTGTATCTTCATCTACGACTTGATGGTGGTATGAATTCTTCAGTTTCCATTAATACCCAATCATCTACAGTAGATTTAATACAATCAAGTTCGGCCTCATGTCGTATAGCATATTGCAGTTTCCTCAATAAATGGGAATGTTGTTGAATCAGCTTCCATTTTTGTAAAATATCTTACCAAAATTGTATTAAAAATGATTTGCCGCGTAAAAATTGAACCGCGTATATATAGATATACTGTAGAACCCAGTCAAAATTCAAAGTTTTCAGAGTATATAAATAAAGAAATGTAAAATTGGATTTTTAAAACTAGTTTGATGGTGAAAAAATCATGTCAAGATCTCAAATAGTAAAAGAAATACATAGACCAGCTAGAAAAACGTATCTTACAAGGAAAGTCAAGCAGAAAGTAAATGATGAAATGATAAACAACGCTGAGCTGTGGCTCGGGGCTAATCTACGCTGTAGAGAAGTCCGAGATACCACGACTTGAAAGAGTTCATGTCTGGTTGAGGAACGTTTGTTTGTTTGTTTGTTTGCTTGTTTGTTTGTTTGTTTTTTTGTTTCTTTGTTTGTTTGTTTGTTTGTTTTTTTGTTTGTTTGTTTGTTTTTTTGTTTGTTTATTTGTTTGTTTGTTTGTTTTTTTGTTTGTTTGTTTGTTTGTTTATTTGTTTGTTTGTTTGTTTGTTTGTTTGTTTCTTTGCTTGTTTGTTTGTTTGTTTGTTTTTTTGTTTGTTTATGATAAAAATACTTTATTTGTAAAAGATATTTGTTTAGTTGGAATTAAAGAACCTTGTACAAAATTAGTAAAAGAGTTTACTTACAAATTTCCAACCAAAGAAATTATAAATGAAAATTTGGAAAATTATTCTTTCGGAACTGTACATAATGATAAAATTAATAAAGAATTAAGACAAGTACTAGAAAAATTTGATGTTATTATAACAAATGAAAAAATAAAAAAGGTGTTTTTAATGAACTACATTAGTGCAATAACTAGAGTGTATGATTTGAGTCAGTTTGAGTCATGAACACTTTAGAAATAATGAGTGTTTTAAAATGTAACTAATTTACAAACAAATATTTTAAGGGAGTTTTTACTTTAGACAAAATTCCAAACATAATAGAAAAACCAACTTTTTTAATTGTAAACACTGACAAGATAAAGGATCCGGGAACACATTGGGTTGCCCTTTGTATTCCAAAGTATGGTTGCACAGAATATTTTGATTCGTGTGGTAGAGTTCCAGATAAACCGGAAATTTGGAAATACTTGAAAAATCAGTGCATAGTTTTTAATAATAGGCAGATACAGTGTACTCTTTCAGATGTATGTGGGCAATACTATTGCGTTTTTGGCTGGTGTAGATGCTTTGGTTTAAATATGAAAACTTTTTTGAATGAATTTCACAAAGGCAATCATATAGAAAACGACAATCTGATTATTAATATGTTTTACAATTTATTTGGAAATTCAAATTTTTCACAATCTTAAGCAATATAATTAATATTTAAAAGCTTTAGTTAAAACGTAGTAATGGAAGATCAAGTTTCGAACACAAATTTGATATTGAGCTATACATATTTTCTCAACAGAAATCAGTCATTAAAAGTTCTTGTTGGTTTTGATACAGAATCTCTTCTAGCAACTTGCATTTTTCACCATATTGGAAAAAAGCAAGCTATTTTAAAATATCATAATTGGTGTAAGTTCCATCAGCAATTTTATGAAAGGTACACGAAACAATCAATAAAGCATACCAAAATTATGTTTACAATATGGATTAAGAATTGTTATTGGCCGATATCTTAGTATTAACAAGGAGGAAGCTGACACATTTTACAACTTAATTGATTTTCTTCAAGCTGTAATTATTCACAATAAAAGTGCTAAATCAAATGTACGGGAATATGTTATTAGATATATAAAAACGTGTCAAGAAAAACATTTTATGAAATTGCACGAAGAAATATATATTCCAATACAGCGTTATAGCGTTCTATGCAATTATTCTAGATTGTTTTTTGAAATACCTGTACTACTAGAAAATAAAATTTGTAATATTTTAGGCAAGAACAACAATAAATGAAACATTTTAAAATTTATTTAATTTGTTTTTATTATGAAATACTTATAGATACATATACATTTATACAAATATTCTTACATATTATTTTAATCTATAAATTATTTCTAAAAAATTCTGCAAAATAGTCAGGATCTCCTTCTTGGTTATTTATTTCTCAAATTTGTTGCTCATCTGTATCTTCATCTACGACTTGATGGTGGTATGAATTCTTCAGTTTCCATTAATACCTCCTCATCTACAGTAGATGTAATACAATCAAGTTGGATCTCATTTTGTATAGCATATTGCAGTTTCCTCAGTAAATGGTAACGTTGTTGAATCAGCTGCCATTTTTGTAAAATATCTTACCAAAATTGTATTAAAAATGATTTGAAAAATTGAACCGCGTATATATAGATATACTGTAGAACCCAGTCAAAATTCAAAGTTTTCAGGGTATATAAATAAAGAAATGTAAACTTGGATTTTTAAAACTAGTTTGATGGTGTAAAAATCATGTCAAGATCTCAAATAGTAAAAGAAATACATAGACCAGCTAGAAAAACGTATCTTAGAAGGAAAGTCAAGCAGAAAGTAAATCATAGCTGGAAAATTGCTCTAGTGGAAATGATTCCTTATAAAAAATTCAACAAAGGTTTTAAATATTTGTTAACCGTTATAGATATATTTTCTAAATATGCTTATGCTGAACCAATTAAAACTAAAACCGGTAGTAAATAGCCGGTAGCTCCTAATGTTTTAAAGATTAAGAGCTGTCAAGGGCCCGAAAGCGGAAAAGCGAAGGAGGG